>OY720420.1:9300852-9708852 GCA_963082815.1 Melanotus villosus | reverse complement strand
TTTAACAGTTAAAAAATTAGACCAAATAAAACTGAAACCTTCATTAACATTCTCTAATAAAAGAGAGTTTTCAGACATCCTGAAATTTTTAAAACTATGTTTCAATAATGGCTTTCTGAAAAATAATATTAAGTGCTTAATTTTCTAATTTTAAAGTACTGTGAGTTTTATAATTTTATCAAATTTCAGACGTACTACCTGTTGGAGTTTCAACTAATATAATTATGTACATGAGATAAAACTAAAACGTTTTGTTGTATTCAAAAGGTTTCAGCTGTTCGCTTTCAAGGTTTCAGCGCCTCTGAAGCCCCAATTTTGTTTAGATCGCCCTTATTTTTTTAAAAATTGTTAATAGTTTTAATCTTTTCGTTCTCGTTTAAACCTTGTTGGTTAGCGATGTAATTTTCTAAAATACCAAAAAAACATTGACAAACACTTTCCTGAAACATTTTATGTTCAGAAATGTTTAAAAATCACTTTTGAGTAAGGGATTAAGGCTAATTACCTACTCTTTTGTAAAAATACATATCCTAAAATACTACCAAAAGGCCGACGTAATTTTCAGGACATAAAATTAGATAAAATTAAAACTAAAACCTTTTGTATTCGAAAATATTTAAATTAATCTTCAGCGCCCCAGCAAAGCTTATTTTGTTACGTTCTGAAACCTTAAATATGCCAGTTTTGTTAGGAGTATTTGGGATTATTAATTATTTTAGCCAATCTCTTTTTTACGGTTACAAAATACTGCGAGTTTCATAATTTTCTGAAATATCAGAGGTATTAACCGGATTTTAGTGACAATAATAAAATTAAATAAACTGAAACTGAAACTTTTTGTAGCCAAAGTATATTTAAATATCAGAAATTGTTAGTTAAGTTAGCTAAGTTTCTAAAAACCTGAAATTTTCAAAATCATTAATTGTCTTATTACATTCATAATATTAGGAGTTTCATGATATTCTGAAATATTGAGCTTACTTGTTCTCTCTTTTTTACAGTAATAAAATACTGCGAGATTCATAATTTCCTGCAATATCAGAGGCATTAACCGGATTTTAGTGACAATAATAAAATTAAATAAACTGAAACTGAAACTTTTTGTAGCCAAAGTATAGTATTTAAATATCAGAAATTGTTAGCTAAGTTAGCTAAGTTTCTAAAAACCTGAAATTTTCAAAATGATTAATTGTCTTATTACATTCATAATATTAGGAGTTTCATGATATTCTGAAATATTAAGCTTACTTGTTTGGATTGTAAATACGAAAAATTGATTAACTAAAACTGAAATTTTTCTGAAAATGTTTGTGCTCAAACGGGTTCAATTTAAAAACAAAACGTTTTCTAAAGGAGAGATGTTCAGTTTTTTACCTCATTTTTAAGTTCAGTTACTATTCGTACCATTTTCAGTAATATTTCACATTAACTAAAGCTAAAAAATCTTCACCACCATTTTACCTAATCTTAAAATTACTACATCCAAATCTTGGTTTATGTTTCGTTATAATTCGTTTTTATGATAATCATCCTGCTTTTTAACTACGATAAAAAAGAATTTAAAACAATGAACGTTTTACTAAATCTAAATATGGATAGCTATATCTACGGCCTAGAGATAAATGAGGAAAAAACGAAGATAATGATTATTGACGGCCAAAATAACAACATGCCGAACATCAAGCAGATAGGTCCATTTAAGGTGGTAAGTCAGTTCATCTATCTTGGGTCTCTAATATCAAGTGAAGGTTGTAACACTTATGAAATCAGAAGAAGATGCGAGATGGCAGAAAGTACAATGCGAAATTTACAGAAGATCTTGAGAGACAGGGACATAATACTGAACGTAGGGATGGCGGATGGCAATAACCTAGAAAGATTGGTGGTACAGGATCGCGCGGCAGATCTCCAAAAAGATGGACAGACCAAATTAAAGACCTAACTGGTACATCTCCCCAGAATGCAACCAAAGAAGCCACAAATAGAGAACGCTGGCTAAAAGTAGTCCGAAAAGTGCGTAAATAAAATGAGTTTCCATAGGTCACGACTCCTCTGTAAAGAGGAATATGAAGAAGAAGAAATATGGATAGCTAGACTTAAATTTGATATATTTGACTCTCTTTACGATTAAATTAATTGGTTTGATATAAAATTGTTTATGATTCCTGCCAAAAAGCTTTGAAGGCTGTTCTGTTAGAGATTTAGCAAAATGCAAAATAAAGCTTGGGTCTTAATTTTTGAATTTTAAAATTAAGTAGTAATTTTTAAATTTCTTAGAGATTTTTCCTAAAACAAAATACCAAACTGTAAAATCTCTAAAAATTACTTTAAAATTCCTGAAATTTTCTTTAAAAAAACGGTGTAAAAAAAATAAGCTAATTCGATAGTTTTCGACATTTTTTTAAGTTCTTCTTCTTCTTCCTCTTTTGGCCGAAATCAATGCCCTGCTAATAAGTATGAGTACTGTGAGCCCTCTTTGCATGTATGCTGGGCAGGAGGCAAACCTTACCCATTGATAGAAGTAAAGAAGATCGCTCCCGGTGTTGGGAGGTTAACGGTTATCAAAAGTATGAAAACCGGGACCACCAGCTTAACGCGCCATCCGAAGCACGGAGTAGTGATGGGCGTCATTCGAATGAATTGTTCGAAACATTCGAAATATGCAGATATTTCGAAATATTCGGAATGAGACTGCAAATCATTCGAACGATTTCTTACCATTTACCATCAAGTTTACATGTACAGGGTGGCCCATTTTCAAAGGGATTGCAGGCTATCTCCTTAACTATTACATCTACACAAAAAGTAATAAAGGTGTCTCGGGCCAAATTTTTGAGAAAAATCTAATGGTGCAAACCGAAATTTAATATCGTCTTTTTGCGTAGGTGTAATAGTTAAGGAGATAGCTTGCAATCCCTTCAAAAATGGGCCACCCTGTACTATCGCACAACGCATGCTCAATCGTCCTCTTTCCAAATTCCAAACGAATGAATATTTCGATTGATTTCATAATCCAGATTGTCATCCGATACCTTTCCCTGCGATATTCCGAACTATATGACATCGCATACGCATGCGCAATCGAGCCTTGCCAAGCAGTGTTACTAGACCTACTGATTTATCAGTAGATATACTGAATTTACCTTCAGTCTACTGACTTACTAATTTGTTTATAAAATCTATTGATTTCCTCAAAACTGACAAATTGAACTTATTGCTGAAAAATATTTTCGATCTGCCAATTGCGTTGCGTAGTAGACCCTACTGCTTAGGCTAGTAGATCTGGTGTCTTGTCTAAGATAATATATAATAATATTTTCAGAGTAGTCAGTTTATTCATTTACAATCCTTGTTTGTGTTTTAAAGAATTAAAGGTTTATTTTTGTTATATTTGTTGCTTGTTTTTTATATCAGAACTCGAAAGAATAAATGGTTTTATTCGAAGCACTCCAGATATATAAGTAGTGTTTTATTGCTTTTTTTGACCTACTGATTTCTACTGATTTTAAAGCGGGCCATCTACTGATCTCATAAAAGTCATCTGGCAACACTGTTGCCAAGCAAATTATCCGGATTGTCATTCGACACCTTTTCGCTGCGATATCACTAGCACGGAGAAGAGTACGGTCTGGCGGGAGTATCGCTGGTTTCGGGAATCGAACTAAGTTAGCTAGGATTTCTATTTCATACCAATATAATTCGGGGGACGGGGGTAAAATATTGAATTTAAAAATTCCTTAAACTTCTTTGAAAATTCAGAATGTAATTAAATGACCAGAAATTAAGCATGGTAAACCAGCAAATTTGATATTATTATAAAGAGAAAATTCTAAACTTATCTCCATTTTATTATCTAAATAGTTGACATTAATAAAGAAAGGGGAAATTTTGAAGTTCTGGAAGTTCTAGAAACAAAATTTTCTTTTAAGAAACAACTCAGGTTTTAAATAAAAAAAAAAAGCGAAGACTCATTTCCAAGGCATTCCATGTTGTTGTTGTTGTTGTTTTTTTTTAAATAAATTAAATATTCATTTGATTAGTTGTTTGTTGGACGTTAACATAAATAAAACCACTCTCAAGTGGTGAAGGTACTGAAAATTGGATTTCAAAGTCCCTTCAACCCCTCAACCACCTGACCTGACAAAAATTAAGAAAGCAAATCAACTCTTGATATTCGCCCTTTTTAATGAAGGATAAAACTCATTCTCAAATTCTAGTTATTTGACAGTAATTCGAAACTTATACTCCTCAGTTACCTACCCTAACAGCAACATAAATAAAGGGGGTCCCCTTTTCTAGAAATAATTTCAAAATTGCTGCACATTTTTTTCTAATTTTAAAGAAGTTTTTTTTTTTTAATAAAATTCCCACGAAACAACAAAACGGGAAAATTATTTTTAAAAACCCAATTTTTAAAATATTGGAAGATACTTAAATTTCACCTTTAGTTCTGTAAAAATAAGCTTCGAAAAAATTTGAAGGAAGTAATTTTGAGGTCAAAAGATATTTTTAAAAAATAAATGTGTCCTTCGCAATAATTTTAAAATTGCTGTATGCCATTTAGAACTCTGAAACCCTAAAAGAATCAAGCCGTTTTACCACCTTTTGCAGGATAGTAATTTCTATTTTCCAAATTAACGTAAGAACTTGGTAGCCGACAGTTTTATAATCCACGTTACAAAATAACCCTTTTCGCCTGTCAGCTTTTGTACACCTAAATTGACAATTTTTAAAACCAGTTGCAGTTGCAATCTTCTTAGCCCTAAGTTTTAAAAACGAAGGGTTGTTTCTACCCTAACATAAAGGTAACCCCCGTGTGCTAAAAATCTTGTTTTGCAGGACTGTATTTTGAAATTTCATTTTAGTTTCGCTACTTCTGAAAGCAGGCAACCAAAATTGAGCAAGAAAATCTGATTGGATGTTTTTAACAAATTTTAATAAATTATCGCCTGAGCACAGATTTAAAATTGGGCTTCGTTTTAAAAAATAATCATAATATGCAGTGGTTTGTTTTCTAATTTTACACAGTGCCCTGCGAATTTATTGTAAATATCACATTTTTAGGAAGTGTTTTATGTGTTAGGTCTTTGTAAGTGGCTATAAAAACATAAGTTAATCAAAAAGTTTATTTAAGCACGGTGATATTTTTTGTAAGTCAAATAGGTACGAGTATTGTAACGGAATGAATGAATATTACACAAAAAAGGCGTTATAGAAAATTCCCCCTAACCTAACTAGGATTCCCTTTTGATTGGTGGCACTGCTTACCTGTAATGCGTTGTATTTAAAATTCTTATTGAATGAATAGAGCACAGTGTAAAATCAGTGTATACATTCTTTATAGATGTAATAATGGGACCCCAACATTTCATTATTGTACGGATAATGTTGGTGGCATTGTCCGTGGATTGTGCACTTGATCTGGAGTCTCTAAAGACATGAATAATAAAGTTAAACAGGTAGCCCATTATCACATTGTGCTAATATAAAGCAAGGTGGCACTCAGATTCAAGTGAACGTTCTATTCACTTTTAGGTTTATATGTAAGTGTGAAATTTACACCTTTGTGATTTTGATTCCCGAATGATTTTTTTATAGGTGTTTCGTTATTTCGTTCCAAGCCCGCTTAAATTTAGATATAACTGTTTAAAAGTCGATCCGTTATCGGATTTGACCGTTTATTAATGGCGTTTTATTATGCATATCATAGTTCACCAAACGAGTTTTAAAGACAGTTAATAAATCTGCTTTTTTGGAATAATTTTAAGCCGTTAGAGTTAAATTTAGGACATCAATTTGTATCAGAAATTGAACGTGGTTTTGATATTTAAATATTTCGAAATGTTATGTTAGTTTCAGCTTTAACGGCATACCTAGCTTACAGCAAAAATCCGGAATTCAAAGAAAAATAATTACCTTACCTATCCCAACCGAAGGCACATACCTGTATGTCAAATTTAGGCTTAAATTTTTGTAAAACGAAGGAAACATTAAGCTCGGCCTGCATCTATTCATCCGAGTTTACCACGAACGAATTTCCGTAAGTTTAGTGCACGTTAAGTTCCTGGAGTAATTCAATACGTAAGTGAGAATTTAAGTTGATATAGGTTGGCCTTTGGGTCGAATTTCTGCATACAATACATCTCCAGGGGGTAAAGCTTCTAGTTTTTACTCACGGACGAATGAATGGTTTAACCTTAATCTATTTTTTGGTCCATTGTGGTCTTGGAACAAGATATTTCTGTCCCAGAGTTATATTTCAACGTGTACACCCCGCCCTATATTTTATTTTGTCATTCATTGCTATTTTCCGTTTTTGTGTTTCATTGACATTTTGGACTGATTCTTTTAAAAACTAGACCGCGTTACGTGAGAAAAATGTAGACCAGTTTTGAAATTATTTCTGGAAATAGGGCGCCCCATTTGTTTATGTTGCTGCTAGGTAGTTAAATGGAGACTAAGTTTCGAATTACTCGTAAATAGCCATAATTTGATTATCAGCTTTCTCTTTTAATAAACAAGGCGGAGATGAACAGCTGATTTGCTTCTTAACTTTTTACAGGGGGGATTGGAGGGTTGAACAGATTTTGAAATACAATTTTATTTAGGTACGGGGCTCCCTGTTTATGCGGAGACACAACAAACAAATAATCACATGAGAATCTTAATTTCAAAATTTCCTTTTTTATATACAATGGAATTTTCATAATTCATTAAATACCTACTTACATTACAAGTAGACTTTTTCAAAAATGCTTTAAATTTAGACCTGAGAAAATTGGACAACAGGTTTGAAATTATGTATTTATAGAAAAGGGCACCCCTTTTATTTATGTTGCTGTGGGGAAGTTAATTGAAGAGTATATAGGTTTCGAATTACTGTTAAATAACTATACTTTCATTATCACTTTTCTCGTTTGTTAAACATGCCTGATCAGCAGTTGATTTCTTTTTTTTTAACTTTTTACTGTTACCTGTACCTTCACAACTTGAGAGAGTTCTTTATTTAGGTTAATATCCAACAAACAAATCTTAATTTCAACATTTTCTATTTAAAAAAAGCAATGTCCTGGAAATTTTTCTGACTATTCAACTCATATATCATCTTTCAAAAATCGGCCAATCAAAATGCAAGATTTGACGTTTTTGAGCAAATCAAAACGAATTGTATCGACAAAGAGAGCGGTCAAAGAATTGTCGATTATTTGACCACTCGTGGTATTGTAAGTGAAAATTTATTTACTGCGGAAGGAAGCCTCAAAATTTAAGGAATTTTTTTGATTTTAAAACTTGCAGTACCTCAAGTGATATCTCTCTTTGTCAACATCATTCAGTATTTAGTATTTAATAATTAGTGTTTAGTATCTATTTAGTTAGGGGTAAGTAGGAAGCGCAGTAACCAAAATATAGAAAACGAAATAATGACAGAAAACAAGTCTAAAATTTTCTGTATTGTAATAAATCTTTGATTGACAATAGAAGCAAAGTCCTTGCTTAATTTTTCATAATTTACATTTGGTATTTTTTAATCCCAGCAAACGGAATGGAAATCTTAATTTACATATAAACAATTTTTTTATCTTTATTTATATAAATAACAAATTCCATTATTTGTTGTAGCCAAGCTTTGAACATTTATGTTTGGTATTTTAAAGAAAATTTAATTATTTTCGAAATTGGAGGGTTTGTAAATTTATTGTAAATTAGAAATGATTGTCCTTTAAATTTATTTGTTAAAAATTGTCTATTTTGAAGGTTTCTACATTTTATACAGCTATACTTATAATAAGCTGTGATTTTTGCTGTGTAGTTAATAACAGTGGAGAAGAAGCCACAAATCAACTGACAGGTTTGCGTTTTCGTCCATAGAAAATTCAAATATTTAGATATGTTACAATTATACACAAATATTACTACCTATTCTAATTAGTTTGTTATTATTATTATTATTTAAATACTTGCTAAAAATAGTTTTTCTCTCAGTGTTTTGAAATACCTTAATTATGTATTTATTTGGTATCATGGTGTTAAGCTACTTTAAACATGGCCCAAAATCAAAATTCAGGAATGTAGTAAATAACATGTTTTTTTCCGATGGTGTTAAAATTGCAGAAAACAAACGAATATTACTTTGTTTTCTTTTAACCTTTTCAACGGCGCCTTAAAAGAACATTTTCTTTTAAGAAAATTGAAATTCAAAACAACTTATTTTTGAAAGTCTTACAGTTTTACTTCGCCTTTAACAAGGTCTTCGTTTACGGGACGATAAGGAAATTTTGTATTTTAAAATTTAGGCCCAAGATTTATTTTGAATTTTGTTGCTGTCACACAACAGCCTTCTTAAATGTTTAGGGAAGCCTTTTAATAGGGACTGTAAATAATTTTGTATTAAACCAACTGATTAATTAATTTAATCATAAATCAGAGTCAAACATTTCAGATTTAACTATCCATATTTAGAATTATCAAGACATTAATAAATCGCTGCTTAGAAGTCCCAAATTTTAAAATAGTAAAAATAATTTTACAATTTTTATCCCAGCCAAACAAATGTTTTTACCCATCAGGAATGGGCCTATCGCACTATCGCAGGTTTTTAATATTCAAAGATGCACTACCAAATCGAATATTGGTGAGTGTTGGATTTAAGATAGGACGGACACAAGTGTTTAATAAAAGAAAAGTGGTTTTGCATTTTCGATTAGTTTACCCGCGTTGTTTGTACATATTACTCTTTGACATTATTATACGTTGCATTTCAAAATTTTATTTATTTTCTAGTTTTTGGTTTAACGTATGTTATTTGCTTAGTTAAATATTGTGTGAGGATGGTGATTTTGATTGTGTTAACAAACTGTCGAAGGAGAAACAAATTTTGCTGATTAAAATTAGTTGATTAAGGTAAGCCATACTTGAACATTGTGGCTATTTTGATTGTTTGGTATTTCTGCAAATATTATCGATACTTTTCATTAAAAGATTTTAAAATCCTGTAGTACAAGATAATTCTAAAATCCCTTAGTTCGGTTTTAAAGAAAAACATAAGAACCATTTCTTTATGGTTTTATTTTAATGAATATTTAGAAATCTGTTTATGAAAGGATATTCGTGTTTCAGTCGCTGTTAGCTGAATTATCTAGGTATGAGCAAGATTCGAACCCGTGTTCTTTCTTCTAGGTTTCAAGCAGTGGTTTAGAATGTTTTCAAAATTCCTAAATTTTTACATAAAGTGTATTTTGAGTAGGTATGTTTCTTTAGGTATATGTTAATTATTTTTTGTCAGTAAATTTTGAAGTACAATTTCTTTCTTTCTTTTTCTTTCTTATACCTTTACAGTGTCGAGGGGGCCGAACACACCGAGCCGCAGAGTGGTCAAGCAAGCCTTTGTTTAACTTTCTGTATTTCAGTATTACGTGCACTCCCACTCCCCCGTATTGCCGGTTAAGTACAATTTAAAAGTAAAATTATCGAGGATTTGTTTCTTTAATGATATATTTGACCTTTTGTCATACTTCGGTTACCGTAATCCATACCAAATGGAAGGAATCGTTCCCTTGCTCATTGTAATGCCTGTAAATAAAGTTCAAAGTTTGCAAAAAGAAAGAAACTCGCGATTTACTCTCATTTGAAAAATTAAGGTATGGTCAAGATTCGAACTCTGGTTCTTTTGATTGTGAAATAGCACTGCAATCCATAAGGTTCAAATAGCGCTCTAGGCGCCAAATTTTTCATTCAATAAAGTATATTTTGGTATTTAAATTAAGGATTCGGTTTCTTAGAAATATATACCTACTGTAGCTACAGTATATGCAGATAGAACAAGTCGCAGATTAAATCAGAAATAATATCTAATAACAACACAATACAAAATAACACATTACAAATGTAATATTCGTAAAGTGAAAGTCATTGCAAACATTCATTTAAAGAGTAGTTAGTAGCAATTTTCGTGTAAATATTGTTTCATATGGATTTTAAATTTATTTCCATGACTCTGTTTAATATGCTCTGGTAATCTATTATATATCTTTATATAGTACCTACAATGTGTCTATAGATAGGTGCAAGAGGAAAAACTTTTTTATTATTGATTTCTCAGAAAATTTTATTCTTGATAATAATTTTTGCTGTGTTTAATAGTCTTATTTCTCATGTTACTTTTCCTGCAGGTAATCATTTAAGACTTAAATTCACAATTTTCCTCAGTTTTGGACTTTGAAAAAATTTCTGAAATTTTTTATTATTGATTTCTCAGAAAATTTTATTCTTGATAATACTTTTTGCTGTGTTTAATAGTCTTATTTCTCATGTTACTTTTCCTGCAGGTAATCATTTAAGACTTAAATTCACAATTTGAAAAAATTTCTGAAATTTTTTCAGTCCAAAACTGAGGAAAATTGTGAATTTAAGTCTTAAATGATTACCTGCAGGAAAAGTAACATGAGAAATAAGACTATTAAACACAGCAAAAATTATTATCAAGAATAAAATTTTCTGAGAAATCAATAATAAAAAAGTTTTTCCTCTTGTATCATCTATCCGTAGACACATTGTATGTTTTTGCAAAATAAAAATTCGCTTTGCTTCACAGGATCATAGTGTTGTCCATAAGCACTGATTGCACCAAAGCATAATACACATCCACCAGATTTTTTTGGGGATTATTTTATATTTCGTGTTTAACGAAATCTTTCTCTTACGTCATTTATTAGGTATAATGATTAATTTTAACTTAACCCAAAATTAATTAAAGATTCGTTTTTAAACAGATAAATAGACCAAGTAATTCCTTCACACATTTTAAGTCTGTAAATAAGGTAAATTTAGAATAAATTTAGACGCTTTAAAACTTGAAGTATGATCAAGATCAAACCTGTGACCTTCTGATTGTGAAATAGATTTACAGCCCATTGGGTTAGAATTAGAGTTCTACGCTTGGGATATGATCAATTTTTATATTCTAAGATTTAAAACTTTGTAAAAATTACCTCCGTTTTAAAAGAATGTTTTATTTAAAGGTATTTCGAATTAAAAATAAAACAAATGCCTTAACCGTTTAGCTAAGTACCTACTATATTTACAATTATCGCACTGATATATTTTTTCGTATATCTGCAAATAAAAATGAAACTTTTCATTAAACAAAATTAAAAGTATTGTGAGGATGGTAATTTCAATTTTTTTTAATTATAGGTACTAAATATTTCGCTCTTTTAAACCAAACATTATTAAAAATCTCGCAGAGTTCGTCTTCAAAGGTTTCCGCCCTGTGTCCGAGGCTTTATTTTTGGTTCTAGGAGCAAAAAAAAAAGAAAAGAAATATCATGTGTTATGCTGACGATGCAGTGATACTAGCGGAAAATGAGGACGGCCTGCATAGACTATTATATAAGTTTAAAACAACAGCAGAACAGCTCAATATGAAGGTCTCAACAGAAAAGACACAATCGATGACAATATCCAAAGACCCGATCCGATGGTTAATAACAAAACAATTATGCAAGTTGTGAACTTAAATTACCTTGGGGTAAACACGTCCAGCAGCCGAAATCTGAGACAAGAAGTTCCCACGCAAGCAATGATATTAGGATGCCTGCGTGACATAATATGGAAAAACAGATATATGACCATCGAAAGCAAAATACGTATTTACAAAACGTGCGTAAGACCTATTCTGACTTACGCCGCGAAAACTAGAGCCGAAACATGTAAGACGAAACAGATCATGAAAACAACCGAGATGAAGATCCTCCGCGCCATATCAGGTAACACCTTACAAGACAGAATCAGAAATGAAAATATACGAGAGGTTTGTAGAATCGAAGACATCGTAAGATTTACAAGATCAAGACGTCGTCAGTGGAAGGAGCACGTGAGCAGGATGCACGATGATAGACTGGCCAGCATAGCAATGACAGAACAACCCAGCACAAAACGACAACGAGGACGACCGCCTAAACGGTGGAAAGAGAGCTGGACATCGGCATCATAGGAGAACCAAATATAAACAGAGGCACTGGTAGAAAACAGGATTTGATCCTACATTAAGAAGAAGAAGAAGATTATTAGAAATTTACTCCGTAGAGTGCATATTTGGTGTTAAACGTGGTTTTCAACTTGTAAAGCTAACTTGTATTGCGAAAGATATGTACGTTTAAAGAAGAAATTTAAAAATCCCTTCAAGGAATTTGATAAATGAGAACAAAAGAAAAAAAAAACTTCGAATCTGCGTTTTTTTGATTCTGAAAGAGGCTTGCAATCCAATTTAGTAAATATTTTTAAATCTACTAAAATTTAGGTTCAACTTTCTGGCAACATTCTTAAATGTTGTTTTATTTCCATAAGATTTTATAATTAAAGGTTTTTTTGAATTAAAGTAAAAATAGAATTCGGAAGCAAATTCCTGAATTCTGCTGTTTTCGTTTATGTATGAGAGCCATGTACAATATTAGGTCTGTTTTCACCTTTTATGCCTTTCATTGCGGATGTCCAGCACTCTTTCCATTTCTCGAAGGGCCTTTTTGAATTCTACCTTAAATTAAAACTGCAAAGAAAAATACCTGGAAGAAGAGGTGTAGGAAGGAGACGAATCTCTTGGCTTAAAAACCTTCGAACACAGTTATTTAGGGCTGCATTCAATAAAGTGATGATAACTAATATGATTGACAACATCGTGAATGGATAGGAACCAAAAGGAGAAGAAGAAGACATTTAAAAAGGTGGATTAAACTATGTTTTCATATTGTTCAGCATTTTCTGTGGTTAACTACAAAAGTAAATGGAACACCAAACAATTGGTTTTTCTTAGACGCAGATCTTCAAAATTTTTATTTTTTTAAAACGTTCAGCGTCTGTCAATCTATTTTAAATATGTCATTATCACCTTTTTAATTTGTTTAATGTGTAAAAATCCTCCACTTTGAAGGTTTCCAAATTGTAACGTGTGTCCATAAACTGTCGACATCTTGGTTGCTTTGAAAAACAAATTACAAGTCTTAGATTAAATCATTGACAATGACATTTTATAAATCTTGACATGTGGTTTTGTGTTCTGAATCAAATTACGAAATATGTTTCTGAAATCACAACCTACTGGGATGACGACTGTTTATGAACACCCGCTATAAAGCTATCGTGAGATTAAATAAATTTTTAATAGCAGGCTGTGCTCTTTGCTGAGTAGTTCATAACATCATAACAATGAAAAACAAGTCACAAGCTGTCAACTTGAAACATGTTAACTATCAGGTTTAAGGTTACGTTTACACAAAAATTTAAAAATTGAGGTTAGTTTTACGTTTTGGTTCATAGAAAATTTTGATACAAATTAATGTATTAAGTTGCGCCAACCAATTTTAGGAATTGTATAACAAACATCACAGCTTACTCTAATTAATAAATTGTTATTATTTATTTATTGATTGAACGGAATCTACGCTTGCGGGTGCCAGGAATTTATTGTTGTTTTAACAATTTCTTTTTTGTGATAAATGGATTATTTATTGATTTATATTATCTTAATCTCACGATATTAATTAGAGTTTTATCTAATACAATATTGCGCTATTCTAAATTTAATCCGAAATCAAAAATTTGGGGAATGTAAGGGTAATTTCTTCGACGATAAAAAATTGCAAAAGAGTGTTTTTTAAAAGATTACAATAAGAAATAAGAAAGGTTTGGACAATTTAGAAAAAAATTTGTACCAATTCAGCATCCAAGCAACAATAAAGGAATGTTGAGAGTCCACCCCTGTCTTCATTAACTGTTCGACCGGTAAGGCAGGACCGTCTTGTCAAAGCTTGCCGCGGTCCCTAACTGTCAATCAAGCGGTACCCTGCTGTCTCTAGCCTATACCTGCTCATCTCAGCACACCTGGATATATTTAAATTTCGAACCGTGCAGGGATATTCCAGGTCCAGTAATATACCAGAAGCTGCCGTTCTTCTGGTGCCTCTCCGTCTAACACTCCGAAATTGCTGGGCATTCTTTGAAGTTCGAACGTTTGATTATAATACAACTTTGGACCACCTATGTTAATTAAACAGGAGAGAAAATATGCTCCGTCATTTGATATTATTTTTTAATAAATGAAATATGCTTTTTGCTGAACTAAATATGCCGGTGCTAAATGAAATATGCATGTAATATTCGGAAATTGATTTTATGACCGAGATTAGTTCTGTCATTCGCTTTGAAATTTTTGTGAGTTTTCCCTAAGTATATATTTTTAACATGCATTTATATTAATTAAGTAGTATACAGGAAATCAGTTATAAATTTCTCCTGCGTTATTGACTTGTTTTTTTGTTACAGAATCCATATTTCTCTTGCATAAAATTATTAACACATTTTAATAAGTTTTTAGTGCCGCCTTAGGCTCTTCAATTAAACATAATTATAGTATGTTTTGCACAAATAATTCCCGTTCTCGGGTTCGGTTATTCTCTACTCAAATTGTACGTTATTTTCGGAACCCGAAGGAAGAAACAAAAATCAGAAACCTTCACGTCCAATTTGACGATTATTCTCAAGGTTCCTTTGAAAAGAAAAATAAACGTTGGGTAAATTACGTAATGCCTTTAGGCTCGTGTTTCAAACAACCACGTGTAGCAACACCGGTAACGAATGCTTGTCTTCCAAGTTTGAGCAGTTCCTCAGGTAGCATATAAACATGTTTACTTGCTCTTTGTAACGTGTTACTCGTTAAGTATGTACGAAACTTTCTGATGTGGGTACAACATTTACGGGATTTAGGGTGGAATTCTATTGTGTGACGATGCAGTTTAGTAGCAAACCTTTAAAGCTTAATGTTTTCAAAAATTGTCGTTTCTAACGACGATTTGAAATTACTTGCTTTTTAGAAAATTGAAATTTAAAATTTTTTATTTTTTAAATGCTTTCTGCGACAAATTAATTAATTTAAAACCTTGTAAAAGGGGCATCCGTTTTTATCAGAGTTTTTTTTATGTAAAGGTCTTGCGAATTTAAAATAAAACAAATTCTTGAACCCTTCTTCTTCTACTTGTTCTTTGATACACGACACGATAGAGATCCGTATAAAGAACTGTCTGTCTTCACTTTTTGTGGGTCTTCCAGTGTGGATGTTTAGCATTCTTTCGATCTCTTGAAGGGCTTCCCTGAAAACTACAAAATCAAATGTCATTAAAAATTAACAAAATATACATTCAACGTTCAGTAGAATCAACATTCACAAGAATACTAAAAATTT
Source organism: Melanotus villosus (assembly GCA_963082815.1). Lineage (NCBI taxonomy): Eukaryota > Metazoa > Arthropoda > Insecta > Coleoptera > Elateridae > Melanotus > Melanotus villosus. Next base: position 9,693,620 of record OY720420.1, on the reverse strand, counting down.
AACAAATAGGTTCGTCAAATTTTGTTTTCTAATTGTTTATTGTTTTGTTCTTCAGTTGTTTTAGTAAACAGAAAATCGAGCAATGATTAAAAATTTTAGTTTTTCTGTACCAGCTAAGATGCTTTTACACAGTTCATGTCTTTTGTGCTAGTTTTAATGGCGAAACCCGTCTTTTAATTGCACTGTTTTTTAGTATAAATTAAATTAGTGTTAGTCTTTTTTAAGATTTGCTCGTTTGGGGATATAAATATTTAATAAGCTTAGAGTTTTGTATTTGAATAAAAACAAGAAAATCCCTGAAAACTACAAAATTGTCTACAATCTCTACAACCTAACTCTTTCATAACATAAGATTTTTTAACTTGGTTTTTTGAAAACTTGGTTCTTTTGCAGAAAGTTTTAAAATTTCAGCAATTGTTTTCTGTTTTTAGAATTTGCAGAACTTCAAGCTACAATTGATTGAATAATAAAAAAATTTAGAATTTTTTATTTTATAATAAAAACAAGAAAAGTTTTATGCCAAACCCCTCTTAGTTGCACAGTTTTTGAATGTAAATTAGATTTGTAAAGATTAAATCCTGAAGGATTCGCTCCCTTGGGGATGTATTTATTAAATTTAGAGTTTTGTATTTGAATAAAAACAAAAACAATCCTGAAAACTATTACATTTTTTTTGTAACCTAACCCTTCTAGAACATAACCTAAGCGTTCTTAACTCTTTGTTTTGAAAATTTTCATTTGGTTCTTTTATAGCAAGCTTCAAAATTTAAGGAATTCTTTCTTATTTTAGAAAATGCAGCGCTTCAGGTAACAAATGTTTGAATAATGAAATAGTTTAGAATTTTTTATTTTATAATAAAAATAAGAAAAGTCCTAACTAGTTTCAAATTTCCTACTTTCTCTTGGTCTAATTTGCAATAACTTATATTTTGGCATTTTAACGAATATTTAAGAAATTTTTAAATTCAAAATTTTAAACCCCCCTTCCCTTCTATTTATATACAGCGTGTCCCCGGATAGGGTTTGCGATGGGTGTAATGAACTTAAAATGTTTGAAAAACGTTTCCAGCTTTTGTAGTCTATGTCTGCTTGGTTTATAATGAATTTTTACCAAATTACACTTGAAATGATATCCAGATGGTGTAGTTAGTACAAGAAGAATATAAAGCGGTTTAGGTAAAGTGGTCTTACTATCAACTTGCTTACGAATTTCTATTTTGATCGCGAAAAGGATCAAAATGTTTCCGACTGACTTGTTAAAGATTCCTTTTTAAAAGGAAATTTAAAGCAAGTTTTACAATTTTTTTCCTTCACGTTTAGGGGATGTCTCAAAGAAATTAAAAATTTTCGATTTTAAAAGTTTAAGATTTATTTTAGATTTTGTTGCAAATCAGTCAGGATTTTCCATTATTCTTCTTCTTCTTCTTGCATTGGCATACCCTTTACAGGACGTTGCCGATCCTCTCTCCATATAGTCCATATTCCTGTGGTGTGCGAAAAGAAGAAATTTTTGAACGTTTTTTTTTTAGCATTCAGCATTTTAAGCATCGCCTTGTTTTTTTGTTAGCATCAAAAGTTTAAATAATGCAATGGTGGTAAGCTCGGAAGTCCTGCTTTACAACAACACAAGATTTAAAGTCCTGAAACCTATGAAATTTTCCTAATTTTTCTTGGCAAAATTTTGAGTAATTTATATCTATATGTCGCCATTATAAAAACCAATTTTTAAATTCAAAATATTGACCCCCGCTCCCCGCCCTCCCTATTAACATCGACATCAAAAGGGAATCTGAAGTAACTTACGAATTTTCTATGTTTAGTTTTAAAAATAGGATGCAAAACTATTGAATTTTCTTATATTTTTACCTGACTTTTTGAAAATGTATTCCTATATAGTTTTTTTTTTGAAAGCACATTTAAAAACTATTAAGTAAGTTTTAGATATGTTTTTTTTATGGCTTTTAGAGGAGTTTCTATGAAATTTTTAATCTTGAAAGTTTTGTTTTGTATTTTACTACACGTTACAGAGTTTACTGTTACAAAATGGTCTTCAAAAGTTTTTTTTCTAAAATTTTAAAATATACAAATATTCTACCATTTTTATCGCAGTATATTCTCATCTATCTGTTTCACACGATTTTTAGCGGTCATCCCAGGTGCCTCTTTGATACTCAAAGATGCACACGTGCATCACCAAGTATCGGCGTGTGTTGGATTTATAAGATATGAAACAAGTGTTTGAGAAAAGGAGAGTGATGTGACTATTTTGTAGTTTTTGATTAGTTTATCCGCGTAGCTCGTACATATTATTACTTTTATTTTTAATTGTTTTAATAGACTATCCAATTGGAGTCCAAAATTGGTGAATTTAAAATTAAGGTAGGTTACATTTGTGTATCACAATATTGTTTTCGTATTCATGCAAATAGTTTTCGTAAATCAAACTAAATTCAATCAAATTCAAATTTAACTTTTTCGAGGTTATGGATTACATAATTAATAAATAATACACAACACATATTTCGTGTTTAACAGCATTTTCAAAGTTGTTCTTGCATCTATTGCTACGGTTTTAGCCTTAACTTATATTAAGTTATCGAAAAATGTATTTCTAAAGAACAAAGTATTAAGAAGTCGTTCTTTTAAGGATAATAGATATATTGTTAAACATTTTCTAAACATTTATTGTGACGAGTTTAACATTTTATCAACATTCGAACCTTTGTTCTTTTAATTGTGAAATAGACCTTCAATCTACTTATTCAATTAAATCAATGCTGTAGTTAAATTAAATATGATTGATATTAAAAACAATTATTAAGGATTAGCTGCTTTGGGGATATATTGGGCGTTTAATCTAATATCGAACTTTCTTCTTGCTTCTATTGTTATGGTTTTAGCCTTAACTTACCTTAAATTACCTACAAATTTATTTGTAAAAAGCAAAATAGTAAGAAATTGTCCCTTTAAGGATTATATATTGTTATAAAACGAAATTTGACAATTTACAAATAAAAATAAATTAGCGTTTCAGTCGCCGTGGAATTGGAAATGCAGGTGTGATCAACATTCGTACTTGAGTTTTTTTAATTGTGAAACAGCCCTTCAACCCACTTATTCAATCAAATCAAATCAAAAAGGATGTAGCTAAATTAAATAAATATCTATGGCATTTAAAAAATAAAATTATTTAAGTATTAGCTGCTTTGGAGATATGTTGTATGTTTGACCTTAGCTCATCTTAAATTATCAACAAATCGTGTCTTTAAGGATATAAAAATAAATTAACGTTTCAGTTGTTGTGTTGAAAAATGTGGGTGTGATCAACATTCGAACCTGTGTTCATTTAATTGTGACATAGACTTGCGGCCCACTTACTTCCAGAGTTCTTCGAAATTAGAAACGTTTTAAAGCCACACATTTTTAGGTTCAAATCAAAAAACCTGTAGCTCAATTAAATATCTTTAATATTTAAAAATAAAGGATTAATTCCTTTGGTGATATATTGGTTGTCTAACCTAATTTTCGAATTTTTTTCTGCTGACGTTACTACGGTTTTAAACCTTAACTTACCTTAAATTAACTAAAAATTTATTTTTATGGAACACAGTAGTAAAAAATCGTTTCCATAAGGAAATTTCATATAAGAATAAATTTGTGTTTTAACTTGCTGCGTATTTAAAGATTCAGGTGCGATCAACATTCGAACCTTTGTCGTTTTACCTGTGAAGTAAACCTGTTAACCTGTAATCCACTTTGTCCTAAATACGGTTCTGCGTTTGGGAAACGTTTTAAAGTCATTTTAGATGGAAATCAAAATATATACCTATAAATTATATTAAATTAAATATCTTTGCTCTTTTAAAAATATAAAATTAAGGATTTGCTTTTTGGAAATACAGGGTGTTAGGTAATGCTTCTGCCAAACTTTAGGGGTGGGTTTTTAATGTTAAAAGGAATAAAAAATTCTTATACCATTTCTTTCTCAGTGGCATTTTTTTCCTTTAATTATTTTCTGGTTGCTAATAATACTCAATGTTATTAACCTCTTTTTTTCCGTAAAATTTTTTTCCTAATCTTTAACTCTTTGTTTTTGCTTTTCCCGAGAATAAAACGTAAAAATAAAGCATGCTTTTTCTCAGAAACTATGCATACCTATTAGAAAAAAAATTGCATAATACTTTTTTGCTATATTTGTCATTATAAAGCTATTCCCAAAGTTTGGCAGAAGTATTACCTAACACCCTGTATATTGGGCGATTTTCAAATATTTCTTCTGAAGTCAGTAGCCGCTAATTCTAATATTTGCTTATTAAACCTTAAAATAGATTTAAGGTGAACCAAATACCTCATTCTTCACATAATGATTAATTTGTCCAATAAGCACTGTGAGATACTTGATACCCGCAGGCCTATATGTTGGCTAATAAATGAACAACCCAGCAGTAACTAATTTGTTTGGCATTGAATTTTGGGCTTTCTCTATTGTTTTTATTTCCAATTTTTCGGTTCAAGACATTAATTTTAAGAAATTTCTGAACCTTTGTGGTTCATGTATTTTGAAAACTTTAATTTTCGAAAATTCACATATCAAATTTCAGCTCCTTTCACGTCATTTCCCTTCTCCTAGTATTCCACTATTTACTTGGTATTACCTCATTTCGTTAAATAGTCGTTTAGTTTCTGAAACAACAAGAAAAGTACGAGTAATTCAGTAATTTTTGAATTGATAAAAATTTGTTGGGTTTTTGCATATTCTACTACATAGCTAAAACTTATGCCATTTAATGAAATGACATGAGAAAAAAATCCAAAATATGATAGCTTTCATCAAGTTTCAAGCATTAACCTAAAATTAATAAAAAAAATCGGCTTGTAGTTCATGGTATTTCTACTTTTATTTATTTATTTATTTATTTGTTAATTAATTAATTTATCTACTTATTTATTTATTTACATCTAAATTAAATCGGTTAAAGTTCCTCTTCGAAGGCTAAGATTTAAAAACGTGTTACGAGAGTGAAGGTTTAAACGTGAAAAACGGTTTATTTAAACTACACAATTATCTTAAAGTCCACGGTGAGATGCCGTCCTACATCTGACATTTCCGGAAATGACGTGTGTCGGCGGCTTCCGACAGCTCCGGGCGCCAGTTCCGGTGTCCACAAGTCCGATAAACGCATTCAGGGCTCCGGAAGCTCAAACAGCCCACTGGAGGCATACGAACTTTAAAATCTGTTGGTTCGTACGCGATAGGATGTATGTGGCAGGCATCTAGATATAATTTTTTTCGAGACGAAAACTCGATAGCCGACCGTTTGTTACACGAAGGGAAATTTTTTCTGTCCTTTCTGCTACCTTCGTCGTTATCCTTCCTTCAATATACGTGCTCGAATGTTAAATTTTTCTTAACGAACCCTCAGTTTTTGATTTTCATAACGAATTTTTGGTTTTCCTGGCGAACTTCAGTTTCCTAACCAATTTTTTGGTTTTCTGGCGAACTTGAAGTTTTCCTAGGAACTTTTGGAGTTTTGGCGATTTTTTAGCTTTTCTAATATGAATTTTCGGTCTTTCTAATCTTAATCGATTTTCGTAAGGAACTTTTGGTTTTTCTGGTGAACTTAAGGTTTTCCCGAGGCATTTTTTGATTTGCTTTTTTTTTTATTTCTATCGAAAATTTTTGATTTTCCTGATGAATTTTCGATTTTCTTAACGAACTTTTCGTTTCCTCGGTGAACTTCAGGTTTTCCCGGAACATATAGTCTTCCTAACGAATTTTTAGTTTTCCCCAAAAAACTTTCGATTTTCATATTTTCGATTTCAGGTTTTAGAAATGATTTATCGAAGAAAACAGATTCAAAGATGAATCGCAAGCGTAGTTAATAAACCATACGAATATGAATAAAAATCAGTCTATTTAAAAAGCATTCGTCTGGGCGCTAATGTGTTCAAATGCCGGCAAGGGTAGACGGAGTTGCGAGGGAAGAACGGGGCCTGATGATGGATGTGAGGGATTACGAGACGCGGGAGACGAACCCGGACTGGATCTGCCTGTCAGGACTGATGATGTATGGCCAGAGTTTACATTGCAAATACTGGGTGCATCCTAACACGCGCGTTATCTTCCGTCAATCATTTTTACTGTCCACCACATGAAAACATTGTAAAAATGCACTTCCCATACGGTTACTTTTCGCAGCTTTTTCTTTACTAAATAGTTCTTCGCTTTTTGTGATTTCTATTCACGTTTTTTTTTTTTTCTAGAATAGTATTGCTTTTTGAATGTGAGACGGACATCGAAAATTGTCTAACGATTAATTGTTTAAATTTTAGTGCCGTAATTTCGGTCCGTGGAGGAGTACGGCAGGCAACATGGAGAGTTAAGGCCTCCTAAGTCGCTTTCATACCCGGTTGTCTCGCAAGCTATGCGTACAGGGTGATGTGGTAAGCACTACACCTACGACATTCACCTACCTACCCTACCCCACCACTGTGTTTCGGTTCCCGATTATTTTCAGTGGCCGGGTAGGCCACCTGCCAAATATCCTACTCGGGTTTGACCCTGAAACCGTCCGATACTTCGTGGAAACTTTACCAGGAATTTGAACCTGTGTGAGCTAGTTGCGAACCAAACTCTCGTTTCACTATCCTATCGCCATAAAATGCTTATTTTTACACCATTAGGGAATCAGCAAGTTTTATTTAACCTATCATGAATTATTTTAAAACAAACCAACGATTATTTTTAATAATTTCTTTATCCAAGACGTACTGAACAAGGACGTTCCTTACATGTTTTTTTTTAAACTGTTTTAAATTTCCCGTTAGAAACATTAGGTACGCGGGAATTTGGACCACTGACCTTCAGCTTTAGGCATCGATGCCTTTTATTTTTTAAACAAATTGGTATTACAGTTAGTTTAGTACTTCGAAACACTAAAAAATTTTCTTAAATTTAAACAGCAAAAAATTAACATAAATTATATATTTTTAAAGGTTTTAATTCGAATGAGGATAATTAATTTTGGTATTTTAAGTAATTTTACGCGAAGTTAAGTGCTAATAACAGCTAAAGCAGTTAATTCCCGGCATTAATAAATTTAACTTCACACCTATGTGATAAAAATACCGAGACACGAAGCACACAGCATTGTACTTTTATCACGCTTTCTAAACCGCCCGGAGTCCGGACTATTTCCGGAATTTGACAGGTCGACCTCAGGATATGACATTATCTACGCTCGGACTTTGTGCTTTGGTCGCGATCTGACACTGACAACGTGTCGTGGTAGCATCCCTCCTGTTATTTTGTGTTACTTTTCTCTTCTGTAAACCAGGTGAATCGTTATTTGCATAAAAGCAACCACTCTTAATACTAACTGGGTTCGATTTAATTTGATAAAAATGCGATAATAACTCTTTCGGTTTATTGTACCGGCCATCGAAACTATTGATTTAGCTTAGGTGGCTTAGAAATGACTGGTTTTTCCTTTAGCACGGAGCCCAATTTAATTTAATATATTTTCGTATCATTATCGATAACAAAAGGGAACCTGTCCGTCAATTTTGAATTATAGCGTACGAAATTCTCTACGTTCCCCCCGCTTTTATTATAATTAATAACATATATAAAACTAATTTTGGGACTGTAAATCATCGGCGGAAAGCGTTGAAATATCAGAAGTAAGTTCGAGTCCTCCTCCAAAAACAATTTCTCATCCACAAAAATTAACAACCGAAAATATTAGAAGCAAAATAACCATTATTTATTGCCACAGATGAAAAAATACCGTAACGAATTCAAGGTGTTAAAATCTTAATTGAGTTTTATATCGGTATCGAGCGGCAAACGGATTTTTCTAGTTTTATTTGTAAAAATCGTAACGTGTTCCGGGCTTATCTAATGGTGGACCACGAAGTGGTGTAACCGTAGACATTTTGGCGACGAAACAAAGAATGTAAGATTTACGACAAAAGTTAGGTCGCTGGCCTTTTGGTTTACAACGCCGGACAAGTTCGGATCGTAAAATAATAAAATTGTCTCCTCGTATCTACTTTTCAGAAGTTCGAAATCTACTGTGAAGCTGTAAATATTAATTTTATGCATGGAACTATAAAATTCTCGAGAGCACTTCAAGCTTCAAATGCACGGCTTTTAGATAATAATAGTCCGGTAATAAAACAGTTACGTTACTTTTGGGTTAAGTGAAGTATTGTTGGTTTAAATTTCGGTCCTAACCATTCACATTGCAAATCGCCACCCAATAAACCCCAAATCGAAGTACAAAGTAATAAATTAGAATTTATAGTCCGCAATGAAAAATTTAAAAATCAGGTAAAATTTTACGGTAGATGAACGTGTTCCTGTCATTTAGAGTTGGCAGTTGTCGCCTCTGTGCATAACCATTGCCCATGCTACGCACCAGTAATTCGAACAGTATCATCAAAGTCGTGTTTAGCATACGCAATATGCGTAACAAATTAGGTAATTTACATGTAGAATGTCGTCGCAATTCTCCTTTATTTGTCAGCAGTCAAAATTATTAGTATCTCTCACGACAATGAGCTGATATTTATTTAAATTACAAGGTCGTACTTGTTCGGGCCGGCATCTTTACGATTAAAGTATTAAAATTCAGAACAGAACTTTTAACTTTAACCTATGAGGACGTTTCACATCCTCTTTGCTTCCTTGTTACTTGATCACCAGATTGGTTTAGGAATTTTTTACAATCAGGACGATTTTTTTCGCAGGCTACTTTTTTTATTTCTATGGTTTCTAACAGTTTGGCAATTTTTTGGGGTTCTTTGTTTCTAGAAATGAAGTCTTATGTTGGCAATCGCACTGAAAAAAAATTTTTTTTATGGTTGTTTGGTTCTTTATTTTGTTTATTTATTAATTTTTTCTGTCTAAACTTCATCATGACCTGGTGCCTTACCTATTTTCATTTTTGTAGTGCATCCATTAGTTCTGTTCCTGTTATTCTTCCTGCTTTGTCATAACCTTCCTGTTGTATATTTTGTTCTCAACCTTGTTCATTATTCTCTACTTCTAGTTCATCTTCTTCTAGTATCTAGTTCTTTAAAATGTCCCCTCCATCTTTCTGCAAGTTTTTCTTCATCTGTAATTATGACTCCGTTCTTGTTTTTTATGTTCTTTAACATGTTGGTTTTGGGTTTTCTCATTTGTTTAAGTATACCTATTATAGAACATTTTTTGATTTTCCCTAAATGCTGTGGTCAGTTCCAAAATCTACCCATGTTTTGTCTTTACTGTCTTTATCATCAGTGGTTCGTTTCTCTTTGTATTTGTCTTAATTTTCTTGATTTTTTTCTGTTAGGTATTTTTCCAGGTTTTTTTTCTTTTACTGCTTTTTCTATTTCTATTGTCCACCGCGTTGTTCTTTTCTTAGATTCATTATTTATTCCTGTAATGCCACAGCCTTCTTTTGCTGCTTTTGTTAGGCTTTGTTTATATTCTTCCCATCTACCCTCTGTACTTTAATAAGTTGTTCTACTTGTCTTATATTTGTTTAATTGTTCCTGGTATTTTTCCTTGACTTTATCTTCTTTCAGTTTGTAAGTTTTAATTTTTTCTTTTATTGTCTTTCTCCTATTTTTAGGTTCATTTTAACTGAATAATGGTCACTCCCTATTTCCGCGCTCCTTTTTGCCTTTATGTTTTTTTACTAGTTTCCTTATTTCTGTATTAACTAGGTAATAATCTTAAATCGAACGTTTCCCTCTATTTCGTTCTTCTCTTGTATATAGTGTTACGTATGATTAGATCATTTTCCATACATAAATTTATAATCCGTGTTCCACTATCATTTCTTGTATTCTCTCCTTCTTTGCCTAGCCATCTTTCTATTCCCAGGTTATTTTCCCTGATCTATCATTCCGATCTCCCATTACTACTATCTTATTATTTTATGTCATATCTATTGCCTTTTGCAGTTCTTCGAAATATACATAATTATGTTTTTATCGTTTACTCTATTCTCAGTTGGGGCGTAAGTTACAATGAAATAGTATTTGTCGTGTTTTATTAACATCTCCAACATTATAATTATTTGATTTATTATTTTCACGCCTACTATTTGAACGAGGAGAGACGACAAGAACTACTAGATATGATGAACCAGGCAAAAAGAGAGAAGAAAGTGCATCTAGATTGGCAAATAGGTATTATCACACGGACTTATAAAAAAGAGATAATAAGGACTGCTCTAATTTTAGAGGGATAACGCTGGGAAGCACAGTAGGAAAAATATACACCAGAATTTTGGAACATACAATAAGAGACAAAATAGATACTACATTGAAGGAAAGCCAAAGCGGATTCAGAAGAGCAAGAGGAACTAATGATCAAATATTCATCCTCAAGCAAATGTCAGAGAAAGCAATTAAAGTTGGAAGACAGATAGGTACATGTTTGTTTTATCGATATGAAAGAAAAGGATCTAATACAAAGCATAAAAAGTCTATATGAAAATACTGAAAATTATGTAAGAATAAGAAACGAAAAATCAAAACCATTTATTAGTAAAATTGGATAAAACAAGAATGCAGTCTGAGTCCCGTATTATTTAATCTGATCCTAGATAAAGTAGTTAAAAAGTGTAAAGTTAGAATAAAACCAAATAATGTTGGGTATTGGAAAATGAACTGTCCTACGCAGATGATTTAGTAATACTAAGAGAAACAGAAAAACATCTACAGGAAAATATTAACATTTTTAATGAATAAAACCTAAAACAATGGTAATTAGACAACGAGGTACAAAACACACTATAAGAAATAATAAATAATAAATAAATGAGGAAATAGTGGAAGAAGTAGACAAAATTAATTATCTTGGGGTAGTCATAAATAAAAATGGAACTGTAAAAAATGAGATTAATGAAAGTATAGCGAAAACTGGTAAACTGTTTAACAGCAGAAAGAATAACTTTCTCGGCAAAAAAGAAATCCCAAAAGAAGTAAAAACAGATATAGTTAAAATAATTGTAAAACCATCACTAACATACCTATTATGCATGTGAATCCTGGACAACAACACAAAGACAGAGAAGCAGAATAACAATTATGGAAATGAGATTCTTAAGGAAAATAGAGAGAAAGACGCGAAAGGATAGGATCAGAAACTAGGTATTCCGAAATAAGCTCAATAAAGCCCTTGTAGAAACAACAATAGAACAGGGTCAGTTGAGATGGATAGGTTACATAAAGAGAAGATAGGAAGATAAACTAGTCAGACAAATATTTGAAGCGAGAGAAGTGGGAAAAAAGAAGAGAGGTAGGCCAAGAAGAACGTGGACGGAAGAAGTGCGGATAGCAGCCGAAGAAAAGGGAACAAGCTGGGAAGATATGAAAAGATTAGCAAGGGACAGAAAAAAGTGGAAGGAAGTGTGGAAAAAATTACCCGAAAGCTCAACCCCAACATAGCTCGACACCGACAGGTACAAGAGCTCCAGGATTAAGTAAGTAAATAAGTATTTATTAATTTTTTTAAACAACGGTTCTTCTCTTTATAAAGGTTAATTGTTTATTTCAAGCCAGAAGTTATTGTTAGTTTTAACGTTTTACTATGAAGATGTTTTAAAATCTTTCTTTCCTTGTAAGTTTCTTCTTAAAATTGGTTTAGGAGTGTTTAACTGCTATGACGATTTTTTCCCAAACTCTACTTTTTGTAACTTCTGTAGTTTCTAAGATTTGGGCCATTTTTAAAAGTTTTTTCTTTCGAAAAATTTACGTTGGCAATTGCCTTGAAAAAAATTTTAATATTTTTCCTTGGGTTTCCTGTTATTTTTTGTTTTTTAAATTTTGGTTTTTGTTTTGTTTATTTATTATTTTCTTAAACAGCGATTCTCCTCTTTGCAAAGGTTGTTTGCTTACATCAGGCCAAAAGTGATTGTTAGCTTTAACCTTTTACTATGAGGATGTTTCACGTCATCTTTATTTCCTTGTAAGTTGATTCTCAGATTGGTTTAGGAATGTTGTAATACCAGGACAAGTTTATTTGTAGACTAATTTTTGCGACTTCTGTGATTTCTAACGTTTTGGTCATTTTTAAAGAGTTTCTTGTTTTTACTAATCTACTTTGGCCATCGTTTTGTATTTTCTGTTCTATTTTTTTTTGTGTTTTCTGGTTCTTTGCTTTATTTATTTACTCCTATTTCTAAACTTTCTAAACAGTTTTCTTCTTTGCAAAGGTTATGTATTTGTTCATTTCAGGCCAGAAGTGATTGATAGCTAGCTTTAACCTTTTACTATGAGGAGGTTTCACCTCATCTTTGTTTTCTTGTTAGGTAATTCTCAGAGGAGGAGGAGGAATGTAACTGCCAAGACAATTTTTTTCGCAGACTACTTTTTTACGTCTTTAGTTTTTAATATTTTGGCAATTTTTTAAAGTGTCTTCCTTCTAAAATTTTACGTTGGCAATCGTCTGGGAAATATTTTAGTAGTTAATATTTTCTCCTAGGTTTTCTGCTCTTTTTCGTGGTTTTTAGGTTCTTTGCTTTGTTTATTTGTTTATTATTTTTTCTAATTAGCGATTCTCCTGTTTATAAAAGATATTCGTAGATTTCAGGCAGTGACTGTTCGTTTTGACCTTTTATTATGAAAATGTTTCACAGCCTCTTTGTTTGCTTGCAAGTTGCTTCTTAATATTGGCTTAGGAATGTTTAATTGTCAGCCTTTTCTGCGCAAACTTTACTTTCTTTTACTTCTGTGGTTTTAACATTTTGGGGACTGTTTTGAAGTTTTTTCTTTCTAAAACTTACCTTGGCAATTGCCTTGAAAAATATTCATCATCATCATCAATTGACATGGAGCAGATCCCCGTGGATCAATCCTGGATTACGCCAGGGCCCACCCCATGCCAGTAGGGATATTGTAATATTTAATATTTCCCCTGGCTTTTTTTGTTCTTTGCTTTGGTTATTTATTTATTATTTTTTAAACAGCGGTTTTCCTCTTTGTAAGTGTTATTTGTTGATTTCAGCCTAGAAGTGGTTGCTAATTTCAACCTCTTACCCTAAGGATGTTTCGCATTCTTCTTACTTTTTTTTTATTTACTTATTCGCAAATTTGTGTAAGAATATTTATACGCCACTATACTTTTTTGCAAGTTCTCGCCCTTTTCTACATCTGTGGTTTCTATCATTTTGCTTTTTATTTCTAGAAATTCACATTCACAGTCGCCTTGAAAAATATTTTAATGCAAACTGATTTGTCCTTGGTTTTCTGCTTTTCTTTGGTTTCTTGTTTTTTATTTTATTTATTGATCCTTTTTTTACAGTGGTTTTAGACTTTACAAAGGTTATTTGTTTATTTCAGAAGTGATTTTAACCTTTTGCTATAAGGATTTTTCACATCATTTTTACTTTTTGATTAATTTATTCCCAGTTTGCTGTTAGAATATTTATATGCCAATATAAGTAATTTTTTGCAAGTTCTCGCTTTTTTCTGTGGTTTCTAACATTTTAGCAATTTTATCTGTTTTTTTATTTCTGAAAAATTCACCTTTGCAATCGCATTGAAAAGTATTTCTATTTTTAATATTTTCCCGTGAGTCTTTTTGTATTTTTTGGTTCTTTGCTTTGTTTATTTATTTATTATTTTTTAAACCGGGTCTCTTCTGTGTAAAGATCGCCTTTAAGAGCTGCGGAACCACAAAATCAACAAAAATATGATTATAATTAAAACAATAAATTATCTGTTAATAAAATAGAATAATTCACAGCCTATCCTCGGGTGTTTTGAATGTTAAACCTATGGAAATTGTTGAGCCAGTCAACCAATTGAATATTTTAATATTAGGCCGCTATGCAACGTTCACGAAAAAGCGGTCTTATTTTATTGTGTTCGTGCTTTGCTCGAAAATCTGCTTGTTCGGTAGACATCGCTGTGTTACGATGGAACCCGAAGTCAAACTTAAAGGCAAAATTAAAGCTGCATGTTAGTTCAATTTGTTATCTAATAAGCTGCGTTTTAAATGGAGTGTTCTGGTATTTTGACTGACGAATTCGTGAATTTACTTTATTTGTACGACTATGCTTACAAACATTCCTAAAATGGATGCTAAATTTAAATTTTTAAATTAAAAGAAAACAAGTCCCCTACACTTAATTAAGGCACAAAATTTCCCTACAACCGGGGGGTAGTCAAGTAAAAGCTTATAAAAACACTTTCATAAGGATATATATTTAAGGAATAATATATTTAAAGATTTACTGTCATTGTAATCGGAAAAATTTTGTTTTCCCTGTGTACTATTATTCCTACTTCTTTTAATGCAGAAATCCTAAAAATATTGGTAAAGATTATTTGTTAACTTCAGGCCGGAAGTGATTGTTAGTTATAATTTTATAATATTACTGTTTTGTTAAGTTATTTCTAAATTGCAGTAAGAATATTTATACGCTAATATCAGGTGATCAACGGAATTCATAATTAGAGGAGGCTGTGATTGCTGCTATTTTATGCTGTGTGGTAGGACACAAGAGAAATGAATACAATTCTGACACTTAAAATTTTTAATTTCAAGCTGCAAGTCTGTGTTGCCAACTTTATGGTAAATATCTGCTCTAATTATAAATTCCGTTGATCACTTGGTATAATTTTCTGGAAGCTTTCACTCGTTTCTTATTACTTTCGTAATTTCCAGCATTTCCATCATTTTTTCAATTTATTGGCACTTTTATTATTTACCTTTGCAATCACCTTCGAAAATACTTTAATAGAATACATTGATTGGCTCTTGGTTTTTCTGCTTTTATGATATTTAGTTTTTATTTGTGTTTTTTTGCTTTAGTGTTTTTTTAAATCTATGATACTTCTGAATTCAAAAATATTTGATTAAAAAATACTTTTCTCTTTATTATTTTCATTATTAGTATTGCGTAGTTTAAAGAATGCTTCTCTTCTTTGCAAATGTAACTTTATTTAATACATAAGCCCATTAATGGCGTACTTGTGGGGTCGTTAAATTCGCCCCCAGTGAAAATAATCGTAATTAAAAATTAAATCTTTACAAAACAAAAACGTCCTGCAGATTTCAATTTCTTATTCTCTTAACTATCAGTTTAAATTCTTCCTTCTTTCTTAAAAAAATAAATAAATGAAATATAGGTACGCCTCTGGCTAACGGCTATGTTTATGCCTAAACCATAACCTGGAACAACATTCCAACTATAAAATCAACAAGACAGAAATCACGTGTCGTTCTGTCGTTCTTTTACGGTGCTTGCTGGCTTGTTCAATACCGAGTGACGTACTCATTAAATTTTCACTGAATTTGTACGATTTTTACATCAATCATAACCTTTTTCTTCGGTAGGTATATGGAACGGTTTCGCTCTAAATGGTTTTTTTCATTTAATAACCTGTTTCTGCCTTAGTTTTTCTATAATTTTTCAGTTCTTTTGTGTGTCATTGCAAATTTTTTAAATCGTTTTATTAGTTGCCGAATGATTTATTTATTCGTTTTTAATATACAGAGTGCATTCTGAAAAAAAGGCCAATTTGTTAGCAAAACTTAACTGTGGTGTATTAGTTCATATTTATAAGAGTTTTTACCTGACTTTAGTGACAGAGATTTTTTAGGTTTCAGCATCTGATTATGAAAAATTTTAGAAAATTTTGTATAAAATTCACTGTATTTTTTTAATCCAATAATTTTTTCTGTTTTTTTTATGCGTTTTAACCCAAAATTAATTTTTCCACTTGCATATACCTAGTCATTAATTTTCTGCTAGCGCAATTCTTATTTATTTGTTCGTATTCTGATGTTCTTCTTCTCCCCCTCTTCGTTCTACAATAGTAACGCCACTGTGTATTTAATTCCTTATATAGGATTTAAAAAAAAAAACAAAAAAGCTTGAGTGTCTGTTCCTAAACAGTCTGAAATAGCTTTTGCCGAGATGGTTTTCCCATTATTTTCAGCATTTCAGTATAAAGAAAAATTTATTACAATTTTCAGATGAAGTGGCGTAGCTGGAACGTTATTTTTGTTCTCATTCTGATGTTCCTCTTCCTTTTCCCCCTTCTTTTCTTCTTGTTCTTCTTCTTGTCATCGTCTTTTTTCTTTCTTCTTCTTTTCTTTGTAGCTTGTCGATTAATAAGCTATTAGCTTGTATTTTTAATCGACTTTTATTTTTCAACTTTCTTCCAATCTCTCCCTGGGGATGATACTCTTTCGTGTAATTGTTTCGTTTGTTTCTTTATCGTCAAAATCTAGGACTACGGCTACCAAGAATCTCGTATATATTTTTTAGTTTCCCTGGGATATCTTTGCACAGTTATAAAATTTTACTATTATGTCCTGGAAATCAAATCTAACTTACTGTTTATGAGCTTCTAAGAACACTCAGGTAATAAAAGAATGAATACCTTTCATGCTTGTTTTTTGCTCTTAAAAATATTGATTATTCTTGTGAGAAAAGTTTTATTTTTCATCGACTGAATTAAAATTTAGAGTTATTCTTTAAATTACTTTCTTTTACACCCAAATTGAAAATGTTTTTTAAAAGAAAAACGTGCCTGGGTCTGATTTCAAGTGCCCCCGTGTCTTATGATAGTTACACCATTGTATCTTTAGTTTCTTATGTACCTACAACGCTAAAAAAGACTAAAAAACCTGAGTTTTTATTCCTACTTATTCTGAAATAAGTATAGCTTCCAAAGTTGAAGATACCGACTTTTAAATTATGTTCAGCATATCACTATGAAGAAGAATTTATTGTAATTTTTAGCTGCACCAGCTACACCACGCTGGAAGTTCATTTTTGAAAAGTTACAATTTTGTTATGATGGTCATAAGATTAATTCTTCCAAATGATTTTTAATTTTGTAAACGTATAGCGGTATAGCCACTGCAAACATGGAAGTTTTAAAAAAAGGCGAAAAGCTAAAAGTGGCAAAATTCTAGTCGGGTAATGCCAACAACCATACCGGTCGAAACGCATTATAATTCCTGGAATCCGGAAGCTTAAATTTTCCCAAACAATGAATAAACTACGTAAATTGAAATCTATACCAGCGATAGTTACCTACGTATCTCAACGTCCATCTATTCTTCTTCTTTCTGTGCCTTATCCTTTCTAAGGACGTTGGCAAGGGGGTCAAACCCACATTTTTAAACGACTTGACGTCGTGGACTTTGTTATATCCTCCTTATACTAGGAAAATGTGTTCCCTGCAGTGGTTTCCTGTTGCCTTTTGTAGAGTTCGTGACCATGTATTAAGTGTATATGTAGTGTATGTGTCTTGTTACTTTTTTTTGAAGGACGTCGCCGGCGTCGTACAGGCTGACCGAATCGAGTGGTCCTTCCTTTTTCCCTTGGTATCGCTTAGGCATTACTTCAAGGGGGCCTATTCTAACTAAAACAATTCTAAAGTATGTTGGTGTTACTTATTCCTACTGTTTATTCTAAGAGTTTCCTTGATTTCTTTTTTCTTCTGCCTCATTTGTGCCGATCATCCCTTCAGGCGCTCATCTGTTTCGGCTTCCATAACCAATCTTTCGCTTGTCTATCTCGGGCAGTGGAAGACAGTATGTTCTGTCGTATCTCTTTCCTCTCAGTAGACGTATTCCTCCGACTCAGCAAGTACTCGCCAAAGCACCCGTGTCCGCTTAGGAACTGTGTAGTGGGGTACTCAACTTCGCCATATTTTCTATTTGCCCACATTCGTACGTCCGGTATTAGTTGTTTGGTTCATTTTGCCTTTGCCTCCAGCCTTTGCCATTTTTCCTGCCATTTATTGATTGTTTCTGCTTTTATATGTGCCTTTGTTTAGCCCTCTTCTTTGTTGTACATACGTTGCCTTTCATCTGCTAATAGTTCTATGGATGGTACTCCTGTTATTACTTGGAGTGCTTCTGACGACGTGGTGCGGTAAGCGCTGCATATTCCCAGGAAAGTTATTCTTTGTGCATGCTCCAACATTCTCCTGTACTTTGCATACTCCATTGCTTGGATCCAGGTAGGCGCACCATTAAGTATTATTGAATACACTACAGATCCCAAGATCTTTCTTCTGCTGCTCCGTGATCCTACTAGGTTAGGCATTATCCTGGATAATTGGGTCGCTGTTTTTTCTGCCTTCTTTGTAATATACTTAATATGGTTGGTCATTCTGGCGTTATGATCCAGGTAGATCCCCAAGTATTTGATGGCTTTAGCTGTTGTTACCTCTATGCCATCTACTTCGACAGTTAATTCCCTTATCGTTCTTCTGGCTACTAGCAGTACCGCTTCTGTTTTTTGGGGCGCCAGTTTAAGCTTCTTTCTCCTTATCTTGTGTTGGATTCTTATTACTGCCGTGTTTATTTTATTTTGTAGCTCTGTTGCTGTTCCCCATCATGCTGCTACGGAGAGGTGTCATCGGCGTAACCGATCAATACAACATCTTTTGGCATTTCCATTCTCAAGATGCTATCGTAATGTATGTTCCACAGCAAGGGACCCCACACGTCGCTTCTATCTCATGTTCTTGGCCCACTTTCATCTTCCTGTTCGTGATATAGCTATATATCGATTTTATCAGATAAGTCGATATCGTTTCATGCTTCAGTTCCTTTACGATTCCTTCCCATGACGCGCTGTTCAAGGCATTTCAGATGTCAAGTGTGATCATAGCGCAAAACTGCCTTGTTCTGAGGTCTCCCGTGTTTTCCTCTCTTGCAATGTTCTTCGCTGTTTCTATAACATCTATTGTAGAGCGGCCTTTCCTGAATCCAAATTGTAGCTCTGCTAGTACTCCTTTCTGCTCAATCTCTCCTTCCAGTTTTTGGCATATAAGCTTTTCAAACAATGTGCGCGCTGAATTTAGCATTCACTTCCAGCTTTTTTGGATTTTCTAGTAGCACTAATTTTGACTCTTTCCATATTTCTGTAAATTCTCACCTATCTAGAAGACCATTATATTCCTCCAGGCAGTATTGGGGTTGTCTCATCACAGCTATTTCTAGCAGTTCTGCTTGGATGGTGTTCGGGCCAGGTGCTTCCCCGGATTTAAATTTACTAACCGCTCTTTGCAGTTGGGTTATCATCAGGTAAGCCTCTCAATTCAATTTCCCACTGAGGCTTGGGTTCTCTTGGGAACAGCTTTTTTGCTTCTTCAACTATCTGATCTTCAGTAAGTTCTATTTGCGGTTTGATATTAAATTTCTTGCATATTATCCGGTATTCCTCTCCCCATACGTTCTGGTCGATCTCTTTACAGACTTTTTTCCAGGCTACTTCTTTTGCCTCCAAAGTAACGTTTCTGAGGGCCTTTTTGTGCTCATGGTATTCCGTTTTGTGTTGGTTTTGTTCTTCTTCGGTTGCATCCGGCTTTCCATTTATCCTCGCCATTTTTCTTCTGGTTAAACATTCCTTCCTTAGCGCTGCGATTTGGTTATTCCACCAATACATTTGTCGCCTGTTAGGTCACAATGTCTTTTTCGGAAGTGTTTGGTTACACGTGTTTTTAATTTGTTTGATAAAATTTTCTGGTGTTGCTGCTTCTTGTTTTCTTTTTTGTTTTTCAATACTTTGGTCCCATTTAATGTTGAATTGTCGCAGCGCTTCTGGTATAAGCTTCCAGTCTGTAGGTTTCTCGTGAAGTTTTATGTCCGCTTGAGTATTATCTTTGAATGTGTCTTGTTACTATCTGAAGTCGACCACTCCGCAGACTGAATCGTTAATTGTAACCAAACGATTAAATGACTTCACTCGCTCAAGTACCGACCTCAAACAGTGGGAAATTCTTTATAAAAATCCTTGCCACTGCGTGAAATTCGAACCCAAGACTCCTAGCTAGGAGCGGTCTTATCACTGCGCCAACGAGCTTCTTATATCCATCTATTACCTACTTTGGTCATTCAGCAACACCTTGTTAAAATTATATCAGATCAAGAAGGATTCCACCTTTAACAGAGAGCGTTAGGAAAAATGCAAATCAAATGGTATTAATGCTTTTAAGAGTGGTGAACGGTAAGATATTTGATGATTGATGACTATACTTACTCAGTATTTCACCTTAGACCTGCCAAGTGGTTTATATAAAGAAATTAAAACAAAAATCAAAAAATAGAAAACCTTTCCTTCCTTTTTTGCAAAAATCTTTATAAAAAATATAAATCATTTTTATAATGGCTAGGTGGAGATTTAATTGTTTTTAAGCCGAACGGGGGTTAACTTCCCAAAATTCTACTTTACAGTTTTAACTAAACCCTGCGTATGAAGAAGGAAAATTTAATTAATTCGTTAAAATTTGCACTTCATCTGAAATTAGGTGATAATCAGAAAACTTATCAGTATATCGCTGAACATAATACGTTAGAATTCAGGAACACGACGTGATACAGAGTATATTTGCATTTTATAATAGTAAGCCGAGTTCGTCGAGAGCGCGCGGGTTTAAAACTATGTCAACACGGTAAATTGTGCATGCACTCATTGTTAAAGTGGTCATCAAAGATGCATGAAATTCGCGAGCGCGCGCTCCGAGATTGCTACCCCCAAGCTTCGTACGCTCGCTGTTTGGTTTTAATACATTTTCAATGAACATGTGAAAGAATGTTTAATGCGGACTCGTATCTCGAATCTAGATTACACTTCAGCTGACCCTGAGCATGCACTACCTACCAGAAGAAGGCTTTGCTTTTTTATTTATTTATTAGTTCCACTTATTAACTATTTATAAAAAAACGACGCCTTCGCATTCGATGGAAAAATGTTTTTTTTTTGCTTATTTTATCTCCATAGACGAGACGAGATGAGTTCTTCATGTACATAAATTTATTTATAAATGTTTAATATAAGGAACTAACCTAACCTATGATCAAATAAATTCATTAATTGAAGTAAGTAGGCTGTTGTTTTTCTTGCATAGTTGGCGACACTGATGGACTGTCAACATGAAACCCGTCAGGTTTGAGGTTAGGTGTAGGTACGCTGAAGTCCGCAGAGTAATGAAAAATTCGCTCAAAATATTTTTGGATAAGGTTAGATTTACGATTTGGTCTTCAGAGAAATACCTATAGGTAATATTCATTCCAAACGTTTTTGGTTAGGGCTTAGCCATGGAAAAATTACAGTTTAAGTGTTGTAAATCAGGGTGACTTTACCTATAAATTCTGATTTCTGACAATTACGGAGCATTATTCATTACAACTACGCATTTTCTTTGAAGCTTGAAATGTGACAATTTTTAAAACATTTATATGTTGAGTCTGCAGCTTAGCATGGCATGGCCTTCCCTTACCCCAAAAAATCTGGAATGATTTATACCTACATTTGGCAATTCGAATTTAATGTTAATGTTACCAACTGTGCAACAAACAAAAATCACTAATCACTGTTAATTATAAATTTATTTGATCACAGGTTATTAATGCACTTTTTTCTTTAAAAACATTTCGGTACATTTAAAAATCCAAATTGCTACCAAAAAAAGCCCCAAAAACTAGTTAAACAATTAATTTGCCATCTTCAAATATTGAACTACCTGTAGATATATAATGCTTACCCCTAAATCCGTGAGCTTTTGCAATGTTAGAGCGACGAGGGCCCCCATTGTGTTTGATATTTATGTACCTTTTGATAATATCTCAAGTAATTGTTCCTGTAATTGCCTTGAACTTGGTGTATGCTAGGAATAAACTTAGCTTAAGTTGTGTTTAATAAAACGTTGAGTTTTTCTGCGCTTGACATCTACTAAATTTCAACTAAGTAGATCGGAAACATATTAACCATAAACTTTCAAATATAAATTGTTAATGAATTTATTTAAATCTTTGGAGTTTGGTTTAGCCTAATTAATCGAAAAGTACTGTTTTACTCCTAAGTCACATTTTGACTGTTTTGAATATTGATCCTATGAAATAGTTTAGAGCCCAGCATCCTAAAGCATACGTTACTGATCAATTCTGTTTAGTATTTGGTACTGACATAACCTAAGTCCAGGACTTACCTATGTTGTTTTAACACTGTCGCCGCATGTTATGTAGCTCTTAAACTAATTGTTATGACTTTTTGACAACGAATCTCTGTTAAACAATATTCTAATACACAAGAGTTCATAAACTTAACACATTAATTTCGAAAACAATCTAAGTCGATTCCTTTTAGCAATAAATTGCAACTATTATAAACAAAAATAAATATTGCTATTGTGCTTATCAATACCCTAACATAATAATCTTTAACTATTTACTACATGTTTCTTCTCAAGTACCTATAACATCTTTATTACTAAACGTTTTTTTAAATTCCCTAAAAGTTGTGAAAAGTGACTTAGGTTACTTCAGCAATAAGCGATTCTTGTACTTAAATACTCCAAGAAATTTGTAATGATTTCATTAAACTGTGCTTGAGTTCTATGTGAATTATTACCACTAAATCTAATTTAGTTACATTTGATACTTTTTTCGGTATTTCGTCGTCAGCTGCCAAAATAAAAATTAAATTAGTGTTTTAATAATTGCTTATTTGATTTTTTATTTTAGCAATTGGTGGCGAAATACTAAAAAAAGAAGTCACAACAAACCTTCTGAAAATAGTTTATTTACACTGAATGTTTATTGTACGTATATTTGTTGCTTGAGACTTCTCGTTGACCTGTTTACTCTCGCTGGGGTGCACTTTGTATTTATATGGGCACTGCTTATTCTAGAATACGGTAGAAGAGTGGTTTAGGAGATCGCTATTTCTAACACATTTCCCACACTTACAAAGTATATAAACACATTTTAAGAACAATATAAATACTAAGTACAAAAATTTTGCAAATTTTATGGAGCTTCCTAAGAGACTTACTTATTCATGATTATTATCGTTAAGTTGTTATTATTAGGTAGTATTAAGAACTATTATTTTCATCTCGTGATAAATTCGTTAATTAAACTAAATTTACTGCCAATAAACAAACTTCCAGCTTCCAGGTACCTTCTGTGTTGACGCTTTTGTTAATACAAGCCTTGTCATAGTAAATATCTGGAAGTTAAATTAATCATCACTTAAATTACAATTGTTGATTGAACTACTTATGCTCTTCGAATTTCCTTAGAAATCAAAACCAAAAATTTTGTTACATTAAATAATAAATGTTGAATGCTTAGGATTTTAAAAAAATTATCGATTTTTAGCTCGGCGAAACATAAAACAAAAGCAAAATTTATTTCCGCGAATTATGGACAAATTCAACAAGCGTAGTACGTTATTCTTCCTGGAGATACGGTTGGTTAGACGACCATTACTAAATTATTTTGACCTAACGTTTGTAAGTGTCCATTTAATTGTATTTGAAAGTTTTGGAATTAAAATTTATTTGTTACCCTTACACCTTTAGCCCGTCAATTAAAAAAAAATTTCAATTTTGGTTTAATGTTCGAACTTGAGTTTTGTATCTTGGATATTGATTTGAATTAAATCTTTCGATTTCATTTAGATTTTCAGTGGGATTATTTAAAAACATTAATTGATACATACAAGAATGTGGATTTTCCAAATTTTGAAGAAGTCGCTTATTTAATTTCATAATTTCACTCAGTTTTTGAATGCTGAGATACAAGGAAACGGACGAAAACTGTACAGATTTTGTAGCTAGGCATTCGCAAGTTGTTAAATAATCACCACTAAAAAGCTGAATTTTTAGAATTACATTCGTACATGATTGACTTTCAAGGCAATTTTTTAACATGCGTTAATCTTTTACAGCTTAAAAAAATTCTAAGACTTGTCTTGTTTCATGTCGATTTTTGGACTATTTTAATGCGTTAAAATGTATTCAAATATAAGAAATTTATAATTAAAAATTAGGTTTCAACTGAATTATATTAATTTCCTTTCATCAGATGATAGACATAAATAAAAATAAAATAAAATCATAAGTGCTTCTTTCTCTGTTGGTCCAAGTCGATTAGATCATACAAACAAGTCATTCTAGCTTTTTAATATTTATTTAATCCCAGTTTTAATCACCTGACACAAATTAATAAGTTGATAGCTTAATCCTGTTAAATTAACTAACAATTTGCAAGAACGTCTTTGTGATAGCATTTGCCAAGAACGCCTTTCACCTTTCACCACCAGTTAACATTTTTATATTTATAGCCGTTACCATGCTTATTTCGATGAGTTGTAAGCGTTTTCTTGCAATTTTCTTATAATTTCCTATCGTAACGGTCGTAAAAATTTAACATCCAACTCTGAATTAATTTTTTTCAGCAGTGGACCCTGGAAAATTCCAGGAGATTGACACAATCTTAATACGTCTAACTCTGCATTATTTTTAGTGTAGGTATTTTGGGATCAATTTCAAAATTTTTACAAAAAAGTTGTTGGGTGTCGGTTTTGCTGTTTGTAGAACTTGCTGATTGTTCTGGATTTTTCTGAAGGTAGGTTTGTTTAAATTCTATATGCAGCACGCATATTTTGGAAGGTTCGATTTTGCAGAAATTGAAGCTGTGCTTATGCAGTTTAACCAAGAAAACAAGTCAGCTCACTTTTGCTTGTAAATCCTTTATCATGATAGCTACTTATGTCTTTGAAAATGAAGCATGACTCGTATTTGTTGATCGCAGCGAAGGAAACGAAGTGAATAATGAGGCTTCCTTCCCTTTGCTTTCGATTAGTTTGCAAAACAAAACTTATTTTACAGTTTACAATATTTGTATCTTATACTTTAGGGATTTATACATTAGCATTATCGACAACAGCGATGTTGATTTAATTTATAAACTAATTTAAGCTCTTGTCAATTTATTGATAATTTTTAGAATTATTCAAACCTTTCTACAATTAAAAAATATTTAATTTGCAGGATAAAAAAATTGACTAAAGCAAAATCAATAATTAATTAGATTGAGTTGATATTTTGATCACTGCATAACAATTAAAAAATTATTTAATTTATATAATATACTTTAGGCCTTGCCAATGTTATGATAATTTTTGGAATTATTCAAACTCCTCAAAATTAAAAAAAAAGCAAAGGTTAATCTGACTAAAGTAAAATTAATAATTAATTAGATTGAGTTGATACTTCGATCTCTGCACACCAGACGAAAGCTTGCTGATCACCAATCGGCCATTAATTGTTATTAGCAAATGGCAAACGAATGCCATTTGAAATGAAGTAACAACATCAGAATTTTTAGAAAAATATTACGCAAACTGAAATAGCACGGATCAAATTTCAGAAGCTAATAATGCACGTTATTTAGTAAGTATTTATTGTCGCGAACATTCTGTTATAAAAAAACTCACCAGAAGATTTGGAAATAATTTTCAAAAACTATTTTCAATTTAATTTCTTAGTACTAACTCAGGTTTGTAGATTAAAATTGATGCTTAGATAAACCCGAATTTTACGGATTGTTGATTTTAGAAATCCAATCGTAGAAGTAAAAATGAAAATATTTGCCCAGCTTGAAGTCCCATTTGTAACCAGAATTTGAGTTAGAATTAAAATGAATAATAAAGCAAAAAAACTAATTCAAAGCCAGCGTTTGGAGCCCCTAATAAGAGGATAATTCAAACAATTTGTAGCCCATAATTAAATCGTTTTAACCTAATCGTCAAAGGCAGTTATTTTACGGGATGTTATTTTACAGCAGGCAGCCATTACCATGCATTATCTGCGTTTGTGGTTTACAGTTGACTAATTACAATAAAAAAAAAAACAAGTTGGAGTTGTCGATTTTATCTGCGTTTTAAAAATGTTCGTTGGTTTTCAAAGGTTAATCTCGTGTAATTCTTTCTGATTTTAATAAATTTTGTGGTTGCTTCAGGTTTTTATTTTATTTTTTAATATGGTTTTCGGGTGTTTTTTTGAAAATACCTGAATTTTTTTACCTTTCTTTACTTATTTATATTTAAATGTTGAGGTTTGAACATTGAACAACAAACGTGTAATTCTGATTTTAATAAATTTTGTGATTGCTTTAGGCTGTTTTTTGAAAATGTTTGGAATTTTCTCGTTCTTGAATTTTTATACTTTTTATTGATTCATAAATTTTGGAATTTATAATAGGTACTAATAACTAATAATAGTGGGCAACGTAATACTTTGCACCATTCTGCTAAAGATGTTAAATTTCCGTGTCAAATGTTTTTTCGGTGGATTTCAGAGGTAGCTTGGAATGTACTAACTGATTCTGCAGAAATTAAAATTAAGGGACAATTTCATATATTACAGCTTCTTTATCGTTGTATCATAGGGATTTACATGGCTCAAACTTTACCTCTTGTTAATGGCTTTTCTAGTGCGAATTGTAAGCTGACTTTTAGAACACTTTTAGTTTACATGTTTTTTCTATCAGTCTTGAGAGTTTTTTAAATATAAAAAGTACAAATGTTTTAGGTTTAAAGGAAAATAGTTAGATAAATTGAGTTCATTCTATATCATTTTGAAGGTAGCTGTGTCAAATGAGAGCAAAATAAATTACAAAACTGACAAATTGAAAACTACAAAATATTTACTTCTAATTCTCAAAGATTTCTTAAGTAGAAAGATGACATTAACATGCGAACACTTTATCTGTTTTTAAACATTGTTATGGTGTCAGTGGCAAAAGTCCATTAACATAGGCTGCCACTTTCAAAATGATTTAAAATAAGCTAAAATTATTTAGCTATTTTCTATTTTATTTAAACTATTTAGTTTTTTAAATTATTGGAGCTCATAGACGCAAGCTAAAAGTGTACCAAAGATTATTGTTAAATGCGCTCTATAAACACTATTAACAGGAGATAAAGTGTTAGCATGAAAATCCCTATGATGGATGCAACAATAAAGAAACTGACTGTATAATTCATCTAGCAAAGAAGGAAATTTCGCTTCTGCTTTTCATTCCTTGGTTGTGGTAGCCCCTATTTTGTGGCTATTTTGCAAAGAAAAGTTTTTGGCCAACAATTAAAATCAAAGTACTTAATAACCTGTGACCATTGATGGGTGAAATAATACCTACCTACCATTTTAGTTGATTCTTCTTATCTTCAATTCTGCTATGTTTAATCTCACGGTTGTGTTGTTTAATTTAATAGAATTTTATTCACGAGACAACAATAACATTTATCAAGGATCGTCATTTTCCACTTATTACCTATATGGAAATTATTTGCTCTGTGTAGCTTTTTATTGTAAATGGTTGTAGTCGAAACGATTACGTCTGTTTAGATCATTTAACAATTAAAGGTTTCGCTGCTTTTATTTAGTTTTACAAAGAAAAACAGAATTCTATTTTGGTTTACAAACTAACAACCTGGACTCTTCTGAAAAATTTTAATTCTTAACTTAACCTCACAGTTGTGCTGTTTAATTTTATAGGAATGTGTTCAAGAGACAACAATAATATTTATCAAGGTTCATTGTTTTCAATGTTTTCCACCTGTGTGGGAGTTATTTGTTTTTAGTAATTTTTAATTGGAGACGACCGTAATCGAGAGGATTACTCGGTTTAAATTAAAAGTTTTGCAAAGAATTCTATTTTAGTCCACAATTAAAATTAAACTGTAATGTACCTATGTAAGAACGCCATGTTGGTCGATTCTTCTTAAAAATCAGTTGTTCTAATTTAATTCTGCCATGCTTAATCTCACAGTTGTGTTAAGAATTTAATTTTATAGGAATTTATTCAAGCGTTCAAGAGGCTACAATAATATTTATCAAGGTTTGTCGTTCTTCACCGGTATAGGAATTATTTGTTCTGTGTAACATTTTATTGGAGATATCGAGATCGAAAGGATTATTTAAAAATTAAAAGTTTTCCAAAGAAAAACCGAATTTTATTTTAGCTTATAATTAAAATTAAACTAACAACCTGTATGTAACCATTAATGGGTGAAATAATCATGTTGGTCGGTTCTTCTTAAAAATCGACGGTTCTATAATTTTAATTCCACTGTGCTTAACCTCATAACCCCACAGTTGTATTAATTATTTAGATATGAATGTATTGAAGAGGCAACAACAATATTTATTAAGGTTCGTCGTTTTCCATCTGTATAGGAATTATTTGTTCTGTGCAGCTTTTTATTGGAGATGCTCGTAATCGAAAGGATTACTTACGCCTCTTTAGATTATTTAAAAATTAAATGATTCGCCGGTTTTATTTAGTTTGTAGGGTCGATTTTATACGAATGTTCCGATTCGACGGTTCGCATTAAATAAATAAATAAATAAATAAGATTAAAAGTTGACTGTTTGATCAAAAGTTCTATTAGGAAATTTTTGTGCCAATTTGCGTGCAGGAAAGAGGCCACTAATTAGAGATTTTTAAGCACGAAATGATGCGGTTTTATTAATTAATTATTGCTCGGTAGCTTGTGTTATAAAAATGCCCGCGAGGCATAATTAGTAATCGTCCACGTAATTAGTGCGAACGGTGGCCGCGCAACAACAGCGCCGTTCGGTTGTGGGGGAAATCCCGCCTCGAGAAACCGTGCGGCCGCCTCCATTGGCTGTACAGAATCATGGCAGGCGGGTATGTCAATCAGGATTTTTGGTGGGGATCACCGAAGAATAGACTTCCAAAGTCCGTAAGGTCTCCACATAACCTAGAGTTACTCCGAAGAGTGTGGAGGTGATTGTTTTGGTGTTGTGTAGTGTTTGTGAAAGCCATCAAGCTGTTCGCGCCGACGGAAGACATGTTGACTATGGAAACGGACCTCAAAGGAGGAAGTTTGCATGGGACTATGCCGCCGCATCACGCATTGCAATCGTACGGTTCGTTAAGTTCGTTAGGACAGGCTCCTATGCAGCACTTGGGACAGCATCCCGTGCACCAGATGCACCACCAGCAGCCGCCCCAGCTGCATCACCAGCATCAATCTCAAAATCATCATCAGCAACACCAACCTAGCCAGCACCAATCGCAGCACAATAATCCCGCCACGAATAATAATAACCCCAGTAGTAAGAATCAAAATACGGATCGGGTTAAGAGACCGATGAACGCTTTCATGGTTTGGTCAAGGGGGCAGAGGCGGAAGATGGCGCAGGAGAATCCAAAAATGCACAATTCAGAGATTTCGAAAAGACTGGGCGCCGAATGGAAGTTACTTAGTGAAACGGAGAAACGGCCGTTCATCGACGAAGCGAAGAGATTACGCGCCGTTCACATGAAGGAACATCCGGATTACAAATACAGACCGCGAAGGAAAACGAAGACGCTCCTCAAGAAGGACAAATACCCTCTGGGGTCTAGTTTGTTACCCGGATCGGATCCCACGAGGAGCGCATCGTCCGTAGCACAACAAGCGGCAGCGAGGGAGATGTACCAGATGCCAAACGGATACATGCCCAACGGTTACATGATGCCTGATCCGTCGTCGTATCAACAACATTCGTACGGTGGAGCGAATTATCCCCGATACGACATGGGGCAAATGCAGCACAGCGCGTACATGAACGGAGGTTACGGATACGGTGGTACCGTACCAAGCAGCGCGGGTTCCCCATTTGGTATGCAACACACGACGGGATCATCGCATAGTCCTTCAGGATCGAGTATCAAATCCGAACCGGTGTCGCCGGGTTCGGGTTTGCACACCCCGACGCCGGGAGTGAAACGGGAATTCGTCACTAACCAACCCCAGCAACAGGGGGACCTTCGACAAATGATCTCGATGTATTTACCTACGGACGGGACCCAACACATGCACCAGTACAATGCGTCGCCGGATCCCTTGGGCCCAGGGCCTCTGGCACCGTTAGCGCACATGTGAGAGCCGCTCTTTGCGGCACCGGACTTAGACGTGCCGCCCTTGTGAACGTGTAAATATGTTTAAATTTTTTTATTTTTCGAACAATTGTAACTCTTGGGTTCCTCAAACCATTTGCAGTATTTACATTTATACCATTTAAAGGTACCGTTTGATTGGTGCTGAATACGAAGACTTACTTTCTACCACAGGTGGGCCAATCATTTACCGATTTTTTAAAACTAACATTTATTTGCATGGCGAGCTTTGTTTTCTTTTTCCGAAATTCCGTTGATTTCCATTACGAAAACTTTCCGTTAGAACAGTATTATTTAACCAATCATGTTTTATTAATCAATCAGACGGTAACTTTTGCGAAGTTTCATTTTGCAGTGACTTTGTGATTTCCGAAATCCCAACGTGCGTTTTGACTAAAAATTAAAACTGTGCTACCAATAAAAACAACAACCTACCTCTTCTGGAACCATTGAATAAAACTCGCGAAAGTCGCAACGAAACGCAAAATGAAATTTGCGAAACTCATAGATTTTTTAATATTCATTTTTAGGTCATTACTATTTACGTGTAAATAATAATTTTTAAAGGCCTTTGTAACATACAATTTTTATTATTATTAATATTATTTTGTTTGGTTTCGTGTGATGATGATGTTCGAGGAAATATCGGTGCTGATACGGCGAAACTCGAAAAATGTTTAGTTTTAAATTTTTTAAAAGTTTTCCTTTGTAAAGCGATTTTACAAAAAAACAAAATGAAAAAAAAAACCTTTTTAAAAACCGATTCAGCATATATTTTCTTGAAAATTAGCATTAAATCGGCGATACCTGATAAGGTTAAGTACCAAATATTTGTAAATACATAAAAATAATTCACGAAGAATGCGAATTAACGGTGCTCTGTACAATGCGCATTTCGTATTCGTTTTTTGAGTTTGAACTTTTCAAAGAAAAAGAGACCCAAAAAGGAATGAAAAAACGCAGGTTTTATAAACGCGCATTGTTAAGACCATTAAAGGAAGAGACACTCGCCCCATTATAGCATAATATTTACTCTTAATTGTTTGTACAACAATTCTCGTTTTAACTTATTAAAAACAAGTCACACGAATTAATGAAAAAAAAGAAGCACTTGGTAAATATTATGGTCGATGTTTTGAACAAATCTCAGTTTTCCGGCGCTTTTGTTAATTTGTTGTTAATTCTAGTACGGCCGATGAAATCCAGGTTTGTTTGAAATTTCGATTTTGTGATGGGATTTAAAATAAACAAAAAACTCAAATATCAAATGCTTTGTACATAATGGTTTTTTTTTCATGTACAGTGTGTTAATTTAGTCATGAAAAACGAAAAATGTGAATATATAAGATTGAAGTTAAAAAAACGTTGATGTTTTATTTCGATTTATTTTTCCTAAGCACACGAAAGCCGTCGAACTGTGTTGTGTTGTAAGTATGAATTTAGAAATTAAGACCTCTAATTAGGGTTAAAACGTAGACTTATAATTAGGTTAAAAAATCGGTTTGGTTCCTAATTAAAATACAGATTTTCTTAACAACAACAAGATTAAGTCATTGTTTAGCATAGTTCATCGTACGCTTTTAATAACAAACCACAATCGAGATCGTAAATTTAAAAAGAAACAAAGAAAGACTAATTTGCGGTGTTTATAAATAAATAACAATTATGAAGTCTTTTGTTTGCCGGTATTTATTTAATTTTAACGAATGGATGCGATGTTTGTTAACTCTTCTTTATTGTTTATTAGTTTAATAAACTTAAGCATCGATTTTCAGCCTTAAATGTCAACCATTGGGAACATTTAAATAATTTAACCAACGAGTAACTCCCAACACTTATTAATTATTCGAAGCTTTATTTTATTTTTATCTTAAGCAAATTAAAAATTCCAGTTAAATTTATTTAATAAACAAATGCTCCTATTTTTATTTTATTTGTAAACAAAAAGAAACCGAAAAGGGGCGAATGGGTTGTCTGAATACTTTCATATGCCGGCTTAATTTAAAATTTGCAATCGAGCAAGGCACTAATTTTACAAAAAATCTAAACAAACCAAGTTCTGATTAATTAAATTTTTGAATACGAATTGAAATTTTAACTTTTGATAGGTAATCTAATTAACTAAGTAACTTTATTATTTCAAATTAGGTGTTAATACACTGTCTGCATGTAATTTAATTAATTCAGTACCTACAATTTTAATTAAATTAGTAAAATCAACTAAAATTTGACAAAATTACTCAACGGTGTGAACATGAATAAACAATAAATTGTATTCATAAATTAAATTACAACTCAGTTATTCGATTAATTTAGCATTTTTCTAAATTTTCTGCTCATTACAAAATTTGACTTTTTAAAATAATCCCTTAATTTAGTTGTTTCTGCCAAAAACCGCCTACTTCCCTATTTGAAAATAGGTATATAAAATATTTCTTCGTACAAGAAATTTTTGCACGATGGAATTAATTTAAATTTTTACAAATTGAAATTTAATTTTTTTAAATTCATATCAATCTAAATTAAAACTTTAACTGTTTAATTTCTTTTTGTAATTCAACCTGTAATTTAATTTAATTACTTCAGTGCAATTTTAATTAAATTACTTAAAAATCCCTTTTAAAATAATTCCTGAATTTATTACTTAATTTCGCTGTTTCTTTTGTCGAAAACAAACTTATTTCCTATTCAAAACACTGAAGTTTATAGTTTTATAATAAACAAATTTGGACCATGCGTTAAACACCTACGATTTTAGTAAATTTCGATCTCCACTTAAGGAAAGAACATTTTTTTTCCTAATTGAAAACAAATTCTTCATAGGTGCAAGAAAACAAAGTACAAACTTCTTTAATTGAGATTAAAATTGTTGAAGATGGAATTAATTAAAATTTAAATGTTTGCAAATCCATTTACAATTTTGAAAATTGAAGTAATATTTTAATTTTTGAAAATCAGTATTTAAATTTAAAGCTTTAAATGTTTAATATTTTTTCGAATTTAAACTGCAATTTAGTTTAATTAATTCAGTTAAATTTAATTAATTTTGAGTTGATTAAAATTAAACAGCATTTGACCAAATCATAAAACTGTGATTTTCAATTTGTAATTTGTAAACTAAATAGCAACTCACTTGCACTTTTTTTTAAATGTCATTCTCTAATTTGTTATTAAATTTAACCATTTATGTTTGTTTTCTGCTACTGAGAATTGTTTTCGTTTTAAAAAATTCTTTTGATTTTTCTTCAAACAATTTCTAATAAATGTTTTGATAAATAATGGTATTTGGTTACATTTTAGTAAATCTGTA
Organism: Melanotus villosus; assembly: GCA_963082815.1. Classification (NCBI taxonomy): domain Eukaryota; kingdom Metazoa; phylum Arthropoda; class Insecta; order Coleoptera; family Elateridae; genus Melanotus; species Melanotus villosus. Next base: position 9,660,576 of record OY720420.1, on the reverse strand, counting down.
TCTGTAACCTCTTTTAATTTACTTAATTAAATTTACAAAAAATTACAAGTCGGGCTAGTTGGGATTTTTATTTGCCTTCTTTTAACCTATCTTAATTAATTTTAATTAACAAATAGTTACATTTTTCTTTATTTGAATGCTAATAATAAAACTTGGAGCATATTCAAGTTAAAGGCACAAAACACGTGTCTGAAAATTTAAACGGACAAACTGGAGGATAGATAATCCCCAGGAATTTTTCCGTTAGTTCCTTCTAAGAAGTGTTTTGTTTCTTTTCTGGAACTTTAAAACACTTGGTGGTATTAAGAAATAAACCTGAAATTTAGCAACAAAATTCCTTTCCAAGGCTCTGTATTTTTGACGTCGTTTTAAGCACAAATTTTGTTGATTTATTGAAGCCTTAAATAACCTTAAAAACTACCTTTATTTATCTAATCTTACGTTAGTATTTGGATACCAAAAAGTAAAAATTATCGCCACTAGAACCGTTCAGAACGTATTCTTCAATTTCAGAAGATATGTTAAATTAAATGCACCAAGAATTGTTTATAAATGCAACTAAACTTAGTATAATAAATAATATTCTAATAAATTTAAAAATAGGTAAAAGCGAGTCTCCAAAAGCGAAGTTTAAAAGCAAAAATTAAACGATTTATTTAATCATAGGAAAAAAATTAACATTTCAGGTTCTTAAATTAACATAAAAGCGACACTTAATGGATGTAAACGTCAAATTTATCCCGAGATAATTAGCGGAGTTTAAATTTTATTTGTTTATAAGACTAATTATTTATTTCATGTAGTGAACTGTAGGAATTTTAATGAAGTGTTCCCTACTTTATGGGTTTCGTTAACTTTATTTATTTGTATAATTTGAGCAGTTCGCTTCTTTGTTTCTACGTATTTTATTTTTTTATCTTTGGGGATGTTGATGATAACAACAACAACAACACGAATTAGGGCAGTTTAATTTAGGCCTCGCCAGTTGTTTAAATAACTAAAAAATCAATTTGTAGATAATTTTTGGAATTATTCAAGCCCTTCCAAATTAACAAATAAATAAATAAAAGGTGAATTTGATTAAAGCAAAGTTCATAATTAATTAATAAGCGTGAATTGATATTTCGACCACCAGCCGAAAATTTGCTAATCACAAATCGACGATTAATTCTTAGCAAATGGCAAACGAATGCCATTTTAAATGAAAGTAAAAACAGCAGAAATTTTAGAAAAATATTACGCAAATTGAAATTGCACGGATCAAATTTCAGAAGCTAATAATGCATATTATTTATTGCCGTGAAATTCTGAATTTTGCAACATTCCGTTATACAAACTCGCCAGAAGATTTGGAAATAATTTTTAAAAATATGTATACTTTGAATTCAATTTCTCAGTAACTCAGGTTTATGAATTTAATCTCATGCTCCAGATAAACCATCCAATCATAGAAGTAAAAATTTAAATATATTCACAACTTAAAGTCCCTCGCAGGCCAGTTAATAATTGTTTGTAACCAGAATTTGAGTTAGAATTTAACTAAATAACGAATCAAAAAAACTAATCGTTTGAAGGCCCTAAAAGGATAATTCAAACAATTTGCTGTCCATAATTAAATCGTTTTAGCCTAATCTTCAAAGACGATGTTATTTTACAGCAGGCAGCCATTACCATGCATTATCTACGTTTGTGGTTTACAGTTGACTAATTACAATATAAAAAAATCGAGCTGGAGTTGTCGATTTTATCTTCATTTTAAAAATTTTCGGTAGGTTTCAAAGGTTAACCTCGTGTAATCCTTTCTGATTTTAATAAATTTGTGGTTGCTTCAGCTTTTTATTTATTTATTTAGTATGGGTTTCAAATTAAGTATTTTTTGAAATACCTGGATTTTCTTAGAAAGAATTTCTATCATTTTTATAGCAATTATTGTAATCATAATAAAACTGAGGATAAAGCAAATAATTATACTAATTTGTTTAAGTTGGACGTCTCTTAAAACTTAACGAAAACCTCGAATTTAATTACAGTACTAATTAATAAAAACAAACGTAAATTATCAAAAAATATCTTTTTATAACCTTTCGTTTCGAATTAATCCGCGGTTTGATTCTCCATGCTCTAACCTACTTACAACGTTTAAACTTAAGAATTATAATCATAATTACACGTAAAAAAGTTTAACATCATTAATTACTGCAACTGCTTATTAGTTACAAATTAACCACAACAGCTGTAGCCTATTAATTGAGGAATTTTAATGAAATTATCTTTAAAAAAATGTTTAATAATTAAACGATGGACGGATGATTGATAATTGATTCGTTAATTGATTTTCAATTTATTTTTAATAATGCATATCGTAATTGGTGATCATTTAAGGGAAGCACAATTTTGACGATCTTTCTAATATTTGTTTCTCTGTATTTCGTTGTATTTTCGCCCTTGCTGAGCCTAAGCCTGGTAGTTAAAAGGGCACCCAAAAGAAATAAATACTTTAAGCAAGTTTGATGAATATTTCTACCTTTATACATTTAGAAATTGTAATCGAGCAAGGCACTAATTCTGAGAATAGCCTGCAGAAAGCTTGCTTAAATTAATTAAGATTTAAAATTTTGTAATTCGACTTTTTTGTAATTTAATTTAATTAACTCTTCGCATATAATTAACGTAAGTTAATTAAAATTAATTAAAGGCCAGCTAATGTTTAACCAAATTGCTCAAGTATAAATTAAATTACTTACAACTCATTTGGGCGATTAATTCAACATTTTTATAGCTGTTTTGTTGATTACGAAATGTGACTTTTTATTAAAATATCATCCCTTAATTTATTACTTAATTTAGATGTTTCTTTTGTCAAAAACCAACTTATTTCTCATTTAAAAAAATATATTTCGTTATGTTTTCTATTCATAACAGTGAAGTTTATAGTTTTATAATAAACAAAGTTGGGTCATGCATTAAACACCTACGGTTTTAGTAAATTTCGACCTCCACATAAGGAAAATCAACTAACTTTTTTATGTAAAGTTAAAATATTAATGTATAAACCAGAAATTTAAAGAAGGCTTGCGTTTTTAGAAATGATAACTAAATCTTCTTGTTTGGATGACATGTTGTCGCTTGATTTGTTGGTGATTTTAAGCCTTTGATTGATACATATTTACAATCAAGCGAATTTAATTTGTGTTGCTACTCAAATTCTTAATTGTGTAATTATTGTGAAATTGTTTTTGCAATTTATAAATTGGCTTTGAAATTGAAGAATTAATTAAAAAATTAGCAAATTTTGAAGATTAATAAGATTATGAAAAAATCAACAAATTTAACGTGATTTACAGCTTGAGCAGAAAAAGACATATCAGCTAAAGAGACGCTCAAAACACAAGCAAAAAAGAAATAGAAGACCTTGACAATTTACTTAAAGCCAACTGTGATTAGGTTGAATACTGATGAAAGCTTGCCCCTTAAAGTGTAACTAATTTAAAATACAACCTGTTAGAATTTGTCAGGTTTGGGTTATCCTATACCTAATTCTCTGATTTTGTTACGAGAATTCTTGAATTTTAGATAACAACTTGAATTTTAGCTTGCAAAAATCAAGCTGTTCTTAAATTTTACGCTATTTAATTTGATAAGTATTAGTTGCTGTGTTTTATTTATGTAGCTGAGCATTTACTATCCTTTTGCATTTTGGTTCCATTTTCATAATTTGTATATTTAGCTGTCGACTTCTTACATCCAAAAAGGGCATTTCAGAAGCATGCTTATTATTTTCGTCTTTACTTCCCTCACGTTTGCATGTTTATTACATTTCATCTCATCTCTATTTGGCCAATGTATCAAAAATACTTGCAGTAAATAATCACAAATAAGTTCTGAATTTTATGACTTGTATTTAACGAAATAATTTTTTAAGTCTGTGTATTTAATAGATAACCAAAGATAATTTGTTGACTAATTACAAATAAATTTAACGAACTCTGTAAGCATATAAAATGTTTACGTTTACGTTCAACGTAAGTTCAGCGGTTACGTATTTATGAGCCAAGCGTAAACAATTTTTTAAACCATTTTTTGTGGATATTATTAATCCAATTATGGTAGTCATAGGCTGCCATAATATTTGCCATAAACGCAAAATTCCATAAAAAAGTCACACTAATTTTGTTTATAACGCGGTAAAAAAACACCTTCGTCGCTATAAAAGCAATAATATTCCACACGTATTTACATAATGTCAGTTTGTTTCTTTTTTTCTTTATTATAATAGGCCATTAATTTACAGATTAAACGATTACAGTGGTTCTTCCTTCAAATTAACTGTGCTCAGAAAAACCTACTTGTGGTTATTGTTGTGTGTAAGGGGAATTATTATTATTATTATTATTTAATTATCAGCCGTTGTAAACAAGAAGATTTAAATTCAATCTCCGGCCGTTTAAAAGTGCGCAAATAAAAGCAATAAAGCATGATTATGGAAGCAATCAGAAAGCAATGTGGTATCGCTTAGAAGAGGTGGATTCAGGCAATCTGCACCACAGCCCATTACCCTCATCAGTGCGCGAGGCTGAAAATTTAATGTCTTCCCTCTACACGCAATTGCACTAATGTGTTTGTGTATTTTCCTGATTTCATTTCAAAAATTGTCGTTTAGCCGGGACGGGATTTTCTGAAAAATTAAACCGAGTTACTATTAATATCCCAGCTCCCTCGCTTTAATGAATTTTTAAATAAATTTCAGGACGATATTGGGGGTTCCTTCTTTTACTTTTTATAACGCATTATCTCCTTTGAGTGTTTATTGATTTACATTAAAAGGAATTCTTTCGTATGTTTTGCTTATTTTAAGTAGGTCGATTTGCTTGCACTCACCTAAGTAGCTTTAAGCTAATGTGGGCTTGAAGATCATTCTTCGTATAATACTTAATAATGTTTGTGTTTACATATGTAAATTAGTTTTCATTTTTTACTGTACCTAATAATATCACTGAAGCGCACTTGGATTCTGTATGAATTGTATTCATTAAACTTAATAATTACAGTAACAATTATTTGCTAGTGTTAAAAGAACGTGTTCCGGTTGGGGACCGTGTCATTATTGAGACAGAAGAACTCAACGTTTTGTCCACTTTTTCTTGCTGCATCTGAAGGAAAAGGGGAGCACTCAACGTGTGGGCCACATCAGAGGTGAAACTCTTTTAGCAAGAGGAAGAAGACACGGCAACTCAACTTGTAAACCCTCCTGGAAGTCTTCGAATTCAATTATTTGCTATTTTATTAATATTGAGATTAACATAACACTAATTCAGTCGAATTTATTTACACCGCACGTGTCGCGTAATGTAATATTCGTTTACCTTTTCTGCTCTTGCTGGGACGTACTTTTATACATGCGACCTGCTCCTTATTCCAGAATGCGATAGAAATCTCCTGCATGTTCTGGGCGTCCGCTATTCGCTTCCCGTTTCTTATTCTAAAAAGCCCCCAGGATGTACTAGGCGTTCGGTATTCGCTTACCAATGACGTAGTCGCTGCAATACAAAACACGAAGACATTTAAAGCTTAAACATATAAATAAGTAGATTTTCTAAAAAAAAAAAAAGAAAATATAAAGAAATTTTTAATTCGAGGAGCCAAAAAGGTTTAAATACCAAGTGATCAACGGAATTTATAATTAGAGCAGGCTGTGATATTTACCATATAGTTGGCAACACAAGCTTGTAGCTTGAAATTAAAAATTTTAAGTGTCAGAATTGAGACAGCGTCCAACCACACAGCATAAAATAGCACCAATCACAGCCTCCTCTAATTATGAATTCCGTTGATCACCTGGTATTTGTGTATTTTAACCTTTCTCTAATGTATGTGTTTTCTTATTTATTTTGGAATGAATTGCCGAGGCCATTAGCCTTTTGTGTTATTTAACAAAATCTATACCTATGTCGCTTCAGATTTTTTTAAGCGGTTGCTTGGGTTTGAACGTACGTCCCCTTGGTTGTAAAGCAGGCTTTTAACATCAACCCATGAAAAGTGGTTCAAATAAAATAACTTTGTTTATAAGTAGATTTCTCGAAATAAATTTAAACTACGTCCCCAAAGTAGTGAGTAATCAATTTTAAATCCTTATATTCTAATAACTCACAGTATTTATTAACCTAAGACTGTATTTCTATGGTAACTAGAAAATATGACAACTAACACTAATTTGAATAACAAATGCCTGCTTGGATGTCGTCAAGGTTAGCATGCTTTCCTTGTAAACCAGAGATTTCGGGTTCGATTCTCAGTCGCGGTCGGTGAGATTTTTAATGCGGAAAAATATCTGAAAGTATACCGTCCTTCGGATACGACGTAAAACCGTAGGTCCTGTGCCAACACGATAATTGACAAGATAAACAACCCTTCGAGGCAAAATTCTAGGGGGTAGTGCCATTGAGTAAGAAGATATCTTCTTTTTCTTATCTTCTTATTCAATGGTAGTGCTAATGGCCATAGTAGTCGACGCGCTTGGATATCCCTGGCACCCGTAAGCCTAGATTTCGCCCAATAAATAAATAAATAGAATAACAAAAGAAGGTTTACAGTTGGCAACCCTTAGAAGTGTGACTTATACTGATGAGAAGACGGCTTTATACCAGGAGAACCCTTGTTTACATACTGCAGAAAAGACTAAAGTTGAATCAACGAAGATTTTTGTGTATTTTAAAAAAGGTTAGATAAGAACAAATTTCCACGATGAAACCCGAAGCTACAATGCAATAACAAAGGAACTTAATTTGAAACTGGAAATTTGGATTTTTTTTTGTTAGTTTGCAGACGTATAAAGAAAGGTATTTGAGCTGAAATTTTAAAAGAAACCGATTACTTAAAAAAAGGTTAAAACAGAAAATATAAAAAATTATTTATACTACAAACTGTGTAGTCAATTATATCTACAAATTAAAAATTTTTGTTTGTTTATGAATTCCAGAAATTGGATAGAATCAAATTTTAAACTAAACAAATAATTTTTCAAAGACCAAACCGAAACTTTAAAGCAGCTAATTAAAAATTTCCAAGCTTCTGTCTTAGTTAGCATAGTGTGAAATGCTATGAAAAGTAACAATTTGACAAAATTTCAGTGCCCTTCTTGAGAGCCGAAGATGTCCAACTTCGATGTTGCAAAAAATCAGTTTCCAAAGATGAACCACAAAACAGTAGAAAACCAAAAGGGTTTCATTAATTATTTTCAGAGGTTTCTAGGACAGTACTAAAATTAAAATAATTTTGAAAAAATTTAATTTGCTTTCTGAATGTTAACACTTACAACAAATTTCCATAATCAGAAAATAAAACTCCTTTAATGGTCAAATTGGCAATTTAAAAATTATTTTTAAAACTTGTTTGATTCAAAAGCTTACTAAACCATCGTGGAAACGAAATAAAGAAAATTTCAGGAATATTACAATCTGTTTGATCTTTCATAAAATCACTGAAAAGTCCAAAAATAAAAAGGAGTTTGAATTATTTGAAGTTGTTTCTTTGTTTATTAATTGATATCATTAAGATACGAATATTTAACACAGAATTTCCTGAAGATTGTAAAAGACTTTCAGAACTTCAGGACATTAAAAAACTTCTTGGGAAAACCAGAACGTGCTTTACATTTTTTGGATACTTGGTTATCTTAGGTTACTAAATACATATATGTATAGTAACTTACAGTTTAAGTAAAGTTTAAACTTTGATCAGCGGTTCTGCCAACCACACTAGTTTGAATAACAAAATTAGGTTTACTCTTGGCAACACTGTTTTTGTCTGAATCCTAACCGTAAAATTTGTATACAACCTTAAAAGCGATGAGAAGACTGATTTAAACCAGCAGAAGCCCAAACTTTTTTTAACATGTCCCACTGTCGTCTAAAACAACCACGAATGCAGTGTACATTCGTATTCTATTTTGATTCTAAAAACAACTGGTTTTCTAAAGGCCGGTACTTCAGTATAGTTTTAACTTTAAAACTGGCTTAAGCCAAGTCTGGCTGTGCGTAAACCCTAATTTAAGTCATTAAAAACATAAGTTGTAGTTTAAACTCACAGTACTGAAGGGCCTAAATCACTTGGCTGTTAGAACGAAGTCAATCCTTAATTTTAAAGGACCTTTTAATCAATTTCAAGATCCTAACAGTCTTAAAAACTGAAGTAGGCCAGTAACATAATTTTTGAACCAATCTAAACCCCATTTTTGCTTAGTAGTAAGCCATGCTTTAACTTTCAAAAATTTTCTGTGTACAAATCCATTTCCAATCTAGTTAGGCATGGAATTTGAGGAAGCGTTTGATCGGTTTTGAAATTCACCGTTTGTAAATTTCTCTTTGGGAATTTATGCGCTGATTTGATTAAAAAAACTCATAATTATAATTAAGAATTAGTTGTTGCTAATAAATTATTTTGTATATGAAACGGAAGTGCATAAATTTCTGTCACATATCGTTCCCTTAACTGCCTGAGAATTCTGCTTGTAGATAAGCGTGTTTACTTTATTAAATGTAAAATATGAGGTAATTATAATTTGATGTACGTTTATTAAGTAAATAGTATAAATAACTGTGTTAAGTTTAATTGGCTTAATGCGAATTGAAGTTTAAGAAAAATGGAAGATCAAAAGGGTTTTCTCATTAAATTAATTATTTGTTGCTGCTACAAGCTACAAGTGATTGAAGTTAAAGGATTTAGTTCTAATAGAAAATGTGATGTTTCTAAGTAGTTAAATAGGTATTTTTGTAGCAATACGGAAATATTTACTTAGAAAACCGCAAGGTCCCAAAGTTTGACGATGCAGATAAGAGGAAAGGGAAAATGGTTAACAGCTTAATATAGTCCAATTGGCGATTTAGGTAATGCGCGTCACCAATCACATGATCAACGGTCGGCGTTACCAATAATGCGCGATAAAAAAATACAAAATGTAATTGCTAAATATAAATTATTTTTGTAGTTTTTTAAGATTAGGCAGCCGTGTTTAATCAAAAGGTCTATACATTTTTGAAAATAAGAGAGAAATCGAGTTTTTATTTTCTAATTTAGCTCATATTTATTTTTTGTGAAGTTAGTATTATTTTTGGCATGTTTATATTTCCAATTTCCAATTTCCTTGCAAATTTTTGACAGATCGTGTTGTGTATCATTAACGTTTGTTTGACATTTGACATTTTTTAGGTTATAAAATTTGTAAATCGTTTGGAACTTCATGTAGACGTACCAAGTTATGATGTCATAAAATTTATTGATGACGTGCATTACCTGGTCCGAAAATTCGACCATACCTATTTTGCTTTCGAACAAATTTATTTAACCAGTTAGCAATAAGTATGTACATATATTTATTTTTATATATTGTTTTCATACCGCTTGTCACCCAAGAAGTGCTTAAGATTTTTAAACAGGTGAAAATCACTTCGCTCACATGTTGCTGTGGAAACTCAAGAATTGCTTCAACATTTCAGATGGAAGATTATAAATCATCTGGCGTATAGTCCGGACTTAGCACCATGTGATCCACTTCTTGGGTGGAAAGCGGTATGAAAACAGTTAAAATGCGCTGTGAATAAGTGATTGCACGAACAGGCCGTAGGGTTTTACGACATCGGAATACAGAAGCTCGTATCATGGTACGAGAAATATTTAGGCCCTCTTTGGATTTGGTTTAGCTATGAAGTGTGTAAACAGAACTTCTGCCTGTGTGACAAAATTAGGCTTTGCTTACAAACACTGTGTACTTGGTACCATGCTACCATGCATAGGATCTCACACTTTTTTGTGTCAGCAGTACAGAATAAACCTTTAAGTTAAGTACTGAATGTTATGGTTAGTGTTGTATGTAACGAAGAAATTCAATTTGAAATACGCTTTTTTGTAAGACTAATATGGTAAGCAACGTTGCCTTATCCAAATTGCATGATACTGCTGGATTTTGAATTTGTACAAACTTTGATAACTTTAAGAATTGATGCGACTTTTGCTAAACAAACCACCCTGTTTTCGCACAGGTTTCCAATTTTCCTTTTCTCTTCTCTTTTTCTTCTTCTCCTTTTGCTTCATCTTTAAATAGAAAAGAAATTATGATTAATCAAGAATGAAGGGAAAACTAAGCAGTTGAGTACGTATTTCTGGCAATACGCAATTTTGACTTATAAAACCCAAAGATACAAAAGTTTAACGAACAGATTCAGAGAAATGGAAGGAAGACTAATAGTGTGTGTATAACATATTTAGGTCCTTTTTAGATTTGGTTTAGCCATGAAATGTTGGGACAGCTTGTTATAATTCTTTTTTGGGTATTTCAGCAATCAAACTCGCCACAACAAACCTTTAGAAAATATTTCAATGTGGGAACTGTATTTCTTCCTGTGTGAAATGGGCTTTGTTTAGCCACTGTTTTAATAGGTACCTAAAGTTTTCCGCAGGAGCTTTTTATGTGGGTCAGTCGTACACAGTCAACCTACACTACACTAGCATATGTTGTTCATATACGCGTTGGGTAATTACGCTTTAAACATTTTTTTACATTTTCCATTAAGGAGAGTAAAGCCTTAAGTACTGAGTGGAGTAAATAAATTTAAATTTAGTTTGAAATACGCGTTTTTCTTAGTGTAGGCACACATACTTACTAAAAACAAATGAACAACTCCAACCAGTTTTTAGTTAAAGTTATGGCCAGTCCCACCTAAAAATACCTGAACAGATTATAAACTTTATAGAGCTCGTTTCTGTTTTAACACATTTTCATTTTTTCTCTATTTCTTCCATTTTGTGTTTTATCTTTAAAAAATTATGATCAATCAAGAACCAAAATTATTCTCGAAAGGAAAGGAGTTGCGGTAGCTAAGTAACCCCAGTCTAATACGATCAGTAAAGTTAAGCTTCGTTGTCTCCGGTCAGTACATACTAGAATGCGTGGCGCGCGAGAACCGGCACTATGAGGGAGTAGACCAAAACCCCCTCATTAATAAATTGAGTAGATTTGAAAAAGTGGGCAAAGAATAAGAGAAAAGAGGGAGACCTTTGCCCTGTATAGGGAATTGTACAGTCTAATAATAATAATAATAATAACAGAAACAGTTAATGGAAAGCTTGGAAACAATCGTTTTCATATATTAATGCGCAAAAACAAAGTAAAATGGCATTTCATTGTTGGTCAGTTTTATAGTCTAATTTTCACGTTAAATCTATTAATTTCCTGTTCAGTAATTCGGGCTGAGAATAATTTGTTATGGCACACCGGATGGAACACATTCCAAGGGCGGTGGAATTGGCAAGTGATTGATTATTTTAAAAAAATCAATTTGGGTGGTGGATTTTTACGAATGGTTTTTCTTTTCCCAAAAATTTCACGTAAATTTGTGGCAATTTTACTGATTGTCAAAGCAACAAACCTGTAAATCCAGCTGTTTATGTAGAAAAATTCAACAGGTTTATAATGACGTCCAGGTTAATAATCCATGAAGTTGGATTTTTTAATTCGGCTAATGCGATGTTTTCCATTAAACTCAACATTTTCGCAAACTCGCTAAATTTAGCCACATTTCTCTTTATTTTGCGAACGTTTATTATTTGCCCTTCGTCTGGCGCGAATATCAAATTTAATATTAAAACATTAGACGTCTAATTAAAATTTATCTACGAATTCTTACGAATAAAAAAGAAAATATTTAAATTCGCTTTATTAATCTACGAATTAAAGGTCGGGTTGTAATAAATTCAAAAACCACACGCCATAAAAATGCCGCCCAATTCTTTATTTCTAGGTCATTAAAAACGGTGTCCGCTCTAATGACAGTTTATAAAATGTCCTCTAACACTTTTTAACTTGAGTAAAACAGCACCCAAACGATCACCGTGGTGTGGTCTTTCTGATTTTAGTTATTTGCCCGGTGTCCACTCTTCGTGTAGAAATTATCCGGCGGTCGTGCTTGCTCCAGCCCGGACTCGGTCCGTTCTGTCAAATTTATGTTTTATAATCCATATTTATTGCTTCACCCCACGGTGGTTCGGTTTTTGTCACAGACGACCTTGTAATTTTATTTCGGCTAAATTTAGGTTTTGAGGAATTTGTTTATAGTCTGTTTTTAGTTTACGAGCAATATGTCAAAAGCTTAAACTCTGAAACGTTTAACTACCTGCCAATATACGACTTTCCAAATCGTTCGAAACGTATAAAAACGGTAATCCCTCTTAAAACTAACGGTATAAAAACGCTTTGTTTTCGAATTGTTCAAGTTCGAGGCTTCTCTTCACATTGTGTCGTGGTCTTCACCTTCGTTAAGCGTATAACTTCTGTTAATTTTATAAATTAGACTGTGTAACTTGTCGGGAAGGATATAAATCACGAATAACTGCGCTACTTCGTTAAAGAATTTTATTTGAAAAAAATAAATTTGTTACCTATTTTTAGAACATTACCAAGTGTTGGTTGTTATGGTACAAAATTTTTTCGGAAATAAGTAGTTACTTTCGAATCTCGACTTTCCCAGAATACATTATAAACAATAAACAAGGATTAAGCAACAAATATTTAGGCCTTGGACTAAGAGAAGAAATGCTAACATTGCATTAAATAGCTTAATAGAATTATCTTCCACGTTTACATGGATTTATCCGAATTAAGTGAAGTTTTATCCATAAAAAAATTTGTAAACTTTGTAAATCGTATTCTCAAGGTTAAGCTTGTTATCTGGGGATTAAAGTCATATTTTGCTTGCTCCAAATTGCTAAATTTTCAAGGTATTTCTCGTCGTTATGTGTGCCTCTTCAACATGGACAAATTGGGCAAATCTTTCGAGTACAATTTTATATATGTACCTCCTTTGTTATTGTGGTATAATATATTCACGATTTCTTCTTTTGACCACAGTTGGCTATGGTTTTAGTGTATTACGTTGGTTTTAAATTTACTTGAAAATTGAACAGCCTATTTTGTCAAATCTTGAGTTCTATTTATTCGGTTGCCAAAATTATTAAAAAACTGTTAAATGTCAAAATTGGAAATTTGTTTTCGAATGATTTTTTTAAATGTAACATCTCTTGTTGAATGATTTATGTTTTAAATCAAGGTTAACAATCGAATGTGCGTTCAATACAACTCTCAAATTCAGGGATTCTGTCATCAAGATTTATTAAAACTAAAATTAAAATCGTGTTTTGTATTTTGAGTTCGAATTCGAAGTTCAAGTTTGAATCTTAACAGTCGGTTTCCTAAATTCCGAATTAGAACTCATTTCCTACTGTTGTGTTTCTTAAAGTATTCATATTGTAAATTTTCAGTTTGGACTCTTGTTTCAAAAGTTGGCCAAAGTTGGACGTTTGCGTTCGAATAAATTTTAAATTCAGATTAACATTCGAATCTGCGTTCAACTCAAGTTTAAATTCTGTGGTTTTGCCAACAAGCTTTACAAAATAAAAAATCGAACGTAAAGTTTCGAATCTGGATTCTACTTTTGAATAACAGGGTTAACAAGTTTGATTCTTGAAAGCGATGCTTCGAATTTTGAATCATGAATTCCAACTTTATTTTATAATTTTTAATACGAGAGAATCCTTATCTAAAATGCAAATACAAATATGTTCAAATACTCTATTCGAATGGGTGATTTCTGATTTATCTGTGTAAAAGTTAAAGTCTTGGTTGTGTATTTTAAATCCAGATTGGTATTCGAATCTGCGTTCAACCCGTATTAAGACTTTGTCAGCAAGCTTTATTAAAGAAAAAATCAAATCAAAGATTCCCATCTGAATTCCATTTTTGAGTAACAGAGTTCTTCTTCTTCTTCTTTTGATAGGACTAGTTGTCCTGTTTAACATTGCGGGTTAGGTGGGGATTCCATTGATGATGATATTCACCTTTGGATCAATCTTTGTTGTGGTCGGCCTGGTTGCCTCTTTCTAGGTGACTTGTTATCTCTACATATTGTACTGACTTAAATGGACCTTATGCTTTTTGATTTATTTATAAGTTCAAGAATTGATTCTACAAGTTAACAATATTTAATTTATACTTTGCCCTTTAATTAATTTGAATTTCTGATACTCTTATCTCTAACAGGTCGTTGCGAAAGTTGGTTGTTATTTTTTAATTTTCAACCCTATCAACCCTATCTTAAAATTATCTTAAAATTATAAATTTCGCACTCACAATACAAAAGTTCCAAAATTATTTTCAAATTCCACTTATTTTTCAATATTATTATAAATCCAAAATTAATCCAAATTGTCTGTACTGTCAATCCAAATTGTCTCCACTTGCAGTCCAAATTGCCTCCCCTTCTAATTCAAATTGTTTTCAGTTCCAGTTTAAAATTATTTTATTATCTTTAACCATTTTAATTGTTTGTCGTATTGTAATTGATTTTAATTATCTTTTAACTTATTTCAAGTTAAATATCTTCTTGATATTTAATATTTTTGAAGAGCTAATTTATTTACGTCTTGCCCTTTCAAAATCAAAAATATCTCTCATTTATCAATTTATTTTTTCTTGTAGCTAACCCCGGATTTTTTTATAAAAATGTTCTTAACCATAACTATATTTGCAATATTTCTATAACTACTAATTTTAACTAATTAAAATCTAACAATAAATTATTTACATTAACAACTTAAATTTTATCTAGCTACTTAAAATTATATTACAATTTTTATAATATAATCTGCATTAATAATCTTCAGAAAATAACCTTTATCAACAAATTAAAGACAACAGCATCCTCCCAAAACAGATATCACTTCAATATCTTGTGTTTTCCATTCGCGTTCTGTGTTTATTCCATTTTCTACGTTTCTTGGCCATTTCACTATGTCTTCAATGTCGCACCTGTCTCGTAGCGTCGCTCCAAAGATGGATCTCAATGTCCTCATTTCTATTAGTCTTGTCATTTGGTTTGTCTTTTTTGTCTCTGCCCGCGTCTCTATTGCCTATGTCGTCACTGGTCTTACGATAGTCTTACATATTTTTATCTTGCTCTCAATATTCATAAATTTATTGTTCCAAATAATATCTCGCAGTCTTCCAGATATTTGTGATGTTTTTATGCACTGTGCAAGTGTTTCTTGATTTAAATCTCTATATGCTGCAATTTTGATTCCTAAGTAGATATTGAAATTCATTTACTTGTTCGATTATTATTCCACACAACTCCAACTTACATCTAACCGGCTGTCTGGCAATCACTAGACTTTTCGTTTTCTTAACTGCAATTTCCATGTGTTAGGAAACTCGTCTTATCAGAGTCACCTGTGAAAAAAAAATTAAGTGTCTTAGATTAATTCTTAAATATCCACTATTCTAATATTCATTAAAACTACTGACAGCTGCCGTCATTTAACTAATTGTGATTAAGTCTACATGAAAATTAACTTAGGTACCAATACAGGACCAATACAGGACATACATTTTAATAAGCACAGGTGACTCTGATAGGACGAGTTTTCTAACACCCGTTATATCTTAGCAGTATTGTAGTTTATTTTCCTCATTCGCCATGAGTAGGGCATCATCTGCGTAGCATATAATATTGATATAGTTCTTAAATTCTAATCTTACTACGGAACCATTCGTTTTCAACGAAACCCTGCGATCAGGCAAAACCAATAGTTTCACCGGAATGTCTTATATTCTGTTCTTTCGCATTGTACTAATGGTAGTTTATCACGTTCTTCTGGCTTAGTTAAGAAAGGCAAAGAAATGTGCGTTTGAAATTAGGGTTCCGTAGTAAGTTTAGAATTTAAGAACTATATCATGTTTTTCCATTCTATAACCCGGTTTCATTCCTACATCTTGTATTATTTTATTCAATACTAGACTGAATAATTTTGGACTTAACGAATCACCTTGCCTTATTCCAGAGAATATTTTTATTTTTTTTTGTGATGGTATTTTTGCTTTTAATATTTTATATATCTTGTATTATGTTGATCATTTGCCGTGGTATGTGTTCTTCTCTTAGTATATTTAGAACGTCCTCAAGCCGAATGCTGTCAAAAGCCTTTGAAAAATCCACAAAGCACACGTATGTAGGTGTACTGAATTCTCGTTATAAAAATTGCATCGACTGTGTTGCAGTTCTGCCTAAAGCTCTGTTGTTCTTCACATATTGTAATATTGTCTTCTAGCTTTTGTTGAAGAATTTTTGTAAATAATTTTAGTGTCAAATTCAATAATGTGATACCTCGGTTATTGCTTGGTTGTGCTTTACTTCCTTTCTTAAAAATTGGTATGGTGATGCTCTCTTTCCATTCTTGGGGTGTTATTCCTTCAGCTGATATTTTATTGAATAGTTTTTTTCCTCCATATTTTATTAATTCGTTAGGGATTTTATATGGCTCTGGCGATTTTCTATTTTTTATTTTCTTCATGACAACTTGCACTTCGTCTACTGTAAATTTTACCTGTTCCATGTTCTCATTGGAATTTTGCTGTTCTATTTCTCTAGGGTTTGCTTTTTTACCACATAGTTCTTCAAAATATTTCTCCCATTCTGCTTCTGCGATTTTATTCGTTTGAAAGTTCCCATTTATATTCTTTTTTTTTTGTTCTTTTCCATACCTTTTTCTGGCTTCCATACAGCTCTCCAAGTTTCTTGTAAATTGCTCCCAATATACCTTTTTTATTCTTCTGATTTCTGCATTAACTTCGTTTCGTATTGTCTTGTATGTGAAGTACTGTTGATCATTAGGATTTGTTCTATATGCCAGATACTACTTCTTTTTTCTATCTGCTAATATTTTCACTTCCTTTGTGAACCAAGGAGTCTTCTTATTTGCATTCGCATTTACTCTTATTTTTCCTATCGCTTCATTAGCAGCACGGGTGATACTGTGCTTAATCTTTTTCAACCTTTCTTCTACCGAGTCTCCTATATCTATTTTGTTTTCCTTTAACTTTGCCTCCAATCTGTTCATATATAAACTACGCCTAGCGAATATACAGCTCCGGGTTGTTAGCCCTGCTAGTTAAGCGAAGCGATGTCATACTAGTGGCATCCTCTTCTGCATTACTGGTTTACTCGCCGTAAAATGAACACGTATGACTCAGTCACGTCGAAACTGAATCCACTGCATAAAGGAATTTTAAGCGCTAGAGTTGTATATTAGCTCGTCATTTAAACTTTCTACATTACATTTGTCTACACAACATGGTCTTTGTTTATGCGGTATAAGTGCCATTCTTATTTTACTTAACACTAATCCATCATCGCTGCCAATATTGGCTGATGCCAGTGTTCTTACATCTAGGATTGTGTTGGGGTAAAATATTCTGTTTGTTATTATAAAGTCAATTATTGACTTGTGTCCTCTTGTATCTGAATAACAGAGTTAATAAATTTAATTCTTAAAGTCAATGGTTCGAAAGCACTGAATCTATAAAAAGGTTCGAATGGAGAATTTTTCTTTGTAGAAGTGAAAGTTCATGTTTGACAATTTAAATTTTCGGTGCACTTCTATTTGTTTTAAATCGAATGACAGTCCTATTATATTAATAATTTAAATTTTAAAATTATAAAATTTCAAACTGCATTGTTGAAGTTCAAAATTTTGCATTTTTCTAAAAACATTGCAAAAATATTCTTGAGGAATAAGTTCTAACCTCAAAATGTGTTCGATTTTGGAATTTTGCATAAATATGAAAATATGTTGGACACAAAATAATTTTAATTGTCAGTGCCTTTAATTAGTAAGGCTTAAGAAATGTAAAATGCTTTTTTTACAACAAAAATGTTAACATTTTTAAATCAATATTCCAAAGGAACGTTTTGTAACGATTGATTTTTATTAAACTTTCTGGAAAGTCCTTAAAGTTTTGTTTCAAAGAATGTTGGTATTGATTTTTTTTTTTAACCAAACAGTTTGCTACTCCGTCGTTTAATTTATTGAATGTTAGGTTATATGTAAAGAATTTATTGTCCTCTGTTTGAGTGTGTGTAGCATTTTGTTCCTTCTTCTTCTTAAAGTGCCATATTCACTACTGAATGTTGGCAACAATTTCGGCAAAATTTTCTCGGTCTTTAGCAGCTCTAATTAATGCATGGGTACTCATTTGTGTCCAATCTCTGATGTTTTTGAGCCAGGAGCATCTTCTACGACCACGTCCCCTCCTACCTTCGATTTTCCCCTCCATAATGAGCTGTAGTATATTGTATTTGTCGGTGCGGTATAGGTGGCCAAGGTATGCTGTTTTCCTTTTTTTTAATTGTTGTTAGCAGTTCCTTTTCTTTATGCATTCTTCTCAAGACCTCTTCATTCCTAATGTGTTCTGTCCACGATATACGTAGCATTCTTCTGAAAACCCAGAGTTCGAAAGCTTGTAATCTTTTTTCCGTATTAGCCTTGAGTGTCCAGGTCTCGACGCCATACATTAACACTGAATATATGTAGCACTGCACAAATCTGTATCTTGTTGCTAGTTGTAGGCTGCGGTTGGTTCCTTAGAATTACTTTAATCTTTGGGTTGGTTTCACAAACAGTTACGGCAAGTTCAAATTTGAACAACCTTTGAAAACCTATACGATACACAAATCGTAAATTTTTATTGCTGGTTTTCGTTTAAATTCTCCAAATATTCTCAAAATGTAGGACACTTTCTAATTTTTTTAAGGAATTTTTGTATGCCCTGATGTTCGGAAGGTTTTCCAAAATTTTCGGGAAAGTTCTCAGAAAGCTTGGGAAATTCCGAAACAAGTTTTGAATTAAATTTGATGCCATAATTTCCAATAAACTGATTTTTTTGTATACTCAATGGTAAACGGCCATTTTACTATGTAGAAAATAGTAAAGAAAAGTGGCATTTTTCTCGTTAGCAACCTTTTCCTCATTACAACGCTTGAATCATTAGCAACCGACACTTTATTCCTAGCAACACAGTCTGTTTGTTTACTTGTTACTATGTACGTGTTGTAGTTGCTATGTTTCCGTACAAACATAACCTTGATAAATTTAACAAATTTGTCTAGAAAATTCGAACTTTTAGTACTTACACAAAAAAATAGCGTATTCAAGGCGTAAGAAAAGTGGTTTTCTTTACTTGTAGAATAATCTACTATTATTTCTCTTCTTCTTTGTCGTGTTCTCATGTCTGAGACGTCATGATGCCGTGGTTATGTGCTTTTTGCAACTATGTTTCTACATAACTGTATGTCCTGTGCATCTTTAAGTGAATTCTGTTATTTTCTTTATTTGGTCAAGCCGAGTTGTAGGTAATCGGCATCTTGGTCTAGTGCCCTCTATCTTTCCTTGTATAATGAGCTTCTCTAAACTGTCGGTATCTATTCGAACTATATGGCCAAAATATTGTAAGATTCGTCGTCGGCAAATCGTGGAAAGTCACTCATATTTCCTTTAATATTGAAAGGTTGGTGCGTTTTTCGGTTTACGAATCACGGAGTATTCGACGCCAGCACTTTAAATCTGACGTTTTAATTGTCCATGATGCTACCCCATACATTAAAATCGAAAATAGTGATTTCACTAGCGCAATTTTAGTGTTTTTTATTTGTTGGTCTTTCTAAATTTTTTTCAAGTTGGTCACAGCACTACGTCTTATTGAGATACGCCTTCTAATTTCTTTCTCACATCCTTCTTGCTTACCGATAAGAGATCCCAAATATATAATATCATCAAAACACTCCATGTTGTTAAGAAGTGTTCTTTGTGGCAGTATGTTACTTCTATCGATGATCATAGTTTGGTCTTATTTAGGTTTATTTCTAAGTCTAAACTTTGACTTTTCCTCGTCACTTGTTCTAACATTTGATACATTTCGCTATCATCTCTTGCTATTAGCATTGTATCATCGGCGTACTGAAGATTAGTGAGCTTTTTTCCACCGATCGAAATGCCGTCTTCAAAATCGTCTAAAGCACTTCTAATTATGCATTGAAGCGTCGAGGAGTATGCAACCCTGCCTTACTCCGTTTTTTACGCCCATTGTTCAGTTTGCTATATTTTATTGCATAAATCTAGCAGTATCTCTACCCCCGTGTCTACTAAAACTCTAAGTATTTCGGCATTAACTTGGTCAGCTCCAGGTGCTTTATTTGTTTTAAGGTGACGTATAGCTTCTAGAACTTCTTCTTTTAATATAGCTGGTACAAGTCACCAGTCGGTTATTATTGTTGTGGTTTCCCTGTTTTCTACCACAGTCGCTATACAGGGTGTCTCAAAATTGACGCCCGTGCTTCTGGGATTTGATTCAGGGGGCCAAAAGAAATCGAAAATGAAAAGTGGAAAATTTTCCGATTTTCATTTGTTATCGTGGCGTCAATAGACGAAAATATGCTGCAAAGAGTTCGTGCTTCAATGATAAATCGTGTGAATGTTTGCCTTGAAGTAGGAGGCAACCTATTTGAACACTTTTTGTGACAACAGATGTGGAAAATAACTTGTTTTCAAATATTATTCGTTTTTAATGAAGTTTAAAGTTTATACTTAAATTTTTGTTTTTTATTGACAACTCGATAACAAAAGACAAACGGAAAATTTTCCAGTCTTCATTTTCGATTTCTTTTAGCCCTCTGAATCAAATCCCAGAAGCACGGGCGTCAATTTTGAGACTTTTCAGTCTCCCAGAGGGATCCCCATGTCTCATCTTCTATTGCTAGTGATTTGGGCTTAAATTTCTTTTATAATAAATTTACTTTTAGGAACAGGTCGTGCACTTGATTGGAGTTTTAGTGTTCTTCTATTTTCTTTTGATTTTATTTCTAATTTCCTAAATTTTAAGTTTTCTATTTTCTAGAATTTATTACTCCTATTTTCATTTCCAAAAATTTAGTGTGTTTTAGTTTTTAAAAATTTATTTTATTTTCATTTAATATATTTTTAAAAAGCTTTCCATCCTATAAATTATTATTATTAAATAATTTTCAAACTGTAAGTAATTTATGCCTTTATGTTGTCTTCCTTTATGGTTTTGATATTTTCATTGTTTATTACTTATCAGTTGTCACAAAGTTGAGATTGTCATGTTCTTGAAATTGTCGTTTCAACCATCATTCAGTACCTAAGCTTTTAAATCACACAAATTTCAAAATTGATTATGAAATTCACCATTTTGACTTTTAAAGAACTATTTTTATCTTCTGATTTTGGAAATTGTTTGTAGGCATTAAATTATAGGTTTTTGAAACCACCCGGCAATCAGAAAGGAAATCAATTTTGTCAAAATTATTTCCTTTAAATTTGACTTTCAGTACAGTTCTGGAAACAAACAATTACAAAAACTCTTTTGCAATTAAAATGTACAGTTTTCTAGGGTTTTGTGGTTTTGGCTTTTATTTTTCCAATTTTTTTTAAACGAATCGTTTGGTACTCAGAAAGGATATTAAAATTTCGTCAAATTCTCGATTTTTCTTAAACTTCTACGTGAAGTATACTAATTAAGATAGAAGCTCGGAAGTTTCCATTTGATTTTGGAAAATTATTTCTTTAGTTTCAATTTTATTTATCGATTTTTCTTCTATCACATTTAGCTTTGTTAAAATTTGACTACACAGTTCGTACTATAAATGGTTTGTTTGTATTTTTTATTTTTTTTTTAAACTAATTAATGGCATTCCTTTAAAATTTTGGGACCAATACACGTTTGCAAACTAAGAAAGAAGTTAATTTGTTATTAACGTGAAAATTTACATATTTTGTAATTTTTTAAGTATTTTTTAGAAGGCATAAACGTCTCCAATGATTTTTGGTCTTGTCAGTTTTTCGCAATGCATATTTTTATTCAAATGATTCTACAACCGTTTTTGTAACCTAATGATTGCTTGATACTTAATTCAATAATTGACTTTGTTATTCAGTTTAAGATTCAAGATTCTCTGCTTTACCTTTACCTTCTTTTAATTTTGGTCCATTTAGTTAATTCATTTTCAAAACGTACCATTTAAAGCAGCAAATTTTGTGGGCTGTTTGATATTTAAAAAGGCTAAAATTTCTGAATTTACTCATTTTTTAGATCTCACTTTCAGATTGATTATCTGTTTTGTAAAAGTATGAGAATTTACGATATACAATTTAAAATTGTGCCCTGATTTTTGTAGCATTTTTTTAGTTTTAGAATTCTCAAGATTTTTGTTGTAATAATCAACCAAGCTGAAACTGTGTGGCAATCAGTAAGGGAAATTAATTTTAGGTTATATATCATTTCAATTTAGTACGGTTCTGAAATGTAGTTTTAGATTTGCCAAAATGTTTGTTGTAATAGTCAATTAAAGACCTAATTTTATAGAATTCGATAGCGTTTTAGAAGACCAAGTCTTGTTTAAAACGTTTACGTTTCTCTCAGGTAGTTTTAGGCTTCATTTAAAACATTGGTTTGGCGTTAAAACTTTGAAGTTTGCCAAGGTTTTTCTGTTTAGGAAAACATAGTTATAAGCTCACGCAAACGAAATTTTACCGTTACGTTTCTTCATAGAAAGGACAGTATTTTAAGTACTTTAGGGGTAAATGAAGAAGGCCAAAGCCGACCAGAAACCCGCACAAATTGATTTTTCTGGTTTCCTTGGCCTTCATCCTAGGTTTAGCATGACCTGCAGATAAAAATTTAAATAATTTTAAAAGAAAACATAAAACCAACATCAGCCTTCCAGGAAGAAAGTTAATTAACGGATTACCTGAATGTTGTACTTGAAGACTTACGCTGACAAGCTCTTAAAAGGTTCCTAAAACAAACCATAAGAGTTAAACTAGTCAGAATTGGCATCTACGTTTAATTTCATGTCTTTTTTACTCTTAATGTTTGTTTTTGTAAATCCGCGGTAGAAATTTGTAAAACAGTACAATTGAGCCAAATATATTAAAATCCACCTAAATTTAATTGCAAGCCGTAAAAACTTTTTAAAATTTCATTAAAAGCGAATTATTATGAATGTGAAAGCAGAGCTCACTTTTCTATGAATAAAAACGGCCAACCCAAACATAACCCATAGATGAAAATTTAAATAATTTTAAAAGGAAACGTAAGAGTAACTTGTCGCCCATCCAGGAAGCAGCTGACTACTTGAAGATCAACACTTGTAAGTCTTTAAAAGATTCTGAAAAAAAACATAAAATTAACGTAAATTAGTTCGAATTGATAAATTTTACTTCTGTAAATTTGTGGTGGAAATTTGTAAGACAATAAATATACCTACTAAAATTTGATTATTAAACCTAAAACCGTTTAAAAAATTCATGGAGAAAGACACATGAAAGCGAATTGTTATGAATTTAAAAGTGAAACCTCCTTGTCTGTGATTAAGATAATCAAATGTTAGGTTAGGTTCATTTTCTGTTGGATGTAATCAGATTAGTTTTTTATCAAAAAATGTCAGATACTCGTGTAAATACAAAATTATTCCAAATTTTAAGAGAAAAAAAAATCGTGTGATTTGTTTTTTTAAAACGAAAATCTAGCATGAAAAAATTAAGTTAGTTTAAGCAAAAAACAGCCCAAACTTTAAGCTTATAGTTAGAGAAAAATCACCGAAAACTTGCACAAATTCACTTTTCTAGTTTGCTTGGCTTGCATCCCGAGTTTACCATGACATGCAGATAAAAATTTAAACAATTTTAAAAGGAAACGTAAGAGTAAGTACTAAGTAGAGTCGACCTTCCAGGAAGAAAGTTAATTCAAGGATTAGGTACCGATCTTGAAGACCCACACTTGTAAGCCTTTAAAAGGTTCTCAAAAAAGTCATAAAATTTAGCATAAAGATTTTGATTTTCTATAAATTCGTGTTGGAGACGAATTATTATGGATTCAAAGGGGAACCCACTTTTCTGTGATTAAGATGACCAAAAGTGAGGTTAGGTTCATTTTCTGTTGGATGAAATCAGATTAATTTGTAACCGATGATAGCCGGTAAAAAATTTCTGATTAAATGTTGAGAAAAAAATGCATGTGATTTGTTTGTTAAAGAAAGAAATCAAATTAATTTAAGCCAAGAAAAACACAAACTTTAAGCTTATGGTTAGAAGAAAATGTGCACAAATTATTTTTTCTTGTTTGATTAGTATCATTGGTTTAGCATAACCTGTTGATAAAAATTTAAATAATTTTAAAAGCAAACGCAAGAGTAAGGTCAACCTTCCAGGAAGAAAGTTAATGGAGGCATTACCGGAATGTTAAACTTGAAGACGAATACTTGTAAGCCTTTAAAAGGTTTTGAAAAAAAACCACAAAACTTAAAATATTTTCAATTGACTTATTTCATGTAGCGCACCACACATCCGGTTGTTCATATTTTTTTTTGTAAAATCGTGGTAGAAACAAAAAATATTAATATTAACTTTTACTGATAAGATCCTCAGGTTCTTTGATACAAATTTCGAAAATTTTATCAAATTTCTTCAACGAAAAATGTAAACTTCTAAAAATGAAAAACGGACGAATTAAAGCTAAGTATTATTAGCAATAAACAACTTTAACTACGAATTTCTTTTAAAACTTGTAATCAGTTCAGCAACACATGCTACGCATGATTCTGTTGAATGTTTACATTTAACATTACTAACACGTGTGGGATATCCCAAGGGGGTACCCAAAGGCCACTTTTCTGTGATTGAAAATGTTAAAAGGTAGGTTATGTTACGTTTTTATTAAAGGAAGACTATCTCAAATTGGTTTTTAACTGATAACAGTAGGCCAAAAAATTTTAGACGCCCTTAAATGTACAAAAATAATTTTTTTATGTGAACTGTTTAATAAAGATAAAAATTAGGTTAATAATTTATACAGAGAAAAATCCAAGCTTTTCCTTTCAATTTCTATCAATAAGAGAATCGAGCTAAATTTTGGGAATTTCTGTCTGTCTGTTTGTCAGCCTATCAGTCTATTTTTCTGATTGTTCTCTGTTCTGTTTGTCTGTTTATTTTTTATTTGCTAATCAGTTTATTTGTTCGATTGCTGTTGATCTGCTTGTTTGTTCTATCTGTCAGTTTGTTTGTTCGCTCTGCCTGTCTGTTTCTTCATCTGTCGATCAATCTGTTTGGTTGATTCCTCTCTCTCTGTCTGTCTGTCTGTCTGTCTGCCTGCATGTCTGTTTTTTACCCATCGATCAGTCTGATTGTCCTCTATGTGCCTGTCTATCTGCCTGTTTCGTCGTCTATTGATCAGTTCTTTAACTGCCGATCAACCTTTTTGTTTGGTTGCTCTCTGTTTGCCTGTATCTTTCTTCATATAACCATCAGTCTGCCTATTTTTCTATCTGCCTGTCTGTTTATTCATCTGTTGATTAGCCTGTTTATCTAATTGTTGTGCATCTGCTTGTTTGTCTGTGTGTTTCTTCTGTCTGCCTGTCTGTCACTTCATTTGTCGATTAGTCTTTTTGTTTGATTTCTCGCTGTCTGTTTTTTCACCTGGCGATCAGTCTGTTTCTCTGATAGTTATTTATCTACTCGCCTGTTCTGTCTGTATGTTGGTTTCTTTATCTGTTCATCGGTCTGCTTGCCTTTTTGTCTGCCTGTCTGCCTGCCTGTCTGCTTACCTGTCTACATGCCCAGTTTTTCATCTGTCTGTCTGTTTGATTGCTCTAGGTCTGTCTGTTTTTTCATCTGTCGACCAGTTAGTTTCTCTGATTATTATTTATCTGTTTGATCGTTGTGTCCCCCTGGCTGTTTTTCATCTACTGATTCGTAGGTTTGCTTGCTTTTTGTCTGTCTGTTCTGTTTGTCTGTTGCCTATTTTACCTATCTCTTCTGTCTGTCTGTTCTTAGTATTTTATTTTTTATGTATGACAAGTCTTCAAGAAATAATCATTAGCCTCCCTGTTTCTTATCTGCCGATTAGTCTTTTTGTTTGAAATCTCTCTGTTTGCCTGTATCTTTCTTCATATATCGATCAGCCTGCCTATCTTTCTATCTGCCTATCTGTCTGTCCGCCTGTCTGCTCATCTGTCTGTCTGTATGTCTGTTTTTTCATCTGTCGATCAGTCTGTTACTCTGATTGTAGTTTATCTGCTCGTCTGTTCTGTCTGTCCGTATGTATGTATGTCTAGTTTTTCATCTGTCGATCAGTCTGTTTGTTTGATTGCTCTCTGTCTATCGCTGTTTGACTGATTTTTTATCTGTCGATCAGTCTGTTTTTCTGATTATTATTTATCTGCTCGCCTGTTCTGTCTGCCTGTCTATTTTTTCATCCATCGATCAGTCTGTTTCTTTGATTGCTCTCTATCTGTATGCTTGTGGGTCTGTCTGCTTCTCACCTGCTGATGATTCTGTTTCTCTGATTGTTATTCTTCTGCTCGTCTGTTCTGTCTGCCTATCTATTTCTTAATCCGTCGATTGATCTGTTTTTTCTATAGCAGCACTGCTGTTAAAGTGCTACTTTATCTATTAATTTGAGTAGATAAAGAATCACTTTAACAGAAAGGGTAGATAAAGTATACTTTAACAGCAAGGGTAGATAAAGTAATTTATTTATTGTTTGTAACCCTAGAAACGCCCATACTAATGACATTTTAAAACGTGACTCGATTTGCTCGTCTGTATGTCTGTTTTTTCATCTGTTGATCAATCTGTTTATTTGATTGTTGCTCATCTGCTTGTCTGTTCTGTCTGTCTGCGTGTTTGTTCTGTCTGCCTGTCTGTTACTTCATCTGTCGATTAGTCTTTTTGTTTGATTTCTCTCTGTCTGATTTTCATCTATCGATCAGTCTGTTTCTCTGATTGTTATTTATCGATTCGCCTGTTCTGTCTGTATGTTGGTTTCTTTATCTGTCAATCAGTCTGCTTGTCATTGTGTCTGCCTGCCTGACTATCTGCCTACCTGTCTGCATGTCTGGTTTTTCATCTGTCGGTCAGTTAGTTTCTCTAACTTTATTTATCTGTTCGTATGTCTCCCTGTTTGTTTGTTCTGTCCCTCTGTCTGTTTTCATCTACTGATTCGTCGGCTTGCCTGCTTTTTGTCTGTTAAGTCTGCCTGTTTATTTCCCCATTTTACCTATCTCTTCTGTCTGTCTGTTCTTCGTATTTTATTTTTTATGTATGACATGACAAGTCTTCAATAAATAATCATTAGTATAACTGGCATCAATAACAGATACTGAAGGAACTCGCTTGGCGACCTAATAAATTAGATATCTGCTTTGAAATCAAGAAGACACAATTTCGCATCATGATAGTGGCTGATTTTCAAGCCTGATATGATTGAAATCCAAATTCTGTTAAGTAAGTAAGATTAGAATCAAGGATTTCATTAAAACAATATAATACAGAAGTTCAGTCAAAACGAATACAGTTTCTAAAATGTATGTTTTCGAACATCTTAGAAAAACAAATATATTTTACTCGAGTTAGTTATTGATTCTTCGCGTTTTTGATGTTAATTAAAGTTATTTAAGAGATCGACTAACCCTAAAATGGAGGTTGTGTTCTGATCCAATTAAATACTGCTGAATAGAACCAAAATAGGTACGTATTTTGACAACTAAAAATGTTAGGACAAGAGTATTTGGCAATTTATATAAAAATCTACTTAATTATTAAGGAGTCTGATGTTATTTGTTTTTTTCCTCGTAAATTCTCAACAACAGTCATTAATTTCATTTTTTTGTTAACCATAACGTTCATGTGATTGACTAAACCGTTAAAACTAAAAAATGACAGGAATTCCAAGAACTTCTTAACATGTCAAACCGCTAAGTACGTCCCTGTCTTCTTAAATCCGTAGCTGTTCCAGAAAACAAGTCAGTTAACGAAAAGAGGATTACAGATAACAACAATAAAAACTTAGAAATGACTACTTCGGACCCGTCTTTAAAATCTATAACCAATAATTTACGACGGAGGGATGAAACTAAAAATAAAATAGTCTTAGCCGGAGAAATATTAAACATTTTACGTCCACGTTAACATCCCTATAAATCAAATCGCATAAACATATTTTTATTGCAAGTATCAATCTTGTTTTATACAAGCATTAAACCAATCGAATTTTCATAAAAGGCCTACCTAATGGCTTTGCGAATGTGTTTGTTTTATTATGGTAGCACTTGCTGTGGGAAATTAAAGGGTTACCACTCGGTACTTGAGAGTTTATCTTTATTTACTCGACGCTGGATGTTATACGATGCCATTACTTATACATTAATAAAACCTTATGTTTTGTACGTAATAAATGGTTATAACTGACGATAAATGGAAAATTGGATGGTTTTACTAAGGAAAATGCGGGAGTAAATTGTTCGGACTTTAAATTGTTGCTTAAACTTTAAATTATTCTAGTTAAGTAGGGAAATATAATTGCCTGGCTACGAAAAGTGCAAATCACGATCTCTGTAAAACTGATCTTTAAGCTACTTTTGATAGATTACAAAATTCCTGAAATTGCTAAAAATGCCCAACAATTACGTAATGTAGCCCTCTTGATTTCAACAACAACAGCAACGTAATACGAACCTGAACTAATCTTTCCGGTTTCTTCAAGTTTATAAAGTGTAAAGTTGTTTGTTTTGTACAATTATAGGTTCAGGTATTTACTGCACTAACGATTTCTAAGAGGTAACACTTTTCATTCGACTCTTCTCAAGTAAAATACAACTTAATTTAAATTACTAATATCGAAAAGCTTTTAAAATTAAATTATGGCGAATACGAGCGAATATCTTTCCTTTTTTGCAGTAGGAGTGTAAATATTGTAATTTCTTGAATTAAATCTTTCTGTTAGTAATAAATTATGGTCTATTTGAATAAATGAAGGACCCCCTGGTATGTCAACCAAATACACGAACTCATAAATATTATTCTGCTAAATTTAGCTTCTGTTTTTTTTTCTACTTTTCGACTGCAATAAAAATCTTTGTGTGTTCGTATCAGATTTGGTTTTTAAATTAATATTTCTAATTTGAGAAGTTTTATTGGTTTTATGGTTTGCTTCTTCAGGTTTTAAATTACCGAATCTGATTTGTTCAGTTCTAGCTTGTTTTTGAAGTTTTTTGGTTTTAATTTAGGTGCTGCTGGAGCTTTTTCGATATTTGGAAACATTTTGGAAAGTAGTTTTAGTTCAGATTCTGCCCTTAAGAATTTTGCTTGGTTTGTACACTGCACGTGCCGTGGATTGGATTAACCAAATGTACTCAGGCGGAAGTTTAAAAACAACGGTTTTTCTTAATCTGACAGGATTACATCCTAAATCTGACGTTTTTGAAATTGAAAAACATTTGGTAAAATTACGATGCACTTTGTCCAAATATGCTTGTTTAGTTTTTGACGTTGGTTACATTGTTAGTTTATTCTCATCTCATCAGCTGAACCCTAACAAAACTTTCCTTAAATTTTCCATCAAATCTGCTTCAAATAAATTTTTTAAGCCAGAACTAATTTTAAAAATCGTATCTGCTCTAAATATTTACCATTCAAGAAACCAACCTTTTAAAAACCGTTTTCTAGCTGTCATAACTGTAATGCTCAGTTCAGATATCTCCGAGATAACCTTTTACACTGACGGTTGTTAGGTTCGACTAATCAGATTTTGAAATTCAGAGTAACTATTACACGGCAACGTCTTCAAAAGTATAACAGGACCTTGAAGGCGTTAAAACTCGAGTTTCTTTACTAACACCCATTTATTTATTCTCCTGAACCGATCGTATCTTATTGCTTCCAAGGATGTTTTGCAACGTTTTTAATAATGCTGCCATTTTTTTATGCAATTCCCATTTATAATTTGCTTGTATCAAAGTGTTTGGGATTTATTTTTGGGTTTGATAGCAACGATTGTTTGGCCATTTGGCGAGATTAAACTTGCCTTGGCTAATTCTAACTAGCAGGAGTGGTATTAAGGCACTTTCCGATTTAATGACGGGATTCGAACCCCATGTGGGCTGGTTTCGAAGCACCGATTCCTTATTTTAGAAAAATTTAAATTTGTCAAGTTTTATGTAACCTTCTCACAAAAGAAATCTAAATGATAATAAAGTCTTTAAAATTAGAGCCAGGAATTATCTCTAATAAAGTTTGTGATTCGTTTTATAACGGTGTCAAAACACGTGTGAATCCTGCCATGTAGGAATTAAGTGAAAGAACAAATATTTAAAACGTAATTTACAAGCATGCACGTAACCAAATTAATTAATAGCGTGAAGGGGGAGGATTGTTCACGCGAAGGCTGCATTAGCGGTAATGCGCGATGGAGGCACCGATTAGCGAGTCTTACATGTCGTGCTGCCGGTCAGGAAGGAATCGGTAATAGCCTTTTACGTCACGCGTCACATTAGTAAAACAATACGATAGAGTTGCCTTATCACTAATATCAATCTTGACGAAATTTCAGTTTTATTCGGGTTAGTTCTTGGTATTAATTTGTCCTACCTTGAATTCAATTTAGATTCTATGATGATAGCCTTCAGAAACCACCATGGAAATTGGATTTTCTAAAATATTAAATTTGAAATTGTTTTTAAAGTAGGAATTATGGAAATTCTGTTCATAGAAAAAAATCGTCCCCGCTGGGATTTGAACAATTGTCCTTCGGACTGTAAAAAGTTCCCTTATGACACCACTCACTTGGTTTTATTCTTGCTAAGTACTTATCACTCCATTCAATCACCTTGATCTTTGTTTTGATGTTTCTATTTGTGTTATAACCGCCTGAAACCGAGTCAAAAGTCAGAGTTGCTTGCTATGGTAGGGCGGTAGCCTATCTCACTCATGATATACCAAAATGCTGAAATAAACCATTTATTTTAGGTCAAAATACGCAACGTTTTATTTATAAACAATCAAGAATCAAATACTAGTGCTAAATCGAATTCAAGTCTGAGGTAGCGGGCTTCATATCAAGTAGTGCACCTCCTTCGTTCTATCACCAGCAATTTTTAAGACAAACACCAAGTTACTCACAACAAATGTCAGTAGAATTTCGTGATTTACAATATCAAAAAAACATAAAAATTCGTTAGGTGGAACTTAAAGCTGTTTGTTTGATTGCTCTCTGCTTGTCTGTCTGTCTGTCTGTCTGTCTGTTTGTTTGCCTGTCTGTATGTCTAGTTTGTCATCTATCAATCAATGTGTCCGTTTGATTGCTCTCTATCTGCCTGTTTGTCTGCCTGCCAGCCTGCCTGCCTGTCCGTCTGTCTGTATGTACGAATGTTTTTTCACCTGTCGATCAGTCTGTTTGTCTGTTTGTTTTTATCTGCTCGTTTGTTCTGCCTGCTGTCTATTTCTTCATCCATTGATCGGTTTTTATGTTTGATTGCTTTTCATCTGTCTGTCTGTCTCTCTCTCTCTCTCCCTGATTATTGTTTATCTGCTCGTGTGCTCTGTCTGTCTGGTTTTTCATCTGTTTATCAGTGTGTTTGTTTGCTTGCTCTCTGTCTATCTGTCTTGCTGGGTTTTTATCTGTCGATTAGTTTGTTTCTCTGATTGTTAACTATCTTCTCGTCTGTCCTGTCTGCCTGTCTGTATCTTCATCCATCGATCAGTCTGTATGTTTGATTGCTCTCTATCTATCTGCCTGTCTGTCTGTCTCTCTGTCTATTTCTTCATCTATCGATCAGTCTGCCTACCTGACTGTATCTGTCTGTATTTCTGGTTTTTTATCTGTCGATCAGGATGTTTCTCTGATTATTATTGTTTATCTGCTCGTGTCTTCCGCCTGTCTGTCTGGTTTTTTATCCGTCGATCAGTGTGTCTGTTTGATTGCTCTCGGTCTATCTGTCTACTTGAATTTTTATCTGTAGATCAGTCCGTTTCTCCGATTGTTAATTATCTGCTCGTCTGTTCTGTCTGCCTGTCTGTTTCTTTATCCATTGATAAGTCTATGTGTTTGTTTGCTCTCTATCTGTCTGTCTGTTTATCCGTCTGTTTCTTCATCTATCGATCCGTCTGCCTATCTATCTGTCTATCTATCTGTATTTCTGGTTTTTTTATCTGTCGATCAGGACGTCTCTCTGATTATTGCTTATCTGCTCGTGAGTTCTGTTTGTGTGTCTGCTTGTCTGTCTGCTTTTCATCTGTCGATAAGTGTGTCTCTTTGATTGCTCTCTGTCTATCTGATTGTTAATTATCTGCTTGTCTGTTTCTTCATCCATTGATCAAATCCAGCATGCTCCATCATTATACATGACACTTCATGCTTATTAACTAACTAACTAACTTAAACACCCAGCAATGTATTGTCATTGCCTTTAATTTACTAACTAATTAACATATACATATACGATGTATTCAATAATTTGTTAGAAGTTAGAATTATAACTTAAATACTAGTTTAAATTCCCAAAATCTGTATTATTAATAAAGTCAACTAATTTTTTAAAATACTGGCCTATTAACTCTCTCAATATTTTCTTTTCCAATTTTGATCTATTTTCTAATATGGAACAATCATAAATTAAATGGTCTATTGTTTGTTCAGCTAAATTACAAATACACAGTCTGTTTGATTGCTCTCTATCTGTCTGTCTGTATGTCTCGTTTTCATCTATCGATCAGTCTGTTTGTTTTTAGGTCAGTCTGTTCATCTGTCTGCTCGTTTCTACGCCTGTCGTTTCTTTATCTGCCGATCAGTCTTTTTGTTTGATTGCTGTCTGCCTAGCGTTGTTTTCATCTGTCAATCAGTCTGTTTCTCTGATTGCTATTTATCGGCTCATCTGTTCTGTCTGTTTTTTCATCTGTCGATCAGTCTGTCTACCTGTCTATCTGCCTGCCTGTCTGTCTGTCTACATGTCTGCCTGTCTATATATCTGGTTTCTCATCTGTCGATCAGTCTGTCTGTTTGTATGCTCTCTGTCTGTCTGTTTTTCATCTGTTGCTCAATCTGTTTCTTTGATCTGTTCGTCTGTCTCCCTATTTGCTTGCTGTATCCCCGATAAAAAGGACTGAAGTAGTATGTTTTTGATTGTGTTTGAAGGAATTATCGCTTTTTTTCTTAAAAATATCAATGAACAGCCGGAATGTTGAATTTAAATTCAAACTCTTTCATTAATAACTCAACTTCGTCGAAGAATAAAAAAAGTAAATAAGTAGTTATATAACATTAGTCCTTATAACAATCAATAAAGATTATTTCCGCAAAGAAGGAATTAGTTCGAGTTCGTGATTTGTCTTAACGTTAGGTTGGGGAGTTGTCTTTATTCTACGCAGTGGTGTCTCAAGTTTATTGCTGTTTAAGGTGAATAAGTCAATGGGTGCCTTTAAAATATTAGGATTGTATGAAGAACGTACGTTGCTTTATGGGCTTTATCAGGAGTTACGGTGTCTAAACTTGTAGGTTGTAAAAGTTTCTATAAAGAAGTATTTGAACATATCCCAGCTCAAATATTAGAAGATCCATTAACACACGTCAGGGTAAAGTCCTGTAGCCTACAGATGAAGGAGGTGCGAAACGAAGTTTCGGTACTCCGAAGGCCCAGATGTTCATCGTTCATCGTTATAAAGAAGAAATCTCCTATCGTTTGGTGTTGTATTTTTTGAAATCCATTCTACCACCACCTTGCAAATCATACAAGTTACAAAAATATCAAATTAAGTTTCTTTCTATGAGAGTTCATTCGTGTGCTTTCTTGGTACTTCAGCAATTTTTGATTCTCAAAATAATATCTAGAATTCCTTATAAAAAGCCCTCGTATTTTGTATACATTGAAACGGAAATTTTCCTATAAAAATTAACGAATCATTTTTAGAACCCCCATAATCGATTGCACAAAACATCCATAATTGGAGAGCATTGCGGCCTCGAAATTATAAGTATAGGTACAAATCGATGCACGAGCAAGATAAGGCATCTAACACTTCCGACTTGTTCGTTGGTGCAGTTCGTATTTGAATCAAAATTGAAACCTCATAGTTTGACGTAGTTATTTTTTGGGAATTTATTTTTAAATACCAAGGGCTTCCTTTCGTTTAATATACGTATTTGATTATCCTTTCTGAATTTATCCACAATTATTATTATATTGTATAATTATTGTTACTGATAGTAAACAAAAACAAGAATTAAAAACCTCGATTTTCTAAGTTCTAAAGTTCAGAAAGCTTACAACTTGTAACAGCAGAAAATTCACGAAAATAAAAGGAAACTGGAAGACACTACATACTTTAACCTTAGTGCCAAACTTCACAATTAGTCCTGAAATAACCAGTTTATAAATAATCCTGAAACAACTGACTTTTGGTGTAAATGTTAAAGAATAACAATCTTTGTAAACCAAAGGTCTCGAGTTCGATCCTGGCCGAAGTTAGTCGACATTTTTAATACAGAAAGATCTGAAACTCTGCCTTCTAAGGTAATACCATTTGTTATCATACAGATACCTTCGAGGAGTGGAAAACCCTTTCATTAGCAGTCGATTGGTATTCGCAAGCCTAGATCTCACCCTATAAACAAACTCACAATATTTTGAGTGATAATTGCCCCACTAACATTTCTTTGATTCTATAAGTATCCCTACCAAAAGAGGGCTCCTAGAATTTGTAAAAATTCCAGAAGAGTGGTCCTAGTAGTTCAGATCCTTGACATACGGCACAAGCCCATAAACAAACGAACAATGTTTGTAATTCTACTCTTCCCACTAAACCTTCATTGGCGATTTATAACGATCCCTACTCATAATGGAAGCTCTCTGAAATCGAAAAATTCAAGCAGGATAGTACTAAAAGAGCACGCAGTAGTTGAGATCTTTGGTAGCCGCAAGCCTAGCTCTCACCCAGTAAATTGCT
Source organism: Melanotus villosus (assembly GCA_963082815.1). Taxonomy (NCBI): domain Eukaryota; kingdom Metazoa; phylum Arthropoda; class Insecta; order Coleoptera; family Elateridae; genus Melanotus; species Melanotus villosus. Next base: position 9,625,905 of record OY720420.1, on the reverse strand, counting down.
AAATTGAAACAAATCTATAAATTCAAAGTAACTTTTGATAATTTTCCTTTCAACAATACGATCTTAATCAAAGCAAAGCATAAAAATAAATTGTGCAACTCATTCAATACTCCACAGCCTCAAAATAAAACCCAATTAAACCTATTACGTAATTTCTGGTATTTATTAATAAACACCCGTCAAAGCTATCACATTTAAACGGTACAGATAATAAAAAAGGTAATTTTGCATATTTAGATAAAGTTCGTCATTAATTTTTGTCACTTTTTAAATCACTGTTGCTAATCAATCATCGCCTCTGAGAAGGCAATATAAATATAATTCTTTAATAAACTTGTGATGTATGGGTGTGTATTTGATTGATTTAAGGTAACGTCAGTTTTATTATAAAAGGAATTAGGATTTTCCAAGTTATTACTGTTCTTTTTTTGCCGTGGAAAACCCGTTTCCTTGCATATTTAATTGCTTTTAGTTATGTAAAGGAATTTTCTCAATTTAGTTATGGTTTAGTTTTTTTTTGAGTTGTGTTCTAATTTTACCATCGATTAAACTTTGGAAGGGAAAATAGTCATTTTATAAAGTAAATTGGTTAGGTTTACTCCTTTGGGGAAGAACTTTTAATGAATTTTAATAGAATTATTGGTTTGATAGATGATTATTCAACTTTTTTATGAACTATTTGTGAAGTTTTGGGGTTAAGACTAGCCATGCAAATTAGGAGAAACATTTCCTTCCTTCATTAATGGTTATTGGTTTGTTTGTTTATTTATTGGGTGAGTTGCACAAATATGATTTAACGGCTTCGTCAAATTAATAATTCGTCAAAACCAACAAAATCGAATTAAATTTCAGATGCATACGACAAATAATACATTACAGATGTGGCAATATTATTAGAAACTGAAATTAAAACTTGGAAAAACGAAATGTAAAGTTTCCTACAAAAGTGATGGTCTGGGCTGCCATTTCTGCAAGAGGGCTTAGTGATATTTACAATGCGGATGGCATAATAAATTCTAATAGTTGTAAAAGTACTTTACACAGTTTGCTTATACCGAAAATGAAATAATGGTTTCTAAAAGATGGAGTGTCCATGCAAGATAATCACTAAATATTTAATACAAAAACAAATTGATCTACTTGACTTGCCCGAAAATAGCCCGGATATGTATCCAATTGAAAATATTTGATCAAAAAAGGAAGATGCGACCAAAAAGTCAATGATAAAAGATTATTTCAGCATGCTATCAATGTTAAGAAGAATTCCAGCTCTAAAGTCTGCCAAGGGATATTTTTAATGTTAAAAACTAAATAAAGCTATTTAAAATTTCTTCTAATTTTAGTTATGTTTCTAATAATATGGCCACATCTGTATATATGTAATTCAGCTTTGTAAGCCTTGCTGGTCCAATGCTTGTTTAACTACTACTGCTTTCCGTTCCTTTTTGACCGTTGATCCGTTCCGCTAGTTCTTAATGCCCACTCGTCCCAAGTATACTTCATTCTTCCATCTCCCCTTCGGCCTTCCTCGTCTTTTCTTTCCACCCATGCTGCTTTCCATTATTCTTTTTGGAATCCTCTCCCGCTCCATTCATGCTCAAGCCATCTCAACCTTTGCGCTTTCACTACAGCTATTGTATCCGGCTTTTTATACCGCTCTTTCAACTCTTGGTTACTTCTTCTTATCCATTGCCATTGGTCGTTCAAATATTTTCTTTGGGACTTTTCGCACCACATCTCTACCACTCCCATAATCCACACTTCGCTAGCATACGTTACCACAGGCCTTATTATTTTATGAATGTCTTATACAGGGAATTTTTCTTTTTAGTATATATAACCCCTATGTATACTTTTATAATAAACGCAAATAAGCAACCCACTTAACGCGGCCAAACACTGCAACTTTACAAAAATAAAACTTGGCCAGCCTTTTTCCATAAACGACCGAAAATGGTGTATACTTATTCTCGTTTTTGAAATTTGAACTTTTTTGTTTAATAAAATTCAGTGCCGTAACTAAGCAAGGCTGCGTGTCTCGCATATTCCAGCTACATCCTGTTTAACCATTGCATTTTTACAGAGATTTTTGAAAATTGTAAATATGCTAAAGAAAACATTGAAAACTGACTGCTCCGTTCTTTTAAAGCTAAGTTAAAAACTAAAATTTGTCGAAAATATGGCGTTACGATTAGGTAGTTCATACTAATAAAAAATTCTTAAGAAACTTCCACCTTCTTGGTTTTTGCTTTCTTATATGCTTGCCTAAAGGGATTACAAGTTACAAAAATAACGATCAATGGATTGGATAATGAACGATCAATGGGTATTTTGTTGCCATTTAAAATGTTTCTAAAAAAGGGGTTTTAATTTCCAAAAGGGTCGAAAAATTACAACAAAGGGGGTGTTTTGAACCCCTGATTTACACAGCTTTAAAGCTGATGTTTGTAATTTTGTAAATAAAAGGTTTGGTATCCAAGTGCAAAATTTGTGTTTTGTGTTTTTGGCAAAAATACAGAAAGAAATGTGTAATACTGAGATAAAAAACAAAAAACAGAAGAAAGAAAGAAATATAATGTAAATGTACTTAGTTTCTTCTGGAAAAAAATTATTTTGTTATTTAGGGTGCAAATTTGGTGGTAATTTCCATATATTTGTTTTAATTCACTGCTAATTAATTATTCGACCAAAAAGTGAGTGTTTTTGAAAATATCAGATGAACAGTTTGTACCTACGAAATGGAGATGTTCAAATACTGAATTTTAAGTATTCTTAAAAAGTTCAGAAAAGGGTTTTGGGAAATTTCTTGCTTATCAGATTTCCAGAAATTTCGAAGATTTATTTAATTTTAATAAAATAACTAAACTTCTTTAAAGTTTTCTTTTAATCAATAAAATTTTCTCAATGTTTAGAAGAATTACATCATTTAATACGAAAATTAAAAACTTTCATTTAATTTTGAAAAACATTCTTAAAAATTTGGGAGAATTGAATGCTCAAAATATTCTAAAATTTTATTCATGCACAAGCAATTTCTTTGAAAAACAAAAAAAAACTAATTGAGTAATTAACTCAAAGAGTCTATTTTTATTACATCTTGCAAAGGTAAATTTTTTTAAAAATCAGACAAAAATTTGCATAAAAATATAGTTTTTTTAGTATTTAAATTTCAGCAATTCTTACAAAAATCAATAAATATTTACTTAAATCTTTGAACATTCGAATATTAAGAAAAGTTAGAAAAGGGTTTTTTTGGTAAATTTGAAAATCAGATTCAGAATTCACTTAGGTAGTAAAGAAAAGAGCAGCTCAGTTTTGTTTAAAAAGTTTTTTTTTTTTTTTTTGAAAAATGCTTTAAAGTTAGTTACTTTGGAAAAAAGTCGTCCCAAATGCAGCTTTCTTGGCAAATTCCAAGAAATAATTTAAGTGATCATGATCATCTATCGCAACAAGCTGGATTCTTTAAATTTTAGCAACAGCAGAATCATTTGAAAATTAATTAAAATTACCAATAGAAAGAAGAAACCATTCTCACACCTTTCAAAAGACCCTGCTTTACATTTTTGGAAATATTGTAATTACTGATTTTATCAAGAAATAATAAGAGAAAAGAATAAATTGCAGCTTGTAAAATTTTCTTTAAAAAACGAGAGTACAATTTTTATTAAGTTAGTTTATTAGCTTATGAGATAAATCCAAATCATTTTGTTTTTCAGACGTCTCTCCATTTTTTTATGTTTAATAAATTCACAAAGAATAGTGAGCGACTTATTGTTTCTTTAGATTTAAATCCAGTTACCCTCACGTCGTCATATAATTTTTAGATATAAAGTTAAAACCAATTATAATTTTGTATGATACTTAAATTATCGCCGGAGTGGCTGAGTCGAAAGCTTGGCGGGTGGCCTACCGAGTCAATCTGCAAAATTTTTATAAATTAAGTGTCATAGGTAAGGTAAGGTGCACCTTCACTCTGCCAGAGAGTATGACCGGCAACATAGAGGGTTAAGGCTTCCTAAGTTTCTTTTTATACCCAGTTGTCTCACACGCCATGCGTACGGGGTCATGCGGTAAGCACCACGCCTTCGACAACTATCTACGTGTTTCGATTCCCAATTATTTGCAGTGTTGACTTGTGTGGAAACTGAGATGGACTTACCTCCGAAACGTTCAAAGTTTGGTGCTTAGATAGTTTTAATTGCTAACCTTCTATTTTTAGAAACTGATGGCAAAAAAACTGTATGAATCCAAATCGATCTTCCAACTTCGGCAACTACACAATTATATTTTTGATATTCAAAAATATATTAAAATTAAAACTTGCAAAATTTTGTAAATAATACAAAAAATTTTGATATTTCCACTGGTGGAATTTTTAACAGACTTCGTTTGTAATCGATTATTTCCTGAAAAAATAACAGAAACAAAACTTATAAAGTTGTTATTAAATAATGTTTCAGGTTTTTGTATAATTAAGTTACTGAATGCAAGGTTAATAGAAACTTATGAAAAACTCTCCAAAGAAACTCTGCCAAACATGATTCAGTTTCAAAATGTATGTTTCGGTTATTTTATCAAAAACTTACAAGGGGCGGCAGACTTTTTCCTTATACGTGATTTAAAATAAATATAAAATGATCAAAAAGTCTTTTAATAGCGGTTGCTGTTGAATTTCAAAGTCAACTCCAAAAATTATTTACTTCTATTATTTTTTGTCATTGATATTTACTTGACATCTTTCAAAAGTGTAATTAAACATTTTTCAAAAAGAATATATGATAGATAGATTTTTGTTTAATGATTAAAATATCGTTTTTATTTTGAAAATTTAGTTTTATTACAATTTTCAGAGAGGTGACATAAAAATAATAGAATTGAGTAATTTCAGGGATGATTTCTAAGTTCCAGGCACTTTTTCATCATATCATAGTTCAACCCAATACACAATCTATGGTTTGCTCCAGGATAATTTTCTAAAACCAACGTATTTCAATACGTTAAACTGCTCAGTGAAAACCTTCTTGATAAAATTGATTGAGCTTAGATTCTGGAGATACTTTTCCTCTTTATAAACTCACAACAGTAAAGTTAGCTGACAGAAGTTCGGAAGAAAAGAGATCTTGTCAAAAAATGTAAGAACTTGGCTGTTGAAATACGTATTTGTTTTACAGGATTGCCTAGATTAATATACTTTAATTTAATTAAAGTTTCCAGTTACGTAATCAACAGTATACAAACGGTTGTGACAGTTTCTTGATTTTTCTTAGTTTGCAGGATTTTATTACTAATTTTAAATATTGAACAATTTATAAAGGTTACTTTTTAAAAAATAAAACACAAGCAAGATGTAGGAAAATCTTCAAAGAAAACCAAGAAGTAAGTCAGATTAATCGTAAATATTAAAGTTAACAGGGTTCTCAGTAACTCACTAGTTTCACAGAAGAACGCGATGTTTATGTATCCATTAATCAAAAGATGACCCTCAACAGCCTTGGCGATTTTTCACCGGAGTATTTTTCTAAATTTCCGCCTGTATTTCTACATGTTCGCCATCTCGGATAGGTAAAAACGCACGGAAATGCGTGTACAAGTGACATGAGGGCAATTAAGGAATATCTGTAATTCCACATATTAAAATATGCTTGATACGGCAAAAGACGCGTATTTTATTAGTATTAAATTCAGTTTTCGCGGTAGGTATGCATTTTTAATTATCGCAATTAGTTATGTTGCATTCCACCCGGTGCGGTATAAAATATTCCTCTTTTTCGTTACTAAAATATATCGCGTAAAATAAATTAACGCTGCGTATGAAAGCAAGAAGCAGCGAGTCCAGCACGGGTTATATAAATCACATCCAGTTTTCCAGCAGCGTAAATGACAAATTTACTTGACCATATCACCGGTTTGCGTTCAGTGTCGCATTACTGGTAACTGGAGACGGTCTCGGCGGCTGGGGTTACACACACCCGCATCATGTGGGTATCTATCCACCACGTAGTCTTACTTACTTATTTGAGGTAAACTCTTCCTCTTAAATTTGCACTAGTTTTGCTTTTTTTCGGTTAAGATCCATCGATTCTTTTCTCTTTACTTACCAAAATTTCCTAGAAGAAAATTCAAACATAAACACTGTCTCTAAGTTTTCTAAAGAAAACCTGATTTGGGAAGATAATTCACTGTCGTAATTTAATTAAATTTGTGCTCTAAATACCCAAAATAGGCCTGTTCTAAATGGAAATCTATGAAATGACGTCATGTATTTTGGTAATTAGGCTCGATCTAAATCCTCGATTCTTATCGCAAAATACTAAAAATTATCAAAATTGGCAAAGTTTATATTTGTAAAAAGTAAAATCAATTCACTAGGAATATTAAAATGATGTATGAAAACGCTCTTCCAGCACTGTCGGTTTACATGGTGCATGTACCACGTAATGTTGCCAGCGTACGAATAATATAATTTTCTAAAAATCTAAGTGCATATTAGAAAAATGCAACACCATCTAAAAATGCTGTTTCAGTTGATCATAAAACAATGACGATATTTGTTTGTGAATCAATTGGCTTCAAGTACGAAAAACAGCAGTTAATAACAGAATATGATTCGAATTGTTTGCCAGTAAGTTGTATACTACCTAAAATATATTTAAACAACAGGAAATGGGAAATAAACTGCTACTAATTTCAGGTAAACTTTTCTATTGCCAACTGAAACAATACTTTTTGAGCACACTGTAAAAGATTCCATAGTGGATAACATTAAATTAACTCAACTCATATAAAATAATTTACTGACTAACATGTTCGTCTCTAAACTACAGAAACTCTATAGTTTTAACCAGTGACGGCTGGTGACAATAGAAACAGCTGGGGCCAGGGGACAAAAACAACTTAATTTTTTTATTCTTCTAGACTTAATAACGAGAAACGTTTTTCCGATAAACTATCGATTTTGTTCATAGTTAAAATGTATCGTTTATGGACGTAATAAAAATTTAAACTTTAAAATAAATTATATCAAAAAACGACAACAATAATTAAACACACCAAAAACAATAAAACAGATCAACAACGAGGAAAAAATAATAAGGCAATGAAAGAATCTCGTGCTATTTACATACAAATGCAATGACGGGCCAGAATAAACGAGCCCCAAGATAAGCTTTGCGCCCGGTAAGCAAACATGCCCCGTGCTTTACACATACAAAATACACGGCTGGCCTCAATGACCGCATTATACAATATTGCCACAAAATACTACAGTAATTTTTTTATTAAACTATATAACGTGTTGGAAATAGATCAAAAATAAGAATTACAAGAAACATATTTTTTAAAACTACAATTATTGGGTTAGTTATACAAATATAGGTGTGGCCCGGCCCCTAAGGCCCCTATAGACGAGCCGCCACTGGTTTTAACGTCAATTGCTCTCCTAGTAAAGAAGCATAACAAAATTAAAATCTTCTGTTATTAATAACCAATTGCAAGGGGAAAAAATCTTTGGTTAGTAACCACCGTTTGCCTCTGTTGATACTGGTGTCACGTTCTCCGTAAACAGATTTTAAATCTTTAATTCCATCCGCAAAATACGAGGGTGTATCGAAAAGTAGTAAAACTTGAAAACATTTTGTTTGTAAAACCTAAAATCTGCTCACAAAAATATAACAATGATAGGAACATAGGACCATTGTTGATATCCTACTTAATGTTATGTGAGCCTACAAATAACTAAAGCTTTCTAAAAATCTGTGTTTAATTTCAAAGTAGTAGAAAATCCAATTCGAAAAACAACTTTAAATTAATTCCATCGTTAAAACATACATAAATTGCTGAGTAGCATGCCATCGTTTCTTTACACTACCGTAACAACCATATTGTTTTAACGTTATTTACTCCTCGTGTAAAGTAGTAGACAAAACTAAAATCTTCTCCTTTTGATAATCAATTGTAAATTGTAAAACTCTTTTGTTTATATCGTTACCGTATCCTCTGTAAATAGGTTCTGGATCTTTAATTTATAAATTGAAATTGATTTAAAAGCTAAAATCTGCTTGTCGCCTAAGGGCCGATCTTTCCATCTCCTAATAAATTTATCCTCCTATTATATTTTCTATGGCAACCTTTGTTAAGACAATCGTTTCATTCGTTTCCATAGAAAATATTTGCCAAATAGCTTATTGGGAGGTTTATTAGGAGATCGAAAGACCGGCCCTTAGTAAAATAACAATTCTATTGTATTAACGTTGATAATTCCCCTAGTAAAATATGACAAGCCAAAATCTACATTGGTGACCATTTACCGGAAAGTAAAAAGGGTTCTATTTTAAAAAACTAAATTCCGGTCACAAAGAATGTGGCAACAACCTTAGCAAAAGTTCTAACAATACTGTTAATTTACATGATGTGCATCTTAGGTAATGTGCTAATATGGGCGCACGAACAACGTCATTATTTTCTAAAAATCTCATCGAATCAAACTAATAAGGAAGCTCATAAAGACAACAATTTAAATTAATTCAACAATTATAAAATAAATTTTATCTCTCACAGTATCATATAAACTGCATCGTTTTAAGGTTAATGATTCCCTTCGTAAAGTATGTCAAAACCGAAATTTTACATTGATGAACATTTACGGGAACGTAGGAAGAGTATTTTAAAAAACTAAACTCTAGCCATCAAGAATATGATAACAACAGCAACAAAGGCTCAAACAACGCTGTTAACTTACATGGTGTGCATCCTACGTAATGTGCTGTGGACTCACGAACAACTTCTTTATTTTCTAAAAATGTCTTAGCCTATCAAAGTTTAACGCAGTAGTCACTATAAAATAAATTGCTAATTAACATGAATATTTCGTCTCTCTACAGCACCTTAGGAATTGTATTGTTTTAACGTTGATGATTCCACTAGTAAAGTAGCACAAAACCAAAATCTTCTGTTGGCAACCATATACCAAAAAGACAGTTTTCTATTTGTAAAAACTAAAATCTACAGAGAATATGACGACGACATTAACTAATTTACATGGTGCGCTGTAAGCGTAGGAACAATATTCTAATTTTAACAAAATCTCTAAACTTGTCAAAATAATATAGTATTCTGTCGTAGATAATAACTTTAAATTAATTCGACCATTATGAAATAAATTACTGATCAAATTGATCGGTGATCGCCATTTTTAAAGCGCCCACAGCAGCTGTTTGGTTTTAATGTTGATTACTCCTCCAATAAAGAAGTATGAGAAAACTAAAATTTTCTCCTTTTGATAACTAATTACGCACTACAAACATTTCGTGTGATTCTTAATACGTACTACTAGTGTTTGTTGAATTTGTAAACAGATTTCAAATATTTAATTTCCATTCTAAAATGCGAGGGTTCAGCAGGAAATAACACACCTGGATAAATCTTTTTTCCTATAAAGCTCATCACACAATTACTCTTCAAAGTAATCTTCAATTTAATAAACCTTTTCCATAGCATTGTCTAAGTTCGAACCACGTTTTTTGAAAGATGCTGTACACTTATCAAGTCCCATACACCAATGGAGGCGTTCGCCCTTACAAATGGTTTTTCAGGCCGGGGGAATAAAAATAAGTCACAGGTACTAAGATACGGCGAATAGGGAGGCTGGGGAACCACAGGAATACTTTTTTCTGCCAAAACTGCGTTGATTCTGCCGTGTAACATGGGGAGTTGTTGTGGTGCAGCATCTAAGTGCGTGCAATGCCTGGTCGCACATGTACCACCCTCTTCCTGAATCTTTCAAGGCCTTTCCGATAATAAGTATTTCTACATTGAATTCGAAGAGTTCCACGGTCAATGTCAATCTTAAAAGAACCGTTTTCCGAGTTGGGCCCGTGTCACTGCTGAGAAAGGAGAACACAACGTTTCGCTCACTTTCTTAAGGGGCTTCGGTAAGAGGAAAAAGGTACATTCAAAGAGCACGGTAACTCAACGTGTCAACCACTCTTTTAGCAAAAGGAAGAAGGGTATGGTGACTCAAGTAGTCAATCAAGCCAGAGGCGAAACCGTTCTTAAGAAAACAGAAGAAACCAACCACTTTATACTAGTTCTAACCAGTCAAGAGTGGGGGCAGAGCCATTAGCAGTGATAGACTTGTATATGTCCGACAGACGATAACCAGATTTCAATAGCCTCTCGGATTTTCTTGTTGAAAAAATTTGTAGAAATGGCAAAGATCGATGATTTTTCAAACAATATCTTGTGGTCAGTGTCGTGATGATACTCAGCAACAGCTCAATTTAGGAGAAGACCTGATTTCAAGCAACGTTTGTGTTCACAAATACGTATGTGCACAGATCGATGCGTTTCTCCAATGTATACTAAACCACAAGAACAAAGGATGATATAGATGCCTCTTGATAACAGGGGTTGGGGGTTATCTTTTACTGAAGCGAGTATTTGTAACACCTTTGGAGGGGGTGTGAAAATAGTTTTGATTTTCTGAGAATCCTACCTATGCGATTAGTAACTTGGGGAATGTATGGCAAGAAGGCAGTAGCCTGGGATGTACAGGTATTCTGAGAACTTCCAGAGAGGTTGTTTTTCGATGACCTTCCTATAACATCTCTTGTGTTTTACCCATTTTTGACGAGATTGTCTTGAATATGAACTAACTCGACATGAACACCGTCGAATTACACATTGTAGCAGAACAATAAACGAGAGAATTGATTACAGAGAATTTTTGTGCCGGATCTGTGTGGGTAAGTTTCACAATAAACTGAGTGTCCAAGCTGACCAATCGGATTCCTGGTTATCAGGACGTCGAGGAAAGGGAGAGAACCATTTGATTCTATTTCCATAGTAAACTTGATATCAGGATGTTGATTGTTGAGATATTCTGGGAAAGAAGCAAGGTATCATCTACATAATGGAACCAGACCTTTGGTTTTAAATCAAAGTATTCCAGGACTGTTACCCCCAAAGATTCCATGAAGATGTTTGCAACCACAAGAGAAATAGGAGAACCCATAACAGCGCCTGTCATATAAAGAACTGGTTGTTAAAAAGAAAACATGTGGAGGAAAGGCATCTTTCAACGAGAATAGCTAAACTTGCAGGTTTGCCATCTTGAAGTAGCAACTGTTTGATGATAGCTACTGAGTCAGAGACCTTGGTAAATTGACAAGCAATCTTTAAGGTCTACGATGAGATTTCGATGAAGTTTACAAAGTGAGAAGAATTTGGAATATGTGAAGAAGAATGTGTACGAATGCCAACAAGATATTTAACCAAGTTGTAGGTAGAGGAATCTATGGTATTCACGACGGCGCTGAGAGGGATCTGTTTTTGTGAATTTTAGGAAGACCATGCAACCTCGGCGGTTTGGATTCACGAGGGATTAGACGACGATGAATATTCTGTGGGATGATTTGATGAGCGTGACAACCTCGCGTTCAATTTTGGAAGTGGGGTCACGAGGAATGGGGGTGTATGTATTGTCTTGAAGAAGATCATTCACTTTAACAAAATATTGAGTTTTGTCTAAGGATTCTAAGGTAACAGTGACATTATCCTTCTCAGCTGATAATAAAACAATATTAGAGTTGGATCGAAGACTTTTAGTGTCATTACGCTCTGATACACCCTCGTACATTCAAGCCTTTTTTTGTAATAACGTTCAGCCATTGTGGCAATTTCCAATTTTGAAGTTCGCCCCACCAGTTTTAACGTAAAAAAAACTTTAAAAACAATACAAATAACATTGAAAGTAATAAAACTCGTTGAAAACTAAAAATTTAAAAATGATAATCTAAATACTTTAGCGTACACTGAACTATAATGAAATCCGGTACTGCTTTTTATCAGTTACAATCGACATTAGGCTAAATTAATTTTGTAAAAAAGTTTAAAATTCACTGACAGCGTCGAAATGTCGGTACTAATAAAAATAATAATTTAAAAGTCATGATTCGGTATATTCAGTTCGTGGTGAAATTAAGTTGGCCACTTTTCAAACTGTTTAATATTTGCTCTCACGCTGATGCTTGACGTCCTTGTAGATATCTTTTAAATTGATCTCCATTAATTAATTAAGGTACCGTTTTAAAATTTGCTGTGTTGTACTGGTTATGTTAGTTATTACTGATGGGATGTTTTGTTTCACGCTACGAAGTACCCATTTTGAAAGCTAAAAATTAATAAACTGAGGTTTTGCAAGTGATATAAAGGCTAACCTGGAGGTATTTACTAATTCTAAGGGGCCAACACTAGCAAATTTCGAAGTACTTGGGTTCAAACAGAAAGCATACCTGCAAAGTTGCTGCCAATTTTTGCCTTTTATGATTTTTAAAAAGGCCATTTTCTTAAGATATCTTAGCCATTTTGGCTTTAAGCTTGTTGACACCCTTTTTAATAATTCCTGCAACAACAAACAGGAAAAATAAAACAAAATTACATACAAAGAAAAATGCAATTTTATTATCAAGCAATAAATATTCACATTAAGAAAAATTGAAGATAACAAGATGGTTTATACGACATCACAGTTATTAATAACAATAAAATTTTAATATAATTACATAGTTGTTAACAGGTTCATTCTAAAAATCGACGACCATTAAAGAAATAGTAGCTGAATGTTATAAAACCATTCTTAATAAACACGGGACAGCCGGACGGCATTTAAATTTGAATACATGCAATAATAATATTATTATTAATAAATCATTGAGCGAATGTATTATTAATAATTATTCCGGTTTATTAACGTGCATGTAAACAGGCGGTTCTTTAGGAATATTTGTATGCTTGATGTTAAGAAATTATAGATTTAATTAAAAAACAATTTTTTTGAAAATTAAAATAGTAAAATTTCACTATGAGTATGCTACAATTCTGAAAGCGTATGTTATTATAAATAAACAAACAAGTGTGACTCCTCTCACATCGCTGAATGCAGCCATTACGTCACAATAACAGTTTAAGGTTATGTCATCACGTTTCTGCTTTATTTTTTGCATTTAACATTAAAGTTTAACAAGGAAAACAGCTAAAACTGGGCAATCAATGGTAAAGTATAGTTTGTAATTACTAAATTTTGATGTAAAATTAACCAGAATCGGCCTACCCACAAAATGTCGTTACGGCGGTTGCATTCAACGGTTCTGGAGGGTTCACAATGACCACGACTTTCCAGAGGTTAATTTTGATTGATCGCAGGGTACTTCAACTCATATTTGACACACAGCAACACCTTGGATAAACCAAAATTACTTATTATTTTTTTAATTTAGATTCACGTTAATTCAAACTTATTTTTTCAAAAATTCTGCTGTGCTAATTCTTTTACATATAAATAAATTAATGTTCTTCTGCTGAGTGACAAAATGAACAATAAAAGCTCAAAACATCCCTTGTTTTGAATACAACTAAACTGAACGAACCAGTAATGTTTATAGTTTTCTGGGGAAAAGAGCCCTCTCAGTGAAGAATTCTCAAAACCACAAATGTTTGTGATTTTCAGGCCGCTGCAGTGTTTGAATTGTTTCGTATAGGATTCTTCTTAAGAGTAAACAGCAAAAAAATGCGATGTTCAATGCAAAAAAAAACGTCGCAGTTTAGTGTTGATGGTCATGGGCAAATATCGCGTAATCAGAGCAGGCGTGGGTGGCTCTGCGCTCGACTAAGCAAGCGTAGTTCCCTAGCTGGCCACGGCGCTGCGGTCACCTGCCCGGAACCGGAAGCCGGGCCTGGCATTCCTCTGTATGAGAATCTCTGCTGGTGGAAATCTGATTGTTATCATTAACGTATGTGATTTTATTTATAGGTATATCATGTGAAAATTTACATGTTAGGTACCGAACGAAACTAGAAGTGCGTTTGCAAATATAAACAAATTTTGCCACATTTTTTACTGTGAGAAATTATTTTAACTTCTTTCCGGGGACTTTTTTGACTTTTAAACTAATTTTTAAAAGCGGTTTATTTCGAATTTATTTCATTTCTTCACGTCCAGAAAGGGCTTTAGTATTGTCAACAATAAGGAATTTTCCAATTAAACTAGAAGTTAGAGGGTGATAAAGAACAGGTTTTGGTTCTATTACCAATACTCCCCATATTACTGAGGTAACATCCAATAACTTAATGCAAAAAACTTGTGGTCCAAAATAAGAACGCATATGTCTGAAGTTAGAAACATAAACAAATTATGTGTTTAATGTTGTTATTCCACCTTTTAAAACGTCTGGATTATTCTGGCAACGCAAAATAGGTATTTCAGATTCGAATTAGTCAATGCCTTGCTGCGAATTTTGGCCAATCACCGTTTGAAGCAGAGATTCGCAGCTAATTTCAGGCGTAAGCATTCTTAGTTTAAACGGAGTTTATATTATATTACATCATTTAAGTTTGTAACTGAAAATGGTACACTCAAAAATATTACAAGAAGCTTCCTTTACAGGACGTCCCTTCTTTTTTTAAGCCTATACAAGGTGCAATACAAAAGAAATAATTACGTTTGTAACGTTATTATGTAAAATAAGCTTTGGTTGGTTTAGCTGTTACACCATAGTATTTTGTTTCAATCTGTAACTGCTTCCACAGAGGAAATAACTTTTAATCTATTGTTCTTCTTATTGTATAATAAAGTTTCTTAATAAGAGACAAACTTTACTTATTTTTTCTAATAGGGTGAAGGGAGGAGAGTTGGACCACATTTTGAAAAACTCAATGCAGATTCTTTATTTTACAATATACATACAACTTTCATAAAATTATTTAAACTACAATCTAACAGTAAGGTTTTGCACATGAAATATGTAAAAAGAATTTAAATTGGTCCAACTACCCCCCCTGATGGAGGACAGTCGGACCGCTTAGAGTAGGAGAGACGGATCTTAATATAATTTTATGTAACAGGCCTCAGCTGCAAGATTTTTACTTCTTCTTCTGGACCGTTAATCCGCGGTTTTGACAAACTGCTGCGTAACTTGTACATCCATTATGAAGCCACCGTTTATACAATACGCATTGAATCCAGTCATCTTTTCTCCTTGTCGTACGGCAATCTTCACTGCATCCCACACATTCATTCTCATAGTCGCTTAGGTAGTCGTTCTTCTTCATGTTTAGATTCTTCCTGAACGAATTTGTCAGATTCTGACGATGCCGACGTCTTCATTTGCTTTTTAAATTGCTTTTCTGGCTTTTTGGTATTAGTTCTTTGTTTGAGATGCACTTCTCTGAAGAAATAACGCCAGCTATTTGTCGGCTTTATTCACCTTTGGAGTAATAAACGGCACTGGAGAGATCAGGTTTAATGCCTTTCCAGGCGTAATATCAGATGCTGTGGTAGACTTAACTGAAGTGCAATTATCTGTATTTTGAGATCCAGATGGTGCTGTCTTCGACAATCTTGCACGTTGCTCAGGATCAGATTATGAATCAAGAATGCATGGTCTGGAATTGCACTGGAATCAGGGGCATTATCCCCTATTATGATCTAAAGCCAGACACAGCATTCTGCACAGTAGCAGGTTTGACCATGCATTTTCCGAAATTCAACCTATTCAGCTTTCGATCTGGCTAATTTTTAATGCCCTTAGGGATTTAAAAAAGCTTCGACCTAAAGGTTGAAGAAAGTGCGTCGTGTGTGAAGGCAAACAAAATAGTATTATTTCATGTTCCTCTACAAACTGAAAAGTCTCGATATTCGTGGTACGAGATGAATCTAGAACTAACATAACAGACAATCTAATGCTTGTTCCTGTGAGCATTCAATCACTCCATTCATCCTTCCTGTTTTTGACTTTGAAAATACAATATGGCGGCAAGTATCCTCCTTCAGCATTGCAACATGCCACAACGCTTATAGTTTCTTCTTTCTCTTCAGGACTTTGCTAGGAACACATTTTGATCCTTTTTCAACAAGGACTTGACCAGCTCTGGTATTTAATTGGAGGCCAGTCTCATCGCAATTAAATATATTACCAGTTTATTAAATAACAACGTTTCTGTTAAGATTTTTTTCAAGATCTTCAAAATACTTTTTTGTTATTTCCTTAGACATTCCTCTAGCCCGGGCGACAGAAATATTCTCCGCTTTACGGAATGTAATATCAGATCTTCTTCTTAAAAATGAAGAGAGCTATTGTTTACCAGCTTTACCTGAAAATTATTAATATTAATATTTGAAATGAAACAAATCTTGCAAACATTATTATACATTCATTTTCATTAAATTTGTTTCTTATTCCTAACTTAACAGCCATTTAGTACAGCATTTCTCTTACTTTTGCTTTGTGGGTGAGAAGAAATTGTTTTAGAGCTTTTTGATATGAATGGCGAGTTTTCTTCTGCATTAGAACCAAGCATTGAATCTGGACCCAGTCCATTGTATTCTTTTGTGTTATTGTTTTTTAATCTACGTTTTAATGTAGTTTTAGGAATACCAAAATTTCTGGCTGCTTCATTTACAACCATAGTTTCGGCAATAGTTTCGTTTATCGTTGATTGCAAATTATTGGACGTCCAGAGACTTGCACTCACTTTGCGTACATATGTGTTCGACATAATATTCTGAAATTAGAATATGAGATAAATTAGGTCCATCTCTCCTCCATTCCGCTTGACCATCTCTTCCCTTTTAAACAATGCATTAGAATGACTGTAATTGAGCTTAGAAATAAAGACAATTACCCAACTAACTAGCCTACATATGAATTTAATGTTTAAACTTACCTAATTTTAACCACACTGAATCACGAATCACTTCGTAGAAATTTCAAGCAGAGGCAAAATCAATATTTAATAGTGATTCAATAAAAATCATCAAAAGAGTAATGCGAATGCTCAATCTGACATAAGCACTTAAGCACACGTTTATTAAGCTACCCTCTAACGCACATGTCCACTGTTACCGTATCTTGAAAGCTATAGTTAGTGGTCCGTCTCTCCACCTGGTCCAACTCTTCTCCCTTTACCCTATCTAAAATTTCCTGATGTAATCAAATATTATCTTTTAAAAGTAGCGAAGTATTAGATTATCATTAAAAATTAGATTGACCAATTGACCAACCATAAACACTTCACTCGATGAGTATTTTAGTTCTAACTGTCAAGTTTTTTCCGTGTTACACCCTGTATATTGTACGTATTAGAATAAAGTTTGTTAGCACAACATTGAAAGGAATACCGAGGGTCTCAAATATTCACATCGGGAAGACTGAACGTTAGATCATTTAGAATTTTCAAATTTTGTCTCTGTAGCTTTATGGGTAGAGCATTGACGCGTTAAGCCGGAGGACGGTGGTTCAAATTCCAACGGAGGTGATATTTTTTTACATATAGAATTTCATCAAATTGATTAAAATACATTAAGTTACGTATTAAAATTCATTTGTCATTGTGTTAGCAGCATAAAAACGCTTTACTTCTATGACATTTCAGAAGTATTTTTCAAAATTAGTAACTACTGCGGAAGTTGTAATTGATACAGCTAATTAGAGACGCACATAGGTTTTGGCAATTGTGGATAATTCTTCAAAGGATTTTCTTTGTAGGTATGAAGCAAGCAGTGTAGCTACTTCTACATCCCCCATTTTTGTATTTTTCCTGGCATTTGGTTTTCTGAATTATTTTGAAAATTTGTGTGAAGAACAGCCATGGTCATTTAACACAGTCCAGCTAGATTTGTCTATGTACTTCGCTATACTTATTTACATTGGTGATTTTCTGCAGACGTAAAACTTGTACGAAAAGTCACGGTCTGACTATAAAGGATGTTTGCTTTTTATAAATTTTAACAATGGCAATTTTTATCTTAACTAAAGTGAATCGATATATCAATCTTGATACCAGCGCAGTAAATTTTTAATTTTAAAAAAGCATTAATAGGTTCAAGGATTCAATGATTGATCAAATCAAATGATTGACATAATTTAAAAATTTGGAAAAAGGAAGCGTCCTCAATCTGCAAGGATGTAAGCATTCTCTAAAGCGACAATAATTAGCTTAACTGAAAAACATAAAAGTATTGGAAAGTGGAAAACTGCAACATTTATAGAGGTTTTAGGCTCCAGGTATTTTAAACTTTAAAGAATTACTTGAAACGAAAATTGTTTTATTTGAAGAAAAATTTTATAGTAAAGGAACAACGAATTCTTAAAACGAGAAATGACTGAAACTCCAAAATAAAAGTTTTTGACTTTAGGTGCTTTCATCTTTAGAGATCTAAGAATTATTTCAAAGTGAAATTCTATTAGGTATTCCAAGAAAAAAATTGTAAATTTGATATTAAAGAAACATCGAATTCTAAAACTTATACAAGAAAGGCCTGGAAAACCAAAATATTTTTTTTTATTCCACGTGTTTTGAATCTGTAAAGAACTAAGAATTATTGTAAACTGGAATTGTTTTATTTGAAAAAAAGGATAGCAAAGGAACAGCGAATTCTAACTTTTATAACGGTAAAGGTCTGAAATTACAAAATAAAAATGTTTGACTTCATGTGCATTGTTCTTTAAAGATCTAAGAATTATTTACAAGTGTAATTGTACTATTTGATGAAAAAATTAGATAGTAAAGAAACAACAAATTCTAAAACTTACCACAATTTTTGACTTCAAGTGCTTTAATTTTAAAACTAGAATTATTTTATTTGAAAAATAAATATTAAAAATAGTAAATTGTGAATAGAATATGAGACAACGATATCCAAAACTTTAAGTTCTAAGATTTTGACTACATATGCTTTCATCTTTAAGAATAAAATAATTATTAAAAACAACGAATGAGGATTAAACGAGACTTTAAAATCAAACCTCACTGGCACAATGTTATTTAATCTTGAAGGAGTCTCAAAGTTGAACGTTGATTTACAATTTAAAAAAATTAAATTGTTAGTAAGGTGTGAACCAAGTTTATTGTTCCAACATGCCACCAGGTACCACTGCAGAATGAAACAAGATAAGAACAAGGTCAAACGCGTGGATGCGTGCATTAAAGAATGTAGTATAGAAGCCAGGCATTGGTTTCCATGTGATAAACAATGCAGAAAGCAAAAGCCACTGAATACGAAAACATGCGCATTGCGAAATTTTTAAGGAGCACAATTAGTTATGACCGAGAATTGACGAGAAAGATATTCGCGGCAGAATATGTGTGCGTGGGACAGATTAATATAGTCATCAAACGTTTTCTGAAGACCGGTGATGTGAGGTTCAGCAAGAAATCTGGATCTGGTCAGAAGATGTTGAAGAGGACAAGGAAGCTGTTCATGAATCATCCAAATCTATCGACTCGATAGGCTGCTGCTAAATTGTCGATTGAGCAAGCATTGGTTATCAGAAACTGGAATAAGGCTGGCATTTGGTTACTGAAAAGACAGAAGCTGGCAGAAAAAAGGATCTGGCTAAGGCGAGGAAGAACTGTGCCAGGCTATATAAGTAATCGGTACCCTTAGGTGGCAACAATTTCTGCATTATCGACGACGAGACTAAAGTGGAATGGGGTGCTTCAGAGATGTTTGTTTTCATCGTGCCAGATCAGATCAGAAGGTATGGTACGGCCTAAATCAAAATTTCCTAAGAGGATGATAGTGTGGCAGGCGATTGCCTAAGACGGGACATTGTCACCAGCTTTTGTGACCAGGATGCCCAGATGTATATTGAACAATGTCTCAGGAAAATTTGCTGCCGTGGATTTCATCTCTGAACGTCACGCAATCTGTCCTGTACTGGCCTGACAAGGCATCCTGTCATTGTGCCCACCCAGCCACACCCTTCTCCAAGCTAACAAGATTCGGTACGTTGCGAAGATGGACAACCCGACTGTTGTGTCGCAGTGCCAACCGATCGATCGGTTTTGGTCACTGCTGAACAGAGAAATGATCACTCTGAACTTGCTAACGGCGAATGTCACTCAATTCAAATGCAGCTGGACGAGAATTTCCAAGCAGTTCGTAGCAAAGCATGGAAAAACTCTATTTCGAAACTTTATGAAGAAACTGCCCTATGCCGGACAGGAAGGTTCATATTCTGTTTGTTTGAAGAAATTCTAGTGAACACGTCCTGTAAATTACCTGAAATAAATTTCGTCCAACTTTGACTTCTTGTTCTCTTTTGTTTCCTTCTCTAGGACAATAAACCTGGTTAGCACCTTATAAGACAAGAAAAATGTATAAAAGCATATGTTTTAAAATAACCTTGAAGTACTTTAATCTTCAAAGATTCGCGGATTATCTATAGTAGCAATTGTTTTAAATTATAGCAGAAAAAAGCGTCGAAATTTAGGCAAAGAAAAGCTCTGAAATGAAAATTTGCAGAAGCAACGTACTTAAATCTTTCAAAAATTCAAGGATTATCCAAAGCAGTAATTGATTGCAATTTCTAATCAAAACTTCCTTAAATGCTAAGTTTCTTTCGTGCACTAGGAGGTCTTAACCCTCCGTGTCAGGGGTTATTTTGGTGTGCAGCTCTAGCTTGTATGTTTCAAATGTGCAGTTCTAATTTTAATTTTGTGCAGCACAAAATAAAAATAGTTTTATGATTAAAAATTTTAAAATCAAAATAAATTAATGGCTTTGGCTACTAGTTTTATCACCATCAAGTACAATACAATTTTTTTTAATTACCTATCTCTACACATCACGAACTATCATTCCTCGCAATTATGCGTATAAGTCAAGAATCACCCTGTATATCATAATTTTTAATAAACATATTATTCGATTTTATTAAATTATTACTTGCATGATTTTAAATTTTCAGAAATCAAAAATTTACCGCCACCCCCCTCCCCCCTTCTTACCAAACTATCTGAGTTCAGTCAGGCTAATTTATGCAGTTCTAAATTATCCTCAAAATAACCCCTGCTCCGTGTTGTCGGCCGGCCGCAATCTCTCACGGAGTGTAAAACTGATACCTATATTATAATGAATCGTATTGAAAATTCATAGCCAAATAGAAACTTCTATTTTTAAGTAAACTTCTCAATAGGTAAAGAAAGGTAAAGGTATCGGTACTTACAGACCTTACAGTCCCCGAGGGAATCTGGCCGGCAACATGAAGGGTTAGACCTCATAACTTTTGAAAATTAGATTTAAACTTAGTTTAATTTGTGATAATTCAATTACGTAACGTCATTGAAGTACGTGGATCTTCCTTACTAAATTAATTTAAAAAAAATTGTATAGAAAAATAAGGGACTGTCATTTGTGTTTTTTTCTAGGATTAGATATTCCGTCTTACTTTGGAAATGTATATGGTTAGCTACGAGTTTGTTCGATTTTCTTTTAATTGTTCCCCGTAATCCCCGTATTAAAACTTTAGATGGATATTCCCATTAAATTCTATATTAAACTGAGCACTGAACGATTTGCTGGAAAGACTGGTCATTACCGGTATGTAAAGTGTACTGGAATTAATTTAATTCGTTATGGTGGTCAGAAATATTGCCCTAACCAGAAAACACGAAAAGTCAAACAGAAACAAAGGTAAAAGATTTATTAGGCGAACACTTCCGTTCTTCATCTAAATCACGGAAACAAAATTAGGGTCACGAAGGCCAATTTACCAAAATTACAGTAATATTTTTTAATAACTTTATGCATCAATTCACAGTCCCACACACAGAATTCACATGTGCTGTTCGCTGGTACGTGTATTTACGTATGTATAAATCACTTAGGACCCTCGTCAAACACACAAACACCACACCACAAAATCTGTACCACCGAATTACGACACATGCAATTACGTATCCGTTGGTTGCCGTTAACGCCAGGTATTTTCCCTGTGTAAAACAATTCGACTGTAATCTCGCTCGTATGTACATTACATATTATACATGAAATCTGTAACACATGAACATTTCCTGCACTGATACATAATATAGACAGGTGCATGATTGCATGTGATAGCGAGTTCCCACGGTAAAATCACATCAACCCCCGGAGGGACCCTCCCCCTACCCACCGCGTAGTCTGCAATTACTCGCGTAACTCGTCCGTCCTTTTGCACTCTGACCTGTGATTTGGATTGCGTTATTAAATTATGTACTTTATTTGATTACTGTTACTAAATTAAATTGTTGCTGCGTGTGTAATTTGTGTTTAATATGTGTAAAGACCTCTTCGTAAAACAAAGGAACCCTCTTTTACTCCTGATTGTTTAAATATGGGGTTTGGACGTCTCGAAATTGACAGTTAAACGTTTTTCATTACAATTATTTTAAATCTAAAATGTCGTACGTCAAAAAATGCGATACTCTTGGAGCTTTCTTGAGCAACGAAATATTCTTCAAAAATACAAAATCTTGATCTCCCGTGCCCTTTTCTTTTTTCAATTTATCCTGTTGCCGTCTTCAGCATTCGGAAACCTAATAATCTAAAAATCTTGTTAAACCAGGACATTACATACTTCTGTTTTAGTTAAAGTCATACTTATCCAGATAATACGTAACGATTTCGTCTACATAAATAGTTCGTGAATGTACAATTAGGGAGATTTAGTTTTATTATGTATGTAGAAAATGAAAAGAAATTGATCTACCACATGTCCCTGTGAAACCCCTTATATTTGCTGCAACTGAATTTCATTGATATAAATATGCAAATAGTATGTGGTATTAACTCGACTTTGCATTAAAGTAACAAATTGTTGCCTACATTTCTAAAAATGTATTAATTCAACATCAAACTTTCCATTTGATAAAATCTTGAAAACATAGTCAGATGTACAATCTAAATCGCAGAATTCACCAGTGAGAACTTAATCCTCGCCAGTATACGAATTAAATTGTTATGAAACTTGTTTTATAGTTCTGGTGGATCTCCTTGACTGGAACTCGCGTTGAAACTTTATAATATTTTATATTTGAAAATTTCTTTAATCTACTCAGTAACTATATTGTCTTCCAACAATTTTTCGTATTTTATTTTGACATTTTTGAGTTGAAAAGGAGATGATAGTTTGTAACAAATTTTAAGAATTAGCATCTTATCCTATCAAATTTCGTATTGAAATAAGTAATCTCCTCTCTAAGTCTCCCCTTTCTTATAATTTTTTGGCTACTCCTCTGTATTAGAATTTTTGCAGTTTAAATAAAATCTTCCCTCCATGAAACGCTTTTTTTAAATATAGGGATGATGCCTAGCCTGTTCTTGATCGTTCAACTCTCTTACCTACCAAAATTGTTGTAATGTTGTTTTGAACTGTAGGCAAGTTAACAATCTAAGCATTGAATGTTGAAGTACATTTAATTGAACCAGAATGTTATACATTTATTTTTTAATTTAGTATTTCGTTTATCCAAACAACGAGCAAAGTTTTATCCACATAATTCGTAAAACTTGCTTAACATTAGGAAACTTTATGTTATTGTTATGTAAAAAATGAAAAGAAGTGGACCTACCACCCGTCCCTGCGGGACCCCCTATATTTATCTCGGCTGGTACGAGTTAAAAATACGCGATTATCCTAACTGCGCACTAAAGTAACAGTTTGTGAAAATATTTTATTCCAATATCAAACGTCTTTGTTGCATAGAATCTTGTAATCAACACAGTCATTAAGTGAGTCCAGTCTCTTTCTCTTCTTCATCCCTTTTTATAATTTTTTGGCTGCTCTTCTGTCTTCTGATTTCTGCAGTTGTTTAAATAAAATCTTCATTCATTAAATGATACCCTCTTTTTAATATAGGTAGCCTATCTTTGATCGCTCACGCATCGTATCTACTCAAATTGTTGTTTCAAGCTGCAGAAAAGCTTATAATTAATCTGAGCATTACTGGGTTCAACTACAGCAGCATTTAATTAAATCCTAATGTTTACATTTATTTTTTAATTTGACATTTTGTTTATCCAGACAATTTATGATTCATAAGTTTAACATTACAAAACTTTCTGGTATATTGTTATGTAACAAATAAAAGGAAGTGGGTCTACCACACGTCCCTGTAGGACCCCCTGTATTTATCTCGTCTGATCTGATTACAAAATACATGATGTATTGTCTTGACTGTGCATTAAAGTTTACAGTTGCAGTTTATAGTTTGTTGTCTACATTTCTAAAAATATATTATTCCAGCATCAAACGTCTTTGCTTGATAAAATCTTGTAATCAACACAGTTAGTAAGTCACTTAATACACCGATAGAGGCTTCATACTCACGAACATTCGTAGCAGATTGTAATAAAACTTGTTAATTCTAGTTATGGCAATCTACCTAGTTGGAGGTCATGTTGAAACTTTAATAACATTTACTTTTATTAGAAAACTGCAGTGAAAAAGTTTAAAGGAAAGTCTTGAAAAGATCGATAATTATCTGTCATCTTCAAATAATTTTTCTTAATTTTATTTTGATGTTTTTGAGTAGAATAAGAGATGCCCCAGCCTTAAAAGCAAGTGTAATAAAAAACCTTGTTGTTTCGATCATCATTATAACGAACTCTTAAGTTAAACATTGGGATTTTGTCCGGTGCTACCAAAGTTTTGTTTTCAATTTATTCGTATCCTTTTTGGGAATTATTTCTTATCACTTTGCTTCTTTTCCCCCTTCTTCTAAGTTTTGCATTTATTAAAAGTTAGCCAATTCGATATTCTTCGACTAAAAGCATTTAGTTTTATTCGTCATTTCAATCATTCTTAATCTGTAATTTTGGAAGTTAATAAATACCCATTTAATCGCTGGAGTGGTCGACTGGTTAAGGCATTCGGTTACAGCGCGGGCAGTCTCGGGGTCAAACTCGAGTCGAATGCTCGGCAGGTGGCCTATCTAGCCACTAAAAATAATTGGGAACCTTAACCCTCCATGTTGCCGGACATACTCCCTCGCAGAGTAGAGTGTAAGTGCCGTTATCTTTACCTTTACCTAGTTATAGGTAAATACCCATTTGAGATATTCTTTTAGCTTTCTTGTTCACTAGAATATTTCCCAAAAATATAGAAATAATGTGCACACAAGTAAATTCTTGATTATCCATGCTCTGTTCTTTTAAAAAAATCATACCAATCGAAACAATGACGCCACTTGGGTGGTAAGTTTAGCATCAAGAACATATGATAAAAGTGGACCTACCACATAGTCCCGTGGGACCCCTTATGTATATCTATTTCAGCTGAATCCGATTTATTGATGATATTAATTTTACTTTGCAATAATGCAACAAACTGTTATTAACATTGTTTAATATTTATTAATCCAGATTAGATAAAATTTAGAAGTCAAATGCATAATCTAGGCTTTCGTCTCATCAGTAATCGAATTAAATTGTTATGAAGCCTGTTAATTGTAGTTATGGTGAATCTAATTGGTTGGCTAATTAGGTGGCTAAAACTTTAGTAATATTTATTTTTATTTGCTTTTCCCAATTAACTAAGACATTGATTGTACTTATTTGAAAATGTTAAAAAGAGGTCAATAAATATCATTTTTGAGTAGCCTTTCTGGGAATTGTTTTCCCAGTTTTGGGTGATATGGGGATACTTCAGTTATAAAGGGAACTTCAATTAAAAACCTCAATTGTTTCATGCTGATTTGCAACAAAGTTTTAAGAACAAACATTGGGGTTTCACCACTCTTTTAGGCTCACGTTTTCGTTTTACGTCTTTTGTTTAGTTGTTTAAGTTTTGCAGTTGTTTAAATGACTTCATCTTCCTTTAAAGTATTGCTCAAAACTGTTTGGTAGCCATTTTCTGCCTGGGGCTTTTGTTCTTTTTTTGTGCTAAAATTTCAGCGTACAAAAAATATCCTTCCGGCCATTTTCAACTTGCATAATACCTACAAGGGAAAATGATGAAAGTACTGAAATTAACTAAAATATCGAAAACCCTAAACATTGGTTATACATATAGTTGAAAAACCCCAAATCCGAAATTTTATTTACAATTTTCAAAAACCAAAATTTCACATTTCGATTAAAATTTTTTCATTTTATTTTGAAATTTCAGACTTTGAAGATAAAATTCAAAATTTCAGATTAGAAATAATTGTTTCCTTGACGAATTTATTTAAAAAAAAAAGTGATCTAAATTTTAGTTCTGATTTTTGAAATTACAGCTACAAAGTCGTGTTTGAGATGTAAAACTTGTAATTTAAGTCTAAAATATTCGTAATTAATACTAAAAATTGCAGGTCTGAAACTCCAAACTTCAGTACCTATTCAGAATTCCGGAAAAAATTATAAATCGTTCGAATTTCAAGCAAGTTTCTGAAGTTTCACTTTAATATTTGAAAATTGAGAATTGATGTAATCATTAACCTCTTATATACCTACCTCTAGGTGTTCAGGCTGGTGCGTTAGCGTAAGTGGTCTTACGCGTGAAATGCACAATCCGGCCCGACTTTGCGAGTTACGTGATTAGTGCGCCGTTTAAAACTTCTAAACTACGAATTTAAACTTCAGAAACTTGAACCTTCAAAGTCATAGCCTAAATTGTAAATATCAAATTGATTTCTATAAATTCCAAAATTTTGGTTTGATACTGAAATCCCTAAGGTTAAAGCTGTAGACAATCGATATGTAAAGTTTTTCCGTCTTGTTTAAGGACGCATTAATAAAAATTATTTTAAAAGACGTTGTCATCCTTAAACTCGAATGAAATTTAAAAATTTTTGGTTTTTGTATTAAACAAGTCAAGTTCGAATTTCAGCATTCGAATTGAAAGATTCTTTTAAAAAAATATTGCAGGCTATTTTAAAATACCCAAACTCCCATTAAAAGACTTGAAAATATAAGAGTTTCGAACCCTTGATCTGCAGCCTTCAGCTATGAAATTCAAAATTCCAAGATTTAAACTTTAAAGTTGAGATGTGAGCCTTTTTTGTCTTGTTTAAAGACGAGACTTGCAACTCTTAAACTTGAATTTTGTACCCTAATATTTGAAATTAAAATCTTTAAATTCGAAGGCAGGTTTGCAGGCATTCGAATTCAAAACAAAGTCCTGTTTAAAGATAATATTTCAGGAGACATTCCAAAAAATCAAATCATAATAAACTTCTTTCTTTCCCTTTTACCCTCTTATACCTTTGCAATGTCGAGGGGGCCGAGACAGACCGAGCCGCAGAGTGGTCACCCATTCTTGTTCATACCAAGCAGGCTTCTGCTTAACTTTCTATACACAGTGTGTCAAAAGTAACTAATATTGCCTACAACTTTTTAATTTGAGGTGTTACAAGAAAAAGTTGCATACGAACGTTTTTGGGATAATTAAATAAACTTTAAAAACCTTTAATTTTAATTGCTAAGAGAAAAAGCTGGGAGGTGGGAGGAATTCGGGAAAGAAGTTGAACAAAATTATGAAAGAAACAACAGAAAATTCTGGAATACGATAAGAGTGATGAAAGGGAACAAAAAGAAAATAATAAAAGGAATAAGAAACAAGAATAATGAAGTTATATCAGACATACAAGGCATACTAGAAGTATGGACAGCAAGAAATTCGAAATAAAAGAAAGAGAAAACGACAGGGGGAATACAATAAATAATGTTGAAGATGAGAAAATACGTGAGAAAGAAGAAACTCTAGAAGAGATAAATAGAGAAGAATTCGAGGAAGCAATGAAAGACATCCAATTAGGAAAAGCTAGTGGACAAGATAAAATTGAACCAGAGATGATATAGTATTTAGGAGAGAAAGGAAGAGAATGGCTACTAAACATATTTAGAAAAGTATAGCAGATAGAAAAATTCCCAGAAGAGTGGCAAGAAAACACAATAATCCCATTATATAAGAAAGGAGAATTAAAACAATTTTTAGAAAACGGGAGATAGACAGGAAAACTAAAATAAGGGTGTGAATCATGGGCGCTACAAGATAAACACGAAGATAAAATTAGTGCCGCAGAGTCGCAGAGATGACATTTCTTAGAAAGATCACAGGAAAGACAAAGATGGATAGGGATCGTAATAAACAAATAAGACAAATGGCTCAACAAGAAGCAATCACAGTTAAGATAGAAAAGAAACAACTAAAATAGTATGAAGATGCAGGAAGAGCTGGATGCAGAGAATGGATAAATGGGCAAACAGAGATGAAAAACGAGAGAAGAGATGGAAATACTTGCAATGGACCGGAAGGGATGGAAAAATTGGGTTAACACGACACAAGAAAAATAATCCGACACCCTTAAGGGTGTAAGGATACTGGAAGAAGAATTTTAATTGCTCAACCTTTGGTTATAAAATTCAAAATTCCAATTTTGGAAATCTGAAATTGCTGTAGTAACAGCAAATATTCTAAATAGGTTAAAAAATATCAATCCAAGTTGTGCAAAAAAATTAAGCTGATGAGAATTTAATTTGAAAAATTGCAAAACCCGTCGAGAGTTTAAAAAGCAATTTTTGTAATTTAGATTGCAGTTTCCTGTTTACAAAGGTTGTTGAAGGTGAAATTTAGATTCCTAGTTTTCAGAATTTTTTTACTATTTTCCGAAATTTGGCGTCGCTCGTAATTAAACCAGTAAATTTATTTAATTCAATTTAATAAGCTGATTGTTTAATTGTTTAATAGAAAATACTACGTTTTATGTTCCTAAATTGTGGGGCAAACAAATCGTTTCATTGTTTGTGGAATTATGAACGTTTGCTCGCATTGTTGTTGCTTTTCTGCCTTTCTTAATAATTTATATGTACAATTTGAATAAAGACTATTGTTGTCGATGTAGGCAATAATAAAAAATAAAAAGCAATATTTAAATCTACACAGAGGTGAACAAATTATTTTGAACCCTCGTTTAACCACAATATTTATGCATAAAAGCGAATTATTCCGATACACAATATTTAACATATTTTCGTTTTGTCCATTACCATGTCCTTTATTTAGTCAAAAAAGTATCATGTAACCTAATGACACATATTTGCAAAAATTGTAAATGACATGTCGTTTTATTTCTGCAACATTAAACCCTAAAATTGTTACTAACGACACCGTCGTGCTGAAAAAAAATGCAATTTTTTTTAAATATTATAAATCACCCGTTTCTGCGCTAGGTGTTAATTACGATATTTATTCGTTATAGTTATACAAAACTGATTTTTTTTGTTAGAATTTAATTTTGCTATACCCTAGCGTAACAAATTATAACATCCGTATTCCGGAATGACGCGCTGCGATCATGAAGCCATGAATTAATGAGAGCAAGGACGGTCGTGTTTATTTTTTTACGGTATTGTTCCTGGATTTGAAGCAATTTAAGTCATTTGTTTTATTCGATTAAACGTTTTTTAATTTATTCTTTAGATTTATTAACTTATTGAGTGAAAAACCTAGGAACATACGAAACTTCCCACTTTCTTTTTATTGCTAGCGATTTTTAACGCTTTCTCCCTAAATTAATTTTTGACAATGGGCTGAAAAAATCTATTAATTTTTTTTGTTTAAACCGATACAAATTAGATTATTATAACGGTATCGTGTGTAGAATTAAAGGCGCTCCAAGCCTGAGAAAATGTTGCTAAATTTGTTTTTACGTAGTACGGAATTTTCGAACATAATTCTTTGTTGTTATTGGGAATATGGTGGGCCATGGAAAATCAGCTTGTTTCACACTGTATAATTTTGAAATGCGTGAAATTTGCTGTCGTTGAACATCTGTTTAGGTTAAAATCATCAATTTTTAAGATGCATGCTGCCAAACTTTCCCAACGATTTGTAAAAGTATTCGTTTTTATAAGACTTAAAATTATGTTTGTTGGTAGGACTGCTTTGTTATTTTATTTTTTGTTTTTGTTTGTTTGTTGGACGAGGTCATTTAATTGTTTAGTTGTTTTTGTGATAAGAATGTGGAAGTACTGCTAAAAGAGATCAGGAAATTACTGTGCCAATCAAGATAAACAAGTAAAAATAATAAGTTTATTAATAAAACTATGCCAATTACTCAGAATGAATACCTTCATTTGTTTATAAGTTGGGCAAGGTCTAGGCTTGCAGCTTCCAAGCACCTTGACTGCCATTGGTGGTTTAACACAAGAATTTGGCTTATTTTTTATATTTTTTGAATTAATAATAATAACAATAATGTAGGTTTATTCTGTACTGTATGTATTGTATTGAAGTGATATAACTTTTAGAAAATTTATATTCTTTATTTAAAGTACAAAATTTGGAATAATACCCTTTTAGGATGCAAGGTTTAAATATTCAATTATGTAAATAAGTTAAGGTAATTGTTATCTATGTTAAAACCTATATTATGTTATTGTATTCGTATTGTATTGTATTGTTGTAAATAGTAGTCATAGTAATGTGGAAGGATGCTTGTTTTAAAACAAAACCAAGGAGTCGGAGATTTTTGGGATAACTAATATTGGCCCACCGAGATGCTAACTCACCACTCATGAAAATAAAATGATATGCAACAAAATAAAACACAAAAATACTTGCGTTTTTCGCTTGTTTTGGAAGCAAATCAAGTGAACGGTTGGCCGCACTATTGACATTGTCATTCCATTTGTTGGCTCATTTCAAAATTACGAGCCCGGGCCATCTCTCCCCTATGGCCATCACCCCAAGACTTACCCTACTTAAATCCAAATTTTTGCGTAGTTTAGTTAATTTCAGTATGACCTATTTGAACGGAGTTAACCGGAACATCAAAATTATCAAAATTTAAGTGGATGCTGTTGAGCTAAGCGTGATAAACAGTCAAGATCATGATTTACTTTGGATGTTGCATTACAAACATTTTCCTTTCGAAACGAATAATACATTTGTGTATCATCCGCATACATGTGCAATGTGCATGCTACAAAAAGATATGTAGGTAGGTACTTATGAAAATTGCTGGTATAAATAGAAAACAATAACGGCCTCAGTATAGATCCTTGGGGAACTCCTTGTATACAAGCAACAGGCTGTGACACATTATCTTTAATTTAGATACCCTGATTTCTATTTTGAAGGTAACTTTTCATTAAGTCCACTGCATTAGATCCTAATCTTATGTGACGAAGTATGGCTAAAAGCATTCTGTGGTTAATACTGTTAATAGTGTCAAATGCTTTACTGAAATCTAATAGCACCCAAATCGTATAGAGAGTATTATCCTGCGAAGTAATAATATCATCAGTAGCCCAGTCACTTTAGGATTTAACCTCTAAAAAAAAACCCTAGCGAAGTGGACTTTGGTACACTTCTTTATTTTGGCATTATAAACAATATGTAAAAAGTCCATTGCGAGATTGTAGAGCTTACTAGATTGAAGGCTTGCCTATATAAGACGCAGCACTCTCTTGGCGAATTTAGTCTAACCCAGCCTACACAAACGGTCGCGAAGATGTACGTCGGAAGTTAATATAAATGTACGTGAATAGTTATAAATAAACAAACTGTACAAATAAATTAATTAGTGTTACGGGTTACTATTAGTGTTTTGCATTAGAATTCATATTAGTGTTGTGTTTTAGTGTTAAGTTGTTATTTTGTGTTTCTTCGTTGTTCAATACTTTTAATATTTATTAATAAATAATTCACACCACGAACCGAAGTTTTAAATAAACGTTTTAAAACCGTTACAATATGTATATTTTAATACTTTGAAGCCTTTATCCGATAATTCTTTTAGTATTTTGCCGGTAATGAGATCATATCCCGGTGCTTCAAAAGAAGCCAATAAGGAAAAGATTTAAAAAATTTCATATTGGATTTGCTTTGTTCTTTTATGCGAAATTTTTGTCATAAAAGTGATTTTATGGAATTAATTAGGATTTTTAGAAGTGTTCGTATATGTGATAACTTGGAGCTCTTCTTCTGTCAATAAGACCCCATTAGAAATTCAAGAAATTGGATATAATTTATTCGTATGCAAAGATCCGCTAACAATTGCTTAAGAAGAATTGGGAATTAAAATCTTACGATTAATAAAATATGATATCTTACCTTAATGTAAACGTAAAGTATGATGTAAAAGCTTTATACTGTAAACAAAACAGCTACAAGACCAATACAGGGAAATGTGCATAATAAATTTAGGATATTTTGAAACAACAATGCGCAATGATTTTGTTTTATTCTGGTGGTATTAAATATGTTTTAATTTGAACAGACTGTTTTTTTCGATTTTTTTTATTAACTTTTCTCTTCTTGTAAATGCTAAGATGCAAGCAATTTCACCAAATAACTTTTTTGGTTATTTTTAATTATCTTTGTTTATTTATTGGGCGAGATTTAGGGTTGCGGGTGCCAAGTATCTCAACACTCGTCGACTGCTTTGGTGGTTTACCACTGCCCGACTGGAATTTAATTAGTTAATTGAGGGTGATTTTTATTGACAAAACATATTTATACCAAAAAAATCTCTTTGAAAAATTTGCAGATTTGGGGGCATATTTTTATACTTGTCTATAAACGCAATTAATGATTTATTAAAATACATTAAGAAAACCCTTGTTTACTCGAACTAAACTGTCCACACATGGCTTACTTTCTCATAGATTTAATTTTGCAATTCGAAATTTGGTTGATGGTATTCGAATAGTTATTAAACTTTCCTTTGTTTGTTACTTACTTTAGAATTTTCGACGAATTTTGTACGAATATTTGTGAGTAATTCAATTACCAAAAACAGAAGTTTTATACTTTTGCACCCGCATTGATTGGTTGCTTGATTATTATGGGGTTAGTTGTGCTTTTTGCATTCTATTGCCTTTTAAGCATGCTTCAAAAAATTGCGGGATATTTCTTACAAGACATTCGTTTGTAAAAACTTCTTCACGAAGAGTTAGCCAGAAAAGTTCCGATAAAGTGCTGAACAGTTAAAAATTCGTACAAAGCATCTGCATACATGGTTTATCTGTTTGTAAGGTCGGCAGTTGCAAAATGCGCAGGCCAGGCGTAGTTAGCTGACCAAATCTCAATCTTATTATATATTTATTTATTTATTTATCTGTCTTAGCTATTTATTCATTTATTTAGCTTTTTATTTATTTATTGGGAGAGATCTAAGCTTGCGGGTGCCAAGTACATCAAATCTTAAAGCCATCCCTGTCTAATTAACATTTCATTTACTTATTACAGATATTCAAAATTTCATACTAAAAACTTAAAGAGACTATTTCGTGCTAAAAACCCTGTTAGAGTTAACAACGGCTCTGTCCAGATGTAATATGTCAGTTTCATTAAATCGCGTTACTCGTGCTCGAAAATAATTTCAAACTAGATTAAAGTTTTTTCGAGCGTTCGATATAAGAGAGCGATCGTCGTAGTAGAAGATTCACCGTGGCTGGCAAATAATTTGTTAACCCGATATGCTCATGTTGCAGATGTCTAATGCGCTAAGGCATGTGTAAATTACGTTCGCTTTCAAAGTACAACTCAGCAAAGCAGAGCAGCATGCCTTGATCATTACCGAACCACTTGTTATATTGATCAGAGCTGAAGTCTACTATCACCTCCGAGCAAAACAACCATCCCAACAATGCGGCACGAATTTTATCCATTTCAAAGCATGTAATAGACGTTACATCGTCATAATGATTTGCTTATACTGTGTGCCGTAGATGCCATCATCACCTGTGAAGTTCGGTTTAATTTCCAAGCTGTCACCTCTGCATTTGTTGCTTAAGTCAAAGTAATTTGGCGATATTGTATCGCACGCCGGTTTCGTTTCGTCTCATTTTATTTCAGTCCTTCCGACTTGGAAAGGAAGAGGAAAAGACGAGGCGACGTGCCCCATCCAATTGCTCCAAGAACAAAAGATGCTATCAGATCAGGAATTCCTCTCGTTTTTCATCAGATTTTATAATAATACTTTGTTTTTGTTAAATTCTCGATGCTTTTGTTACGGTATATCAGGAGATAGTATGGTAATTGGAAATCGGCTCGACGAGGAAACTTTTTGAGTTTTGACATCCTCTTCTACTCGTTTTGCAGTTTGCTAAATTCGAATGTATTAAATAAGGTGTTCCAAACAAGAAGTAAATTTCTCACGTTATAATTCAGTCAATTAACTCGACAGTATTATAATAATGGAAAAAAGTATGTAGAACACGAAATCCGGGTTATCCATAACGTCGACCGTGATAAATTTTCGTTAAAGTAGAGGGCGTTCTGCTCGAAATCTGTTGTGTTATTAGGTGACATCAGCAGACGGTAAAAGCTCCCGTCGATGTCATCAGTGATTACCTGCAACACGCAACTCCTAATGTCCATAAACAACTTTCAAGTTCATTATTATCACCGATATTTCGTTGCATTTACTCTGATTATTGGTTTTACTTGGATTCTTATTTTTTGATCCCGAGGAACATCTTCAAGTCAGAACTTTCATGATTTTAGGTTTTATTTAAATAATTTTCATTAAGTATCAAGTATCATAATTTAAAAATAATTTTTGTCTGAAAGAATTAGGTAAACATTATTAATATTGGATATTCTGATAAACTCAAGCAATAAGTGTGCTTTTAAATTTTCCTAATCCAAGTAGGCAGATTTTTCTAAACCGAGTACAGTTCTACCGGATGTTTAAGCTGTAAATTAAAATCATTTTTCTAAAGTCTACAGATTATGGTGCTTATAATCAATAATGAAGAAGAGAAGCTGTTACGTAAATTATTAAATAAATCGTAATGAAAGGAAGTACTTTAAGAACATTAACTGGCAGAGTAATTGATTCAATATCTTTGTAGTTAACTGTTTTGATTGTTGTAAAAAGGCTAACCCGTGTATGATGCATTTGTGAGCTTTTTAGGCCAGTGTAGGCCAAGATCTCCATTTATTTAGTTGCTGTTCGATTTATTTCAATAACTTTATAGTTAACCGTTTTCATTGTTAAAAAAGTGCTTTTAATTTGGCTTTAATTTGCTTTCTTGTTACCGGATTTATTTAAAATTTAACGAGTCTGTTGAGCGTTGAATGCAGAATTTCCTATTGCCAAATATGAATTTTCAGAATAACTAACACTAACTAAAAAATCTATTTCACAACTGAAAAACCTTGTTCTCTCGCGAATCATAAGCTCAAAGGAGCTCAGTGGAGATTTTTAGACCAAAACAGACGATGATATTAATTTATTTTGTTGACATTTGGCTTATTTAATAGTATATTACATACCGAGGTGGAAAGTGTGTCTCACTTTAGACGGCACCACCCCAGTGGTTTTTTTATATGTTATCGTTTTAAAAATAGTTATTTATTATACAAGACGATAAAATTGTATTTTATCGTCGTGTATAATACTCTATTTTTTCTATAGCATTTATTTTAAAAGAAAAAAATTAGAAAATAAATTTTATTTGATATTGACGTTTAAAAAATTACAAATCGAGTTACGTTTTAAAATGTCATTAGTATGGGCGCTTTAGGGTTAAAAACAAAAAATAAAGTACTTTATCTACCCTTGCTGTTAAAGTGCTACTTTATCTACTCAAATTAATAGATAAAGTAGCACTTTAACAACTGCTATAGAAAAAATTTCTTTTTTCTGATTATACCCCTCACGAAATTGTACTTTTAAGGTATGTTACTTTCCCTTCACGGTAAAATGCTAGTCTACTACGATTTAAAATAAACGGAAAAATTGAAGAAGTCGTATTAGGGATTTTTTTATCAGAAAATCTTGTTAATAAAAGTTGTTTAGAATCGTTCAAATAAGCTAAATCTGAAATTTTATTAAAAACAAAAAAATTTGAAAATCCAGAAAAGTCCAGAAAATTCGAATAATAATCTCAGAAGTTTGCCATGATTTTTTATTTTATTCTTTTAATTCAAT
Organism: Melanotus villosus; assembly: GCA_963082815.1. Taxonomy (NCBI): domain Eukaryota; kingdom Metazoa; phylum Arthropoda; class Insecta; order Coleoptera; family Elateridae; genus Melanotus; species Melanotus villosus. The sequence continues at coordinate 9,590,217 of OY720420.1, read as the reverse complement.
ACAATAACAAAAGACGATGCGTAATTACTTAAATAACAGTATTTTCAACTAAATCACTATTAGCCCGTATACATTTTTCTATTTTCTGGAGATTTTCAAAAATTTTGGTTTTTAATGAAATTTTGGATTTAGCTTATTTGAACGATTCTGAACAACTTTTATTGACAAGATTTTTGATAAAAAAAATCCCTAATACGACTTCTTCAATTTTGCCGTTTATTTTAAATCGTAGTAGACTAGCATTTTACCGTGAAGAGAAAGTAACATACCTACCCTAAAAGTACAATTTAGTGAGGGGTATAATCAGAAAAAAGAAAATTTTTAAAACGATAACATATAAAAAAACTACTGGGGTGGTGTCGTCTAAAGTGAAACACACTGTAGTTAACCGAGACGCTGGCTTTCGATTTATTTAAAAATTAAACAGCTTGCTGATGTGAGTTCAGAATTTCTGTTGCGAAATTGTGTTTTCAGAGTAGGTAACACAGATGATAAAATCTACTTTGGAACTGAAATACCTGGGCCATTTATTAATAATAACCAGGCCAGTTGTCAGAATAACTAATACTAACGACTGAAAAACCCGGTTCTCTTAAAAATTATAACCTTAAAGTTATTTCATTGAGGTTTTTCAGACCACAATAGACGATGGTATTAATTTGTTTTGTTAATAGCTTTCGATTTATTTAAAAACTAAACAGCTTGTTGGTGTGAATTCAGGATTTTCTGTTACCAAAATGGATTTTCAGAGTAGCTAACACAAACGACAAAAAATATTGTACAACTGAAAAACCTGGCTCTATTACGAATCATAACCTCAAAGTTATTTCAGTGGGGCTTTTCAGACCACAATAGGCGAGGATATTAATTTGTTTTATTAGCTTTCAATTTACATATTTAAAAACGAAACAGCCTGTTAATGTGCATTCAGGATTTTCTGTTGACAAATATAGGTTTTCAGAATAACTAACACTAACCACAATAGTATATTGTAATACAGGTGTTGAAAGCTTATGTTTGCCACACGAATATGAAGTTTGCAGCACGAACGATAGTGAGGCAAAGAGCTTTCAACACATGTATTACACGCTATTTTTTCTACAACCACATTTCCATAAAAAAATTTAAATATTTCTGCAAAATCTGATATTCATCAAACGTCATTATGACATTTTTATTTGCGTGTTGAAAATTTCTTTCCACATGCAAATTCCACTTGTTCGGCAAACACTTATTTTTCTACTCCCACCATGGAAAGTGGGCTTTTCAGACTTCGTCTCCATAGATACGAGTATTGAAAATAAGTGTTTGCCGAACAAGTGGAATTTGCGTGCGGAAAGTAATTTTTCCACACGCAAATAAAAATGTCAGATTTTGCAGAAATATTCAAATTTTTTTATGGAAATGTGTGGTTGTAGAAAAAATATCGTTTTTCTGTTATAAAAACGATGTTGTTGGCTGTGGTATATATTCTATATTTGGCAATAGAAAATCCTGAATTCGCACCAACAGGCTTTTGAATTTCTTTAAAATAGTTTTTAAATCGTCTGTCACTATCGTTCGTGCTGCAAACTTCACATTCGTGTGGCAAACATAAGCTTTCAACACTTGTATTACAATATACTATTTCAATACTCGTATCTATGGAGACGAAATCTGAAAAGCCTACTTTCCATGGTGGTTGTAGAAAAAATCTATTTTACAACTGAAAACGAGGTTTAGGCACGAATTATAACCTAAGAGTTACTTCAGTGGGGGGTTTTCAGCACACAACAGACGATTTAAAAACTATTTTAAAAATTCAAAAGCCTGTTGGTGCGAATTCAGGATTTTCTATTGCCAAATATAGAATATATACCACAGACAACAACATCTATACAGAAAAACGTGATTGTGGCACGAATAATAACCTCAAAGTTACTTCAGTAGGGGTTTTCAGACCACAATAGGCGACAATATCCAAATTACATTAAAAACCAAATAGCCTGTTGATGTGACTTCAGAAGTTTTCGGAATAATTAATATAAACGACAAAATATATTTTATAGACGTTTATAAGTACTGATATATGTGTATTTATATCAAATGTATTCAGATTAACAAAGGTATGTCCCTAGCATGTCTTTCCGTGACCTGAAACGTGCTGAATGCATTCAACATACATAATGTACAGCACACAGCACCCTACTCATTATGGTTTTTCTTGTTTAGGCCTGAAAATTCGATAGCATTAATGTGAGTGTTTAATTTTAAATTTGAGTAGTGTATCAAAATAAATAAATACGTTTAAAATGATATTCAACTTAAAAGTGAATGCAATAATCTAGCAAGAAAGAGCCCAATTAAGGAAATGTTACAAGAAATGCAAGTTCAGTTTGTGACAAATAAAAACATATTATTAGATGATACACCAACAAACGTCCAGAAGATAAGGTTTAAAAACGAACAACTTAAGAAACATGCAAAGAAATTGAAATTAAAATTAAAAGAATCTAATATTTTATGAAATATGAGACGAAGGTAAGGACGAGTGTAAGGAATGAAGATAATGGAAAATTGCAAAAATTTGTAATAAATTGAACATGAACAGAAACACTAAACTAGAAATAGAGCACTCACTATTATGATTATGAAAATTCCATGAAAATAAGAATCGATTTATTATTGTATAAAATTACAAATATTAACAAAAAAGTAACTAATACTTATTTTAAGAGAGCTCTCTTCGGTAAAAATAAGCACCAAAGCATGCCCTACTTGATTCAATTTAAAAAAAAAAAGCGTTTAGAAAAGGACAAACTGGGTACTGACGATTCAATTTGTTTTGGTAGTATTAATCCCATATCATCAGAAAAAGTTCAAAGCACCCTGATTTCTATTATTAAGAAACTTTGATAATTTTTTTAACAGAAGATTAATGAAAATTTATGGTAGGTACATATTTTTGTTTTTCAATTTGAAAATCATAGGTACTACTCCAAGCATTTAGACTGTCATTTGTTTTCGTAATGTTTTGCACAAGCAAATTTGTTTACAACTGGTTTTAATCCTCTTATCTAATTTTAAGAGGCTTTAGTTGTACTGAGAATTTTAGTAATGTTCGAATGTTTCTTAGTTGGCATCACTTCATTTTCATCGTTCGTATTGCTTAATCATTATATATATTTTTTTTTAATTAAAAATCATGATTATTTTCATCCAAAACAGTTTGAAAAAAGTTGAAACTAAATTGAAATACTAAAAATTTCGTTGTAAATTGACTACGTATGTCGTTTGTAACTTCAAATTATAGTATTTAGGTAATGGTTTTATATTATTTACATTGTAACCAAGTGACTTCCACCCCTTTATCGCGCCAAATATAGTATTGACACATTTACATCGTAGTCGAAAGGCATTCTTTGTATGTTTTTCTTCTACGAAAAAAACTTGTTTATCAAAGTTTGTCATTAAATTTAAAAAAATAAGGATGTAATTAAAAAAGATTTTGTCCTACAAATAAAATGGCCTTTTACTAATTAACGTGAGTCTGTATAAGTCAGTTACAAAAGTGGGGGTTTAATATAAATAATTAAGTAATATTTTTATAATAAGTATATATGTATTTCCTCAATACTTTTTTATGGGTTTACAAAAATTGTGTACGAAAAAGCTAAGATTTGTTTGGAGTACTTTGTAAAACATTCAAAAAACAATCTAAGACTGGCATTAATTTTGTTAATTCCGAAAACGTTTTAACATTAACAATTGCAGTTTTCATCTAATAGTTAAGAATGTCCTCTTAAGTTTAGAAAAAGACAAATGTTGTTTGACTAGATTGGTCGAGGACAACCCGTTTAAGCATTGGATTGCTGAAGGATACATCAAAATCTAACAAAAGGAAAGAAGTTTTAAAGAATGATCTCGTAAAAGGTAGAGAAAAAGGTACAAAAGCTGCAATAATGACTCTGACCATTTTTAGCAGTATGCACACTGAAAAACCAAGTTCATGTAACCAAAGAAAATTCAATAAAGAACACCCCTAAGACGTTCAACACACAGAAGTTAAAAGAAGAAAAGAAAACATCACAGAAGAGTTATTAAAGTAAACCGAAACAATAGGCATAAAGCAAGGGTGGCAACACCAACGAAAAGAAAAGTCAGATAGGTTAGAAGAAGTTGAGAAAAAGTTACGAAATACATAAATACTCAAATGATAAACAATTGTACAACGAGAAAATAAACGAAGCTAATAAATTAATAAAAAAGAAGAAGAGGGAATATCTCAATGGTATTAAGAAACTGCAAACCTGCGTATTATTCAAAATAGTAAAAAATAATCAGTAAACACTAATAGTAGGACTAAAAGAACTGGAAGTACCTACCGAAATTAATAAACATGGTGCAAATCCCCCTTAAAGAAACAACAACAAAGGTTAAAGTAGCAGATAATCATATGGAACAGTTTAGCATAAAAGCAGGGGTAAAACATGACGATGCATTATCAACACTCTAAAAACACAGTTCGAAAATTAATAAGAAGAAAGCATGAAGACCAATGGAGTCATATTGTTAGCAAAGCTGATTTCTGAGTATTTCACCACAACAAACTTTCAATATTTAAAATATTTTAAAAAATAACTACAAGTCGGTTCAAAGACTTAAAAAAAACTAAAACGCGAAATAAAGTGGACTACAAATATATCGAAATAAAACCAAATATAGGTACGATGTTCTCAAGACGCCATTAATTCATATACTATCTGAAATTAATGGCAAAAATAACGAAATAAAATTAAGAATCCAACAAAGTAATAAATACTTTACTAGTCGACTTTGAACACTCCTAATTAACAACTCAGAATTAAAGATCTGTGAATTAATAAGCCTTACAGTTACATATGCATAAAAAAATTGAGTTTTTGCCAAGGAAGACGAGCAGAAACTACTGTGATTCGAAAGGCAACTAAAAAGGGCGAACTTTGATACAGAAGAATTGCTGCATAATTGTGCTACAGTAAAATTCAAAAAGCCTACATATAAAATAAGGAACTGGCTACTGGCTACCATTTAGAAGAAAACCCTAAAGCAGTCCGTGCAGAAGAAATAGAAGAAGACGTGCATAGAATGAAAGCAAGAGACTAGGCCAAAAATTACAGTCATAAAAAAGTGGCCACATATTGTGAAGAAAGCTAAAATCCACACAGGGTTACTAGGCTAAAGAAGAAGAACAACAAAGAGAAAAATTACAGTGATACAAAAATTTCAAGAATTACAGTGACAAAAAAGTGGCCACAAATTGTGAAGAAAATCAAAACCTACATAGCGTTACTGAGCTAAAGAACAAGAATAAGAAAGAAGAAGGAGAAGAAGACGAAAAAGAAGCAGAAAAAAATGTAGCAAGAGGTTCTTCTCAGTCAATTCGTGCAAAATCGCCACTTATTGATAAATAGATTCATAGCAGGGAAAGCCTGGTTTACATCAATGAAACTGTTTTCCTGGCATAGCCCACTAAGATCTAAAAAGCCTGTGAAGGCATTATACATGCTGATGTTACAAATCCTAAGAAATAGATTTGTCTACAATCACACAGGGTTTAGTTTCAAATTTTCTGGAACTTTACTTACAGGGTTTTAAACCAAGCTTTGTTGATCTAGCTATTTATTAAAGTTAGTCTTAATCGACTATCACAGTTTAACTTAAATAATTACTTTTTTCAAAAGTCTAAATTTTTTGGGTTCTTCGAGAAATTATTTTGATTCCAAACATTGCCTTCGCTGAAACGTCTATTATTGCTCCAAAAAGTCCTAAAACTTCTGATTTTAGAATTGTTGAAATAACTGAAAACTCGAATTTCATTTCCCACACAGGTAACATCGGAGTTACTACATCCATAAAGTAAAGAGAAAATGCGTCATACAAACTAGAGGTAACGTGTTTAGCAAAAAGCAGTCCTGAAAAAAATGTACTTCTCCTGTGATTTATAGCCCGAACTTAAGTGGAGTGCCTTTAAGGGCTACTTTACCTTGACACAGCATCCGTGCAGCTGTGTGCCCAGGTGTATGCTCCCTTTACACCCTAAATATAAGGACAATGCGAGGAAGGAAGTATTGATGTGATGTTCTCTGTGACGAACGTGCCCTAAAGATTTGTGTATGAACGTTGAGTTCAAGGGCACGTCTGAGAAATAATGCAATATTACGTTGCACTTAAATAAATATTAAATATTTATATAATCGCGTATTTTCACAATTTTTCCTACACATTAAAGGCGTTTAATTAGGGCATTGTCGAAGGGAAATCTTCAATTTAGGGTCGAATTTTTGAAAACGTATTCGCAGCGCAGATTTCTGCTAAATGTTTCTGATTTGCACAATGAGATTTGCATACGAAAGGTTCTTAAGAATTAATCGAATGAATGAAAAGGCCAAAGGGCAATTCGATTTGTATGGTTAAAAATTGGCAAGCTCTTATTTTTCCCAAGCAAGTGATATTCTATAATTCGAAGGAAGAACGTGACAGTGCGTCCTCCCAGGATTTAAATTACAATTGATTGATTGTTTTGCGCGTTTATTCTACTTCTTTACAACAAATTTGGTTTTGATTGGTCCTTTAATAACTTCAGAAAATCGTGCTAAAGTTCGTTTCCGTATGTTTGAGAATTTGGCTTTAAGGTTGTTTTTTTGTATGGTGATGGTTAACGAAGGACAGTCTGCGGCATGCTTTATACACAGAAAAGGGGATTTAAAATGTAGAATCGTCTGTAATGAGTTTTATACCAAATAATGTGTGAAGCACATTTAGTATAGGGCTTGTTACAGATGGTTCTGCTTTTACTCATGTAAAGCATGCTACAGACAGTCTTCAGTTAATACTTTGTTACAACTTCATCTGTGATCACTGTATTTGCTCGCTTGAAATGCATGATTTAAAAAATTTTGCTAAATAGTTAAAAAACCCCAACTCATTGTTTGGTCGAAAAAAACCATTAATTATCTAAAATTTAATTTGTCGAATTTTGAATCAAAATTAGGCCTTACATAACCTAATGTGGCGCAACCAAAATATCATCAGACATGCTAATTAAATGTATCCAGGCACGTTTAATCGATAACTAATTAACCGGGGTCCCTGATATACCGAAAACACAATTTAGACACAACACACAAATTTGCACAAGAGGAATATAGCGTCCAACAAACAGTACACAATGGCGGCAATTAACACGTGAAATATTACAAAAACAAGTGAAATTATTAATCTTGAAGCAGAGTTCGGGAGCGAGATTGGCCTGTCATCCCTCGGATACAAATAGAGGCCGCGAGGACCATCAGCTCTAAATCATCCAACAAAACGAATTAATGCGCATTTTTCTCCGCAAACTGCATTTCTGTTTATTTTTATATACGTGTCCCGTTTCTTTATAAATGTACGAGCTCAAAATTCGGTAAAAATTAGAAGGTTTTTAAATTTACCTGCTCTTCAGGTAAAAATTTTAAATTTCTACTTCACCAATGTATTGGAAACTTTTGTGTAATTGAAATGGTAAAAGGCAAAGCTTATTGCGTGCTCTCAACGAGAAAACCCACGAAGAAAGCCTATCTATGTAAAGAATAAAAATTGAGTCGCACAAACTATTTTTAAATTAAGTCTGGTCTAAACGAGAAATACCGAAGGGGATTTCCAGGAATTTTGATTTAGTATTGGTTTTACGATACTGCTAGATTAGGAACGCTTTTACGTATGGTTACCGGAATTTACTTTACAGTTCTTTGAAATATTCCTAAAATTGTTTATTACGTGTGCTTTAAAACTGTTGGTTAAAATTTCCGAAATTCGTTTTTAAATAAAATTATTAAAACCCATCGTCTTTTTATATTAGATATTGATGAGTTTATTTACAACTTTTCGTAACTTTTGGTGGAAGAAACGTTATTTCATGTGTATGAATTTTCAGTTCAAAAAGGGTTGATTTTGATTTATTTTTCAGAAATCAAGGAGTATTTCTGTGGAGGAAATTTGAGGGTGAGTGAAAAATTTTTGGATTTGTTTTTATCTTTTTACTAAAGTTCGGTTTACTTGAAGGAACAATTGAGTTATTCTGTTCATATGGCGTTATTCATTATTGTTATTTCTCTGCGTTAAAAAATTGTGGCCTTCAGCTTGCACAGTTGTGATTTTTTCATTCGTTTCGTATGTTTTACACGTTGCAGGGTCATTTAATCAGCCTAAAATAAATTTGTAATTTAGTCAGTTTTCGAGCAAATTAGAATTTAATTCCCTACAATAAGCAAAATCTAGTATTCTTAGTATCTAGTTGTTTCCGACCTTCATATTTTACAACTACAGATCTTTTTTATGAAAGCAGGAAATGGCAGACAATTCAGAACAAATGAAATGTTATTTTATATAGGTGAAATAGTATTAACTTCTTTTTTTTCTTAACAGTTTTTTACCTTTTTGTTAGTCTTAAAACAAATTATTATTTTGAAAACTTTACACCATTTTTAGTAGTTTAGCTTTATTTTTTTGACACATAAGTTTTCGAAGTGGTTTAGAAATACCCACGAAAAAGGAAAAACATGTGTCCGTTGGTTGCAAAGTAGATATCTAAATCTACTAAGCCACCAAGAAACCTGATGGAGTAATCTATGTTTTTTCAATTTGCCAAATTCTCTGCAATTGCTTCAAAAATAGCAAGTGATAATCTATGTATATGTATAATCGCCTCCAAAATAATTAAAATTTTCAATCTCTTTTCAAAAAAAAATACCATTAAATAAGTACCTAATTCTTTGATAATTCAAAAATAAACACACGTTAAATTGCAAGCTAAAAATTACTTGCACATAATGTAAATGATTATATTAACTAACATATATTTTGTACAATACTCAGTCAGCATAAAAACGCAGAAACCTAAAGTTGGAATCATTAAAGTCGTGTTTACACAACTGAAATAATTAAAAAGTCAAAAGAGGTGTGCAACGTTATTTATTCCTACAATATCCTTAAAAAGGTTTTATCCATTCTCGTAGATTCTGACAACTTAAAATATTTCAAATCTGAATTAGACACTCCGCGTGTCAGAAATATCTTTGAGCCATGCAAAGCAACGATTCGCAGTTATCTTCAGACGTGTGCACTCTTACGGCCGAATGGAGATTATCGTTTGGCAATTTTTGTATTTTTACAATAACTGTTTGTGCGTGTTTTGGGATATTTAAAGTTACAATTTACATACACAAATTTGTAAAGTCGGATTTGAAAATTTACGGCTTAATTTTAAAAAATTCCCCCTCCACTCCCGTACCTACTCTTAATCCTTCCAACCGATGCTCCTGCGATTGGAATAATTGGTTTTCTTTCTTCTTCAAAATAATCTTAACGTTTTAGCACGTTTTTGTCAGACTATAACTTTATGTTTCTTCATATTTTAATATTTAAGGTTTTCATAAGTTCAAAAGTTGGTACCTTTGTTACAAATTTACTCTTTCTTCTACACATACAAATAAACTTACGTTTTAGCAAGCTTAGAGTACGGCTTTTCTGTCGTAACTCCAAATCCCCCCCCCCCCCCCCGTACTTCTTTTGATCCTTAAGTCGATGCTGCTGTGATGGAACAAATTTTCAGAAGTAATACCACAAGTGACTAGAATTTTACCGGAAATTTTTTTGCCGTCACCAACACGACTGCTTGTTGCGACGAAAATCGTAACGAGTGCGACAGCACGAGTTACGATTTTCCAAAGCAACAAGCGAGAGTGTTTGTGACGGCAATAATTTCCTGTAAAATTCTAGTCACGAATGGTATTCGGAATGATAATTCCTCGAATTATAATGAAATTACTGAAATACTTGTCACTCAAAAAATTTTGACAGACGTTGTCTCTAAGCAACGCTGCTTGTCGCAAAATTTTCTAGAAAATTTCACTAGTAGTGGTATTTTCGATTTAATTCGATTGTGATTGGTTCAATTCACCAAAATACTGTGATTTGATTGGATGAGTGGAATAATCTAAATAATCTTACGTTTGAATAGATTGAGTTTCGGATCCGAGCTTTTTGTGTTGGCACATTTTATTATTTAAAGGTTAGAAACTTCAAAATCCGCCCCCACCCCTACATTTTTAATTTTTGAAACTAATGTTCCAATGATTTAAAGAAATTTTTTCTTTCTTTCTGAAATAATAACCTTGCGTCTTAATAAGTTTATTTAGACTGTAACTTTATATCTTTATATTTAATACTCAATGCTTTACTAATTTCCAAAAATTACCTTATCCCCTACACCCCCACTCCCCTCTAAACCAATGCTCCAACAATTTTGCAAGCTTCCTTTTTTCTTGAAAGCTTGTATTCAGAATACGATTTTGTATCATCATACTTTATTATTTAGGGGTTTAATAATTTCGACAGTTCGCCCCCCCCCCTCCATTGTACTTTTTCTCCCTTCAAACTATGCTATATAGTCCAGTAATTTTAGGAATTAACCTCTAAATAAATACTGGTGAAGTGATTTTTTGCACGCACCTTCATTTTGAAGTTACAAATAACGTGCAGAAAGTCCTTTTCGAAATTGTGTTCGCTTGACGAATTATTTAAGGTCAAAAGTCAAAGAAATCAGTTTTTTGCGAATGTCTCGCTTTCTATTGGCTGTATGCTAATTTCAGTTATTAGAAAAATTGTTTACTATACGTCTTATCGGACTTAGTTTAAAATATGACTTGATATCGTAAGTTTTTAATATTTAAGGTTTTCATAAATTCAAAAATCCCCCCCCCCCTACTTCTTCCCCTTCAAAGCAATGGTTCTACCTTTGGCACATACTTGTACTTTTAATATTTCCAAAACAATCCCTCTGCATGATGTTTCATTCCAACCCATGCTATTTACCAAGAAGTTTCGTTTCGTACTCCTGTTGATCCTTGTGAGCTGTCCAAACTGTTTTAGTTTTGTCCGTACTATATTTTGTAAGTTCTGTTCTAATATTATCATATCTTCTCTGTTAACATCTAGAATTAGGTTGACGACGAGGAGTGAAAGCCTTATTTTATCTTTGCCCCGAAAACCTGAGAGCTCAGGTTCGATCCTAGCCGAGGTCAGGTGAGATTTTTAACGCAACAAAATCCGAAGCCTTATTTTCTTTCGTAAACTAGCTAAAACTGTATGTACGTAAAAGTCCCTTCATCATCATCATAGCGGCCTTTAAACACTTCATTCTTGGGTACAGGCCTCCTCCAAGCTCTTCCACATTTGGCGGTCTTGAACTTTCTGCATCCAGTCTCGACCTTCGAGTCTTCTAATGTCATCCATCCAGCGCTTAGGTGTATGGCCCCGCGCTCGGTTGTATGTGTACGTGGTCTTGGTCCACCGGTTCACACCCATCCTTTCAATCTGCTTCCTGTCGCGTAGCGTTATACCCAACATATAGTTCTCTCCATTACCCTCTGGGCAATCCTGAATTTCTCAGCTGATTTTAGTGTAAGTGACAAAGTCGGTTCCATATGAAAACACCAGTAGGATACACTGTTCGAAGACGTTTTCCTTCAGATGTGTTGGGATCTTCTCGCGCATGATATTGTTGTTTCAACTTCTGCCGTTTGGTTCTCGCTACCAAGTAGTATCTTGTGGCCAAGGTATGTACTTATATTGATTCACAACCTCCACTGGCATTTGGTAATTCTACTTGTCAGGAATATTAGTCATGATCTTAGTTTTGGATGTATTCATCCTTAGACCAACTGCTTGAGATTGCCTCTTCAGCTCTTCGATTATTCTAATCATTTCCTCTATGTCATCAGAAAGCAGTACTAAATCTTCAGTGAACCTTAAGTTGGAGAGTCTCTTTCCATCGATGTTAATAGCTCCTCCTTGCCAGTTTAGCTTCTTGAAAATACTTACTATTTCCGCGGTAAAAAGTTTTGGGGAGCAAGTTTAAATTTATCGGTTTTTCCATGGAGGCTTACATACGCAGTTACATGTACTGGGAGATGTTTAAGTAATTGCATGTATTGTTTGTCTACATTACAGTCTGCTAAGGCCTTTTTCACGGTCCATATTTCTATAGAGTCGATTGCCTTCTCATAGTCAATGTAAGTTATTATTATCGGCTTCCTGCCAGCCAGCTTGTTCTCTAGGCTGGTAAACATCTAGTTTTCGTTCGAGCCTGTTCACTATCAGATTGGTAAAGATGTCCCAAGATGCTAATAGGCCTATAGTTATTCAGGTTCCTGAAATCTCCTTTCTTATGAGCAGTGTGATGACGGTGTTACTCCAGTTGTTGGAAACTCGAGTCTGCATAATGTATTTGGTAAATAGTTTCGCTACATTAGTCCAGTATGTTTCGGTATTTATCTTTAGCATTTCGGGTACTAAGCCATCTTTGCCAGGGGCATTCCTGTTTAAGTGCGTATTTGATTTCATCCACGATAACTTCGGATATATCCTCTGATCCCACGTTGCTGATTGGAGCTCGAGTCCAATTGTTTTGTACTGGATGTACTGTTGGGTTTGGTACTTTGCTTTCGTAGAGATTTCTATAATACCTTTTGGTTGCCGGCTACTTCACCTTTTTCATTAAATCATTTAAATATTTGCTTTTTTCCTGTTCTTAGTTTTGATTTTAGCACTCTCCGACTACTGTTTTCCTCAATAACTTGCTCGATAAGGTTTCGGACATATTTTCTTTTGTTCGTGCGAATTGCCTTACGTATTTTCTTCTGTAATATGTGGTAATCTGGATGGTGAGTTTTACCTTCATTCCTCATTGTGCGTCTTTGAGACCTAAGCTGCAGTGTCTCTTTTGATAACTTTTGTGGATTTTGTGTTGAGCGTTTGAAAGAGATATAGCTTCAAGGGCGTTGTTCATAGTCTTAACCAGAAAACCAGAAGATCATTCATTGCGTCTACACACATTCTCTCGAAGCGATTAGTACACAATGCAGACTGTATGTGTATTTTATAGGATTCTACATTATTTCTAATTGTATCCACTTTATATTTGCGTTTATCCTTTTTAATCTTAAAAGACAACATCGCCCTGACAAGACGATGGTCACTACCAGTGGTGAAGCTATCCTATACAGATACATCTTGGACTATCCCTTTTTGATCCGCTATGACATAATCGCTGTGCCAGTCTCAAGCCTGGGGTCTTACCACTTTAGGGAGTAAGAAATGAGGAGGGAGCGAGTAGCTACACCCCGTTAAGGAACCTGGGTCCAGCTGGCTTCGACCCTGTAAAAAGTCCCTTACAAGAGTAGAAAAGACTCTTGTCTTCAAAACTTCGAAAGCAACCAGGGTTTTGATGAGCCCAATGTTGCATGGAGCAAGATATAAATAAAATGAACTCTCAAGGAAATTTATCTATGAAATATGTATTCTTATTCCTAAAATTCCTATAACGAATTTCTAAAAATAAATTTGGCAAACCAATAAGTAAAAAACCAAATAAATTGAGATCGCATTCAGACTTCCTCCAATTACAAAAGCAAAAACCAAAAGATAAATGATCCTAAAAATAGGTAGAAAGCAACAAATTCCCGTTAAATCCAATTTAACTTAACAGAAGCATACATGACACTTATAATTCGAAATGAAAGGTACCTACATATACCATACTGGGACGCATTAATGATCAAATATCCTACAAACTAAATTGATGATAATAGTCACGTGTCAATCATTTCTGTTATTGGTAGTCGATAATTTGACAATCGAATCGTTATTTATTCGTCCGCATTCGAATTAAATTTAAATTTCATGCAACTCCTTATTTAAAATTGATAGACAGGTTTTCTTCATGGAACTTTTGTTTAATTTGGGAAAATTAACAAGGAATAATTGCATCGCCCATCCTTATAGTGTTATAGATTTGGAACGTTTCTTGTTTACCTTTGTGTTGCTATGGTATTTTCTAGTTTAAACCGTATTTAAATTTTAATAAACTCAGTGCAATATTTACAACGTAAATTCGATTACACGAAATATGTCGATAAAACCAGAAATTCGATTATGTAGTAAAACATACCCAGAAGTTCAGATGTCACCGTGTCGAATTGACGCTATCAGTAGCTGCATCTGTCACGCACGCCACGAATTAGTGCACCAACATGTGTTTTCACACGTGGAATTATTCATCGCTATCAGAATATCTACACTGATTACGAGTAGACATTTGTTCTGCACGGAATGATATAATTATGTGATTAAAGAAACCGTCCATTATTTAAGTAAGGTTCGCGACTTTTTTAAAAGGCGAACCCCACAGAAATAAAACTGAAAAAACAAGAGGAAATATAAATGAAAAGAGAAAAAAACCCTGATATATGAACTCATTAACGAAACTTGTCGGGGTAAAAGGTGAAAGATCACGAATTCACAAGATTTGAATTTAATTGGAACAGATTTAGAGATAGGCGAGTAATTAGATTACTTAATGTCACTTTTTTCTTTTCTTTCTTTACAACCTAAATTACTAATTTGCATGATCGCGTGGAGATTTATCACACCTTGTTTGCTGAAATTCGTTGCTTTAAATTAGAAATTTCTAGAATATTCCACAATTTACTTTATTTATAAACGTAGTATTCTAAATTAAACCTAGTAAAGCATAGGATCGTTTTGAAGAAAAAAATAAAGCTTTTGCTATAGCAAAAATTCGATTTTAAGTGGAAGATAGGAGGGGGGGGAGCTGAGTTTTCAATTTATTCAAATCTTAAATATGAAAAGGTGGCGATAAAAACATATCTGAAGCTAGTTTTTAAAACCAAAAATTATTTAAAAAAATTTCAAGAAGTAGGAGAAGTGAGGCGGAGGTGGAGCATGTTGAAGTTACAAACTTGAAATACCACAATATGACAATAAAAAATCGCACTCTAAACAAAATTTGCTAAAACGCAAGATTATTTTGAAGAGAAAACAGAAAATTCGTTCACCTGTAGGAGTATTGGCTTACAGGGGGAGGGGGTGAAAGTATAGGGAATGATAATTTTCTGGTTAATAAAATCTTAAATATTAAAGTATAAATTAAATGTATTAAAACTTTTGAAAAAGTAAGAAGCTTGTAGTATTGCATTATTTTAAAGATTTAATTTTTTGTTTTTAAATATTAAAGCGTTATAATGAAAAAGCACATTCGAAAGGCAACTTATTAAAACGTATATTATTATTTAAAAGCTTTTGAAGAGGAAAGAGAAAATTCGTACAATCGCGGGAGTGTTGGCTTGGCGAGGGAGGAAGTGGAGGAGCAGGGGTTATTTTTAAAGTTACAAAACCTTAAATATTAAAATAAAATGACCCAAAGTCGTATTCTGACCAAACTTGTTAAGACCTAAAATTATTTTGAGGAAAAAAAAATGCAGTTTTACTATTCCAATAGCAGTGGCTTAAATACAATGATTTGGGGGGGGGGGGACTATTACAGCTTAAATATTAGAAAGTCGTATCCTAAATCAAACTGGATTGTTTTGGAGACAAAACAGAAAATTCCTAGCATTGGTTAAAGGGGAGAAGGCGGGGGGATCAAACTATGGGGGTAGTAATTTTCAGGTTAGTAAAACCTTAAGTATTAAAATAAGAAGGGTAGGAGCATCGGCTTGAAGAGGGAAGGGGGGCAATGTTTGTTAACAAAATAAAATTTGTGAAGGCATAGGACTATTTTGAAGAACAAATAGCGAATCTTTCTCAAAGTAGAAGCTTTGCTTTGAAGGGGGTAGAAGTACAGGGGGGAGGCGGATTTTTGAATTTACGAAAACCTTAAATATTAAAAACTAACGATACAAGGTCATATTTTGAAGTTCGATACAATGTAATATTAATTGGAAAATTTCAAGAGGAAAGCAAAAATTTATACAATCGTAGGAGCATTGTATAAAGGGTGGTTTGAGAGTCGGGGGGGGGGGGGGGGAAATTTTTCAAGTTAGTAAAACCTTAAATATTTAAAATATGAAGATATAAGGTCGTACTCTAACAAAACTTCTTAAGAAGTAAGATTATTTTGAAGAAAGAACATCACATGAGCAGTGGTTGGTTTGAAGGGAGGAGAAGTGCTGGGGGGGGGCATTTTCAATTATTACAGCCTTGAATATTAAAATATGACGACACAAAGTCGGACTCTATGTATATGTATTTAAAGAGTAAATAAGAAGTTTGTCCAATCCTTGTAGCACTGGCTTAAAGGGGGCTGGGAGTGTGGGGTATGATAATTTTCGAAATCAAGGCCTTAAATATTAAAATTCGGAGATATAAAGTCATACTCTGAATAAAACTTGTTAATATGTAGGATAATTTTGTAGAAGAGAGAAAAAGTTTGTTCCAATCACAGGAGCATTAGTTTGAAAGTTGAAGAAAAAAATATAACAAACGGGGTGGGGGGGGGGTTAAAATTTCTAAACCCTAAATATTAAAATGTGTCGACAAAAAAATTGTTAAAATGGATTTAGAGAATTTCGGAGGGGAAGTAGAAACTTTTAAAGAGAAGAAGGAAACCGGCAAGGGTTGAAGTTAATAAAGCCTTCATTAATAAAATACGGTACTACAGAGTTGTTATGTTTGTAAGTTTTAAACTTTAAATGCCCCAAATAACGCACAAACATTCGTGCAAATATAAAAACTGTCAAACGATTCTGAATAAGAATACACAGGTCTGACGATAGCTGCAAATTGTTGCTTTACAAGTTGAATGGCTCAAAGGTATTTCTATAACACGTGGAGTGTCCAATTCAGATTCATGATTTTTGACATTGATTTAAGTTGTGTTAATGCAACTTTCATGGTTCGAACTTCAGATTTCTGCATTCTTATCTCAAACGAATAAGCATAAATCAATTAATAGCACGCATCTATTAATATGTGTAGTTTTTTTTAGCTTAAAACTTAAAATGCTTGTTTCCTAAACATCGAGAAATAATTAATTTGCTCTTTGAAACCCTGAGGGGCGCACAGAAATCTTGATTTATTTCAAGAAAAATTTTGATAGCTTTAGAATAAATGTATGCCGCCTAGTAAAGTCCTACTTGGAGTAGAAGTGCCAGCACTTCCATGGTTCGGAGCCCACGTTAAGCTGTAGGTCCCCTATATCTGTAGGCTACTTGACACGCACATCACAGGCATATAGAGAGAGGATCGGCAACGCCCTGTAAAGGGTATGCCACTCTAAAAAGAAGAATGAATTTTGCCTATTTGCTTCTTTTAGGAAAGCAAAATAAACTATCTTTCACTCATAATTTTTGAAACAGTGCTGTTTATTAGCTAAAAGGGTTGTGAAAGCAGCAAACCCCCCTCTGGTCACATATGTAATTTTTGCATTTAAATGTTTTGTAAATTTAAGTTTCTTTACTAATTCAATGCCGTACGTAGTTGAATTCCAATTCAGTTTCTATTGATCTTAAATGTTAATACAGTCGAATTTGTTTGTTATTTATTCGGTTTATGGGTACCAAGTATCTCAAGACCGTCGACTGCTATGATCATTAGCACTACCTGACTAGAATTTTACGGTTTTACTTCGTATCTGAAACATGAAAGATAAAGTTTCACCTGACCTAAGTGCTTTTTTTAATTCAGGGGCTTGGGCATCAGCCTAATTCTACATAGGTGTGAGCAGAGGATATAGGATGAGTAAAAGAACAAAATTCATATAAACTGTAAGAACAAAGATTGAGACAGTTTGAAGACGTAGTAAGGAAGGACAGCTGAAGACAAATTTAGAAGATATGGAAAACGAGCCTTCTTGGTAAAAATGGAATGCTGAAAAAATATTACAAAAAAGGGAAATAGAATGATGCGATTAACATGGATAACAGTTTGCAGGACGATTTGCTAAACTTTCGGATACAAAAGGGCTATGTGTGTACGTATATAGTCATTCATGAGAAGAAAATATTGTAGGGGCAGCTAACAAGAAAAGAAAAGGCATTGAAAAAATAGTAAATTTCAGGAGATGCAGAAATAAAAGATTCTGTTGTGATTCTTAAACAAAAGCGAACTGACAAAAGAGACTACGAAGAATTAAAATTTTAAATAATGATAATGGAAGGATCATAGCTATATTGCTCAGAGAAAAACATAGAATGTCAAAAAAAGAATAAAACGGTTAATAGACACAAGAGAAGTCAAACAATAAATAATAAAGAATAAGGTGAAGAAGAAGAATTATCATTTCATCCTCATTATTCATCTTTTTCTCCCCCATCCTTCTCGCCTCACATCCTTCTCGTTCTTCTTTTTCTTCTTCTTCATAACCGTTATCAACGACCTTCTTCGCCGTATAACCCTATTAATTAATCTTGTGTATTTTCTTGTAGTTACTTTGAAGTTCCATATTAATTTGGGAAATGTTTCTTCATTAATTGTTTGTAATTTTGATAGGTAAATGTTCAAGTGGTTTAGTTTAGACTTCGTAACCATGGTATGTGTTTATTCTTTTACTTACGTACCGCAACAACAATTTCATAAAAATGTACACAAAGTAAATTAGATAATTTAGAAATAAATCAAATTGGCCAAGTTTTGTACTTCGAATATAAATTATTCTTGAAGAGGATTAGTTTAAGATTTTGAAACGAAAACAATAAGGCAAATATAAGGAACAAGGGAAATGAAGCAAGATACGTTCAGAAAAGCTCTCTGAGCTGAATATACTTATTTTCCAAATTTTGTCCTTTTAAATCGTGATCGTCGCTCAGTTGGTTCAGCATGCGTCTGACGGGACCTAACGGCCACCAACGCTTTATCGTCGTAGTGCTTAACGACGCCGGTCGTAACGGCCACCTTGGTCATAACGGTCACTTTTCATTTTGGTCACAATGGCCACCCTACTTATATAACCCCGTTCGTCTGACCACTGAGATGGCCCAGGTTCGATTCGCAGGGCCACACCACACGTACACCGGAAACTTCCGACCATTTCCCTCATAAGGCAATGGCAAACCACCAAGGTATTCTGCCTAGTAGGTCTTCTCTGGAGTAGAAGTGCAAGCACTTTCGTGGTTCGGAGCCCATGTTAAACTGTAGAACCCCTAGGTCTGTAAACCACTCCACACACACACACCGCAGGCATATGGAGAGAAAACGGTGACGCCTTGTAAGGATGTGCTGCGCTAAGAAGAAAAAATAGATCGAGTTTTGGGAGCAAATTAGACTGAAACTTTGATGAAACTTAGTGGAGGAAATTCGAATTTCTTGAAGTATTATGTAAAACACCCTCCTAATTTTCCCAAATTCGTTAGTATATTTGATGACAATGTCTGTAGATAATCGAATATTCCAAAATAGCTAAGATTCGTATCGAACAAGTTCGAATATCCAAATTCAAATATAAGAGTGATATTTTCAAACCCAAACAGATTGAAACTTTTAAGTTCCAATCTAAGATTCGAACATATGTTCAAAAATTTAACCGCAGCTTGAAATCCATAGCAATATTAGATTTTATTCTGATTAATAGTCAAACATTCAAGTTTCAACTTTATTATTTATTAGTTTAGTTAGTACTTCAATTCAATTCAAAATCCAAATTTAAAGTTAAAATTCCTAATATTACCCTCAAACCTAGTCACGTTCAGACTTCAAAATTCGAAACTTAAAATTGAACTGAAGCTTCGAAAATGGTCAGAAGAATGTGAAACTCAAACAAACCCTTTAAGATTCTAATCTTTGACTTGAATTATTCTTGTTTTAACAGAGATTCGAATCTTATTTCAAAAAATTCAAGTATTAGATTTGTATTGGGGCTTCTTGACTTCACGTTTGATTTAAAGAAAATTTGAAAACTACAACAATTTGTTTTGGTTTCGATTTTTAAAAGTCCTGTTTAAAGCAAATTTTCTTAATTGCCCCTTCTGAAAATCATCGTGGGTATTTGTTTGCTTTTCTGTTTATGCAAGACGTAGGTTTGCGGCTACCAACCATCACTTAAAAGGATTTTCGTCTAAAATTCCAGTTTTAAAAGGCTCAAACTCCACTAAAGATTTAAAGACTTCGAATGAAAGCTTTAGACTATTAATTTACCTAAATACACCTGTAATTTCCATTTAAAAATTAAAAATTTAAAATCAACTGTTGGTAGCGAATTAAAAGGTAATTTCCAAGATTATAAGGAGTATTGAAGCAAATAAATATTCTTAAGTAGTTAGTCATGGCATGTTCATTCGAGCACGAGCAAACATCGTCAGCTCGTCAGGTCGCACGTATAATTAAACTCGTAAAGGTAGTTTAGTAATACCATATAATTTCATCCGCACGTAGTGGTTATTTCTTATCAACACGCACATTAGCGCTCACCTACAGCGATAAATTTACACAAATCCTCCGAGCTTTTATTTAAACCAAATCAAGAACGCGAACTTGCACGCCAGAAGCAGGTAAACTAAAGGTAACGAATGTTGCTTGCTCTCTGTTCTACAAAGTTTCGCTCGTGATTTAAGAGGTGAGATGTAATTACACAATCAGATGGCGAAGTTCGCGTGTTCCGGAGCGCCCGGACTCGAACTCCGGGGTGCCTATCTGATTATGTCGAGCGGGTCACTACGTATTGCGAAGTCATTGTTAGAAAAAAGAACGAGGGCAGTTTTCTGCTTTTTTTCGCGTGTGATATTCTTACCACCTTTTTTTGTCACAAAAGAAATATTTTTTTACACCTTAACACCTAGTTTGACTAGCCAAAAATCTGAACTAAAAATTGACAAAATAAGTGCTTCAGAAGCCTATTAAAAATTCAACATCCAAACTTAAATAAGAACGAATTTCAAGCAAAGGAAAAAGAATATTCTGACAACTTTTTAAAACCTACTGAAAATGATGGCAAATTTCACATCTTTAATCTAAATAGAAGATTTGATGTGAATGTTCAGGAATATCAAAATTTGTCCAAACCGTATTGAAAATGGTGGTAAATTTCACATCTTGAATATAAATCGAAAATTTTAGGTTCAACGTAATACTTTTAACCTAAAACCGAAGCGCGTTTTTTTCACAACACTCAAACTTAGGTTAGAACGAATTTTAGTATAAGAGAATTTATGTATAGGAGAATTTATGAATATTCTGAAGATTACTCAAAAGCTTGCTGAAAATAATGCTAAATTTATATCTTCCACTTAAATGAAGGATGTAAGGGTAAAAGTAACATTTTTAACTGAAAACTTCGTTTCATCTTTTTTGCAGCATTCAGCCTTAGGTTAGAACACAGTTTATGATTAAAAAATTCAGGAATATTCTGGAAAATGCAAGTGAAAATGACGCCGAATTGCGCATCATGAATTTAAATCAAAGATTTTAGGTTCAAAGTAATATTTTTAACAATAAAGTCTTCGTTTTGTCTTTTCCAGAGCATTCAAACTGAGATTAGAACGACTTTTAAGAATATTCCCAAAATCTTTCAAAAATTCACTGAAAATTATATCAAATCAAATCAAATCATTTATTTATCCTTAGACCAGTACATAACTAGGTATAGGACAAGTCATACAGTATTATAAAAACAGACAAATACACACATTTTTTGTTTCTATATTCTACATATGGAGTTCCGATACTGAATATAGACTCTTATTCGCTAAGTAATGTTTGACTTTCTTTTTAAATGCACCGTTTGTAGAGGTTAATTTAATTTCTTTGGGCAGTGCTCTGTAGAGTGATACGGCAGCGTATTCAGGGGCTTTCTCGTACGAAGATGTAGTATGCACTGAAACTGTTAATTCGTTTTTGTTTCTAGTTTGATAATTGTGGAAATCGTGATTTTTTTTAAAATCCTGAATATTATGCCTTATATACATTACACATTTATAAACGTAGAGCGAATATAACGTCAAAATTTTTTTGTTTTTAAATGTAGTTTTACATGTTTCAGTTGGTTTTAAGTTAAATATAAGTCGAATTAGCCTTTTTTGCGAGAAAAACACTCGGTTCACGTCTTTTGCTCTGCCCCAGATCACCAAATTGTACTGCATAATTGAATGAGCTAAACTATAGTAGACAGTGATTAGATCTTTAGTGCTAAGTACACTTTTGAGTTGGAGCAGGGCAAAATAGGCAGAGTTGAGTTTCTTACAGACATATTCAATATGTGAAGTCCATGACAGATCATTGTCCACAAATATTCCTAAAAATTTTACAGTATTACATTGCTTGTCAATACTTACAGTGTTATAGAGCTTGTTAAAAACAATGATATGGGTTTTCTCTGTATTAAGGATTAACCTATTTTTTTGACACCATAGTTTCATTTTACCGATTACATCATAGATTTTAGCGTTCAACTCGTGCTGATAGTCTGCCGATAGCAGGGCTGTGGTGTCATCTGCGAAATTTAGTAGTTTGCAGGGTTCCACATGTTGGTCCAAGTCATTAACAAACAATGAAAAGATAAGTGGCCCAAGGACCGAGCCTTGGGGGATGCCTAGGCTGGTTTGAAATACTTCAGAGGTGCAGTTTTTTATTTCCCATCGTGGATTTAAAGATTAAAATAACAGCTTCAACCTATATCTTCGTTTCATGTTTTTCAACAGCTTTCGAACTTAAGTTAGAAAGAATTCCTGATAAAGAAAATTTCCATAAAGATTACTGAAAATGATGACAAATTTCGCGTTCTAAATACAAGTCGAAAATTTTAGCTTTTTTACAATATTCAAACCTAAGTTAGAACTAATTTCAGGATATGAAAATTCAGAAATACTCTGAAAACATTAAAAAACCTATACCGCAAGTAACGCCAAATTTCGTGGCTTGAATTTAAATCAAAGGTTTTGAGTTCAAAGTAACATGCTTAACTTAAAACTTTGTTTATTAATTATTAATATTAATGTTTTAAAACTTGGATATACATAAATGAATTTCAGGATAAGCAAAGTCTAGAGTATTCTTAAAATTCTTCAAAAACCTTCTGAAAATAATGGCAAAGTATCAGAGTAGCATTTCTAACTTAACACTTCATTTCGCTTTTTTTTCAGTCAAACTTAGCATCGAACGAATTTCAGGATAAGAAAATTAAGGAATATTCTGAAAACTTTTCGAGGACCTACTGAAACCGTGAAATTGCACATTTTGAATGAAAGCAAAAGATTTCAAGTTTAAAGTAATTTCGTTTTATTACGACATTCATACTTAGGTTAGAATGAATTTCAGGATAAAAATATTCACAATTATTCTGGAAATCTTTCAAAAATCTCCTGAAAAGGATACCAAATTTCACATCCAAGAATTTGAGTTGTGGGTAATAATTTTAACTTAAAATTCATTTCGTCTGTCTCACAACATTTAAACTTAGGTTAGGACCAATTTCAGGCTAAACAAATTCTGAAATAATCTGAAAACTTCCAAAAACCTGCTGAAAGTGATTTCTAAATTCACATTGCTAATTTAAATCGAAGACTGAGTTCAGAGTAACATGTTTAACTTAAACTTCTTTATCTTTTTCACAATGCTTAAACATAAGCCGGAACGAATTTCATGATAAGAAACTTCAGGAATATTCTGAATTTTTCAGAAATCTACTGAAAACGTTTTCAAATTTCACTTAACTTAAAATATCAGGTACACTTTCCCACGGCATTCTAACTTAATTTAGAAGAATTACAGAATAAGAAACTTCAGGAATATTTTGAAAACTTTAAAAAATCTACGGAAAACGATGCCAAATTGAGCAGTCTGAATATGTTACGTTCAAAGTAATATTTTCAACTTAAAATACTATTTCAACTTTTTTCGCAATATTCAAATTTAAGTTAGAATGAATTTTAGTGTAAGAATATTCAGGATTATTCTGAAAATATACTGAAAATTTTATCAAATTTAACACTGCGAATTAAAATCGAAGACTGAGTTTTGTGTAACAATTTTAACTTGATTTTGTCTTGTTCATAACGTTTAAACTTAAGTTAGGACGAATTTCAGGTTAAATAAATTCTGGAATATTCCGAAAACTTTCAAAAGGCTACTGAAAGTGTTGCCAAATTTTGTAGCTCGAATATAACTCGCATATTTTAAATTAAAAACAATACTTTTAACTTAAACTTTTTCCACGGCATTCGAATTTAAGTTAGAACAAATTTCAGGAAAAAAGCGTAACGAAAATGATCCAAATTTCGCCTCGGGAATTTAAATGCAAGATTTTAAGTTGACAGTAACATTTTTAACCTAAATCTTTGTTTAATCTTTTTTGCAACATTTAAACTTAGAGAGAAGGAATTTCAGGCAAAGCAAATTCAGGGATGTTCTGAAAGTCTTTCGAAAACCTACTGAAAATGATGGAGAATTGCACATCGATTTTACGTTCAAGATAGCAGTTTCAACTTACATCTTGGGTTAGAACGAATTTCAAGTAAAGAAAATTTAAGAATATCCAGAAATTTTTCATAAATCTCAATGAAAATGATACCAAATTTCACATTCTGAATACAAGTCGAAGATTTTAAGTTCTTTTTAACTTAAAAAACTTTGTTTTGCTTTTTGACAAAATTCAAACCTAATTTAAAACGAATTTCGGGATACGAAAATTCAGGAATATTCTGAAACAATTTTGAAAATCTACCACAAATAAGGCCAAATTTCGTGGTTTGAATTTAAATTGAAGGTTTTATGTTCAAAGTAACATGTTTAACAATAATATTCTTTAGTCTTTTTCACTAGATTAAAAGTTGCATTTCAGCAAAAATTCAGGCTAAGAAAATTCAGAAATATTTTGAAAATTCTGGAACCTTACTGAAGGTAGATAATATCAAATTTCACATCTGTAACACAAATCGAAGATTTGTCTTTAAAGTTTAAAATATCTAATAAATTAATAAATTTCGTCTTTTTTACCACATTCAACCATAGAATAGAACGAATTTGAGGATGAAAATTTCAAGGAATCCTAATTTCACTTTACGAATTTAAATAGAATATTTTAGTTTCAAAGTAACATTTTTAATGTAAAACTTCGTTGCGTACTTCTACAACTTTTAAATTTAAGTTAGGACGAACTTCAGCATAACAAAATTCACGAATATTCTGAAAATTTCTCTAAATACCTACTGAAAATAAAGGGAAAATTGTTCATCGAGACAGTAAATCAAAGATTTAAGTTTAAAGTGAGTTGTTTCCTTAAACTCGATTCCATCTTTTTCGCAACACTCAAATTCAAGTTAGCAAAATTTCCATGATAAGAAAATTCAGGAATATTTTGCGAAACCGACTGAAAACAATACCAAATTTCACATTGTGCATTAAAACCGAAACATTTTGGTTCAACGTTACATATTTACCTTAAACCTTCGTTTTATATTTTCACAACCTTTTCAACTTAGAGTAGAATGAATTTCAGGATACTAAACAAATTTAGGAATATTCTGAAAATTTTTCTAAAATCCATTGAAAACGACGCCAAATTTCATTTCGTGATTCTAATTCGATTCAGTTCAGATTCATTGTAAGGTTTCTGAGTTGAAACTTCTTTTCATCTTCTTTACAACCTACAAATTTAGTTTAGAATGAATTTCATGATAAAACAATTAATTTATATTTTGAAAATGTTTCTAAAAACTTATCGAAAATGATACCAAAATTCATATCGAAAATTTATAACTAAGATTTTGAGTTCAGAGTAACATTTTAAACTTAAACTTTATTCCATTTTTTCACAACGTTCAAGGTTAGATTAGAACAAATTTCAGGAATATTCTACTGAAAACTAAGCCAAATTTCATAACTTAAAATATCATTTAAACTTTTTCATAACTTTTAAACTTAGGTTCAGGAATTTTCTGAAAGTCTCTGAAACCCAGTGAAAATGAAATGAAATTGCATATCTTAAATAAAAACAGAAGATTTCAAGTTTATTTCAGGATACGAGTATTCAAGATTATTCTGAAAATCTACTGAAATAGTGAATATCTGAAACCCAGTGAAAATAGTGCACATCTTGAATGAAAACCGAAGATTTGAAGTTTAAAGTAATTTCAGGTTAAAACAATTCTGAAAACCTTTCAAAAACCTACCGAAAATTTCGCAGCTTGAATAGAACTCGAATGTTTTAAATTCAAAGTAACATTTTTAAGTTAAACTTTTTTCTATTCTGTTCTATTCAAATTTAAGTTAGAATAAATTTCAAGAACTTAAAATTCAAAAATATTTTAAAAACTTTTAAAAAACTGAAAATGATGGCAAATTTCACTTTGCGAATTTAAATCGAAGATTTTAAGTTTATAAAGTAACATTCATTGTTTCTTCTTGTTGACAATATTGAAACATATTTCAGAATCTGAAATGTTACTGAAAACTTCATTCAATCGCTTTTATAACATTCAAAGATAGAAATTTAGAACGAATTTCAGGCAAAGCAAATTCAGGAATTTTCTGAAGGTTTTTCAAAGGCCTACTGAGAATGATACCGCATTGTGCATCTGTATTTAAGTTTAAGGCAACAGTTTAAACGTAGATCTTGGTTTCATCTTTTTCTAAAACCTTTGAACTTATATCAAAACGAATTTCAGGCTTCAGAAAAGTTTTCATAACAATCACAAGATTTCACATTCTGAATATAAGTCAAAGTTATTAAGGTCATTTGAACTCAAAACTTCGTTTTTCTTTTTGACAACATTCAAACATAAGTTTAAGTGAATAGGAATATTCCGAAAATTTTTCAATACCGTGTTGAAAATAGTATCAAATTTCGCATCTAACAAACCTAAAGCGAAGATTTTAGGTTGAAATTAAACATTTTTAATTTAAAATTTCGTTTTGTCTATTTTTATGACAGTCACAGGCTTAGGTTAGAACGCATTTTACGATAAGAAAATTGAGGAATATTCTAAAAACAATTTTTAAAAATCTACTGAAAATGACACCGAATAGCATGATGTTAATTTAAATCGAAGATTTTGCGTTCAACATGACAATTTCAACTTAACCTTCTCTTCGTCTTTTTCTACAGCTCTAGCAAAATTCAGGAATATTCTGAAACTCTTTCTAAAATTCACTGAAAACTATGGCAAATTTCACGTAAAAATATGTATCCAAGATTTTAAGTTCAAAATAAAGTTTTTTTCTATAGCTTTCAAACTCAAGTTTAAACGAATTTCAGGTAAAGAAATTTCAGGAATATTCTGAAAATCTCGGAAACTTACTGAAAATGAAGCTAAATTTCATATTTGAATTTAGAGGTAACGTTTTAGGTTTGAAATAGACTTTCTAATATAAAATTTCTTCCTTTTTAAAGCCTTGAAAGTTAGGTTGAACCAAACTACCTAGTTTACGAATTTTTTTGATAATACATACTTTGTTAACTGCAAGGTCAAATTTGGGATCTTTTTTGACAATGCCCACTTATGGCCTCATATTATTTAATATCTCCCCAAAACTCATACACAAAAAAATAACAGTTTATTAAATATTTTCACCGCCGAGACTACTTAAGTTAATATTATACTAGCATGCCGTGAATTTACGTAATGGCTTCTGCTTTTGATATAAACTGATAACGACGTATATAAAAGCGTTATACATAATATTTAATGTAAAGCAATGACGATAATAATAATAAGAGATATAACGATAGATATTCCACATTTCAATAACGCAACAAAAACTGGCTTTATTTTTGTTCGTTTCGACAATTTTTCGACGTTGCAGACAAATTATCAATGTAAAACTAA
Source organism: Melanotus villosus (assembly GCA_963082815.1). NCBI lineage: Eukaryota > Metazoa > Arthropoda > Insecta > Coleoptera > Elateridae > Melanotus > Melanotus villosus. The sequence continues at coordinate 9,562,603 of OY720420.1, read as the reverse complement.
TTGTTTTTAATTTCGAGAGTCGACTGGATGAAGCACGAAAATGACGATTTCTAAACGTTACGGTCCGCGGAGTTAACAGTAATCAAAATAATCGGAAAGATAATACCTCCTTATTTTCTCTCGGTTAACAATTTAAATTTGAATAATTTTAGTTTAATTATGAATATTGCGGTAAAACCTAACAGTTTCTTTTTTAAGGTGTGTCGCCCGGATCGTGCCTGAAAAATGATATTATGCAAATTACTTACTCATTCGATAATCAACTCGACTACCGTGTAAAATGCAATCTTTTTGTCCTGGGCATTCTCGGTTAGATTAATTGAAAAATAGCTGGTTACATGCGTTTACTAGAACCCAGATTTTAGCTTAGGGGTTGTTTTGTTTGAGTAATGAGGATAAAATTAATTACAATTCCTAAGCGGAATTTAATAATAATTATAATTAAGTTTAGCTTGCGAAGGTCGTATATTTTTTACTTGCAGAGACACACCTTTGAACTTGGAAATAAAGCAAAGATGTTAATTCTAATTAAATACTCGAAACTTTCCTGGATTTCTTGAAGGTTTCGCAGCGTCTCAGTAGGTTTCTTATTTTAATAAGACTCGCAGGTCAACAAGTTATGTAGAGAATTTATTCCAATTGTGTTCTAAAACAAGAATTTGGGTTTTTAGTCGAAGATCTTAACATTAAAAGCCAGAATTTTATCGTCAAACTTACAAACTTTTATGTTTTTCGTGATAAAGTCTGCAAGTAATCCTTCGAAATTTACAGTTTAAAATGTTAAGTGAACAAATTAGAAATTATCAAAGGTTTCCAAATTACTTTAATTTTATTATTATTTTTCAAGTAAATTTACAACATTTCTTAAGTTGTTTAGGCTTAGAAGTATCGTAAAAACATTACATAAAGCAAATCCGAATGTTATAGGAAAACAAACACTTCAAAGCAACGTAAAGTTGCAAATCACATGTCAAAAGCAACAAGGTCATCGCTTCAGGCGCTGGTTTTGGCAAATACCGTAGCGAATTTATTTAAATTATTTTTATTAATGTTTAAGTTATTTTTAGAACTTTGCTTGGTAAGATTACTGTATTGTAACAATGAAGTTTAGTAAAATTGGTTAAATACAAAATCATAGAAGATCATTTATGTTTCTTCAATGTTTTAAGTTAATTTGGATTCTTTAAAAGAATCCAAAATTTGACGTTAAGATATGCAGTTTAAAATTCAGTTGGCATATTTAGTTTAAATGTAGTAAAATCTTAAATTTGAATTTACGGCCTGAAACTTGATTTCGGTAGGTTTTCAAAGTATTCCTGAATTTTCTTATCTTGAAATTCGTTTTAGCTTAAGTTTCAATGTTGTAAAAACACGAAACGAAAGTTTTAAATATGGAAATTTACTATAAATTTAAAATCTTCAAAGCGAGAAATTTAGTATCATTTTCAGTTGGTTTTCTAAAAATGTTCAGATGATTCCTGTATGTTCATATACTGAAATTCGATTGAATTTGTAACTGTTTACAATATAAAATTTGGCATTATTTTCAGTGGTTGTTAGGAAGATTTTCAGAATATTCCTGAATTTCTTTTATGATGAAATTATTTCCAACTTAAGTCTAAATGTACAAGACAAAACAAAGTTTAAAATGTTGCTTTGAACATGAAAATCTTCAATTTAAATTTACGATGTGAAGCTTTGAACAATTTTCAATTGGTTTTCGAAAATCCCTGAAATTCGCTTTAACCTAAGGTTGAATGTTGTAAAAAACCTCAAAACAAAGTTTTAAAATGTTACTTTAAACTCAAATTTACGGCATGAAATTTAGAACCATTTTCAATTGGTTTTACGAAAACTTTCAGAATATTCCTCAATTTTCTCACCCTAGAATTTGGTCTAATCTAGATTCGAACTTTGTAAAAACACAAAACGAAGTTCCCTTAAATTTAAATTCACTATGTGAAATTTAGTTTCATTTGCAGTTACTTTTCGAAAATTTTTCAGAATATCCATGAATTCTCTTATCTTGGAATTCGTTCTAATCTAAGTATAAACGTTTTGAAAAACACAAAACTAAGTTTTAAGTAGAAAATGTCACTTTAAACTAAATCTTGGATTTAAATTTACGATCAATAATTTGACACAATTTTCAGCAGGTTTTCGATAAATTTTCATCAGGTCATTCCTGATTTTTCTTATCCTGGAGTGGTTCTCACCTAATTTCAAACATTGAAAAAACACGACTTGAAACTTTAAATTAAAAATATTGCGTTAAACTCAGGAAACGAAGTGTAAGTTAAAAATGTTAGTTTAAACTTAAAATTTTGAAATTGAATTAACGATCTAAATTAGTAGGTTTCCGAAGTTTCAAGATTATTTCTGAATTTTCTTGTATCACTGGACTTCGGTTTACCTAAGTTTGATTGTTGTAAAAAAGTAAAGTTTTAAGTCAAAAATATTAACTAGAATAAAACAAATCTGTGGAGAAGACATCTTTTGTTTTATTCTAGTAAATCGTATAAATATGGATTTCAACATTATCAAAAATATTACTTTGAACTTAAAAATATTGGAACTGAATGCACTATCTGAAATTTGGCAGCCCTTTTGGGTCAATTTTCGAAACATTTAAAAAATATTCCTGTCTTTTTCTTATCTTGGAATTCGTTCACGTATTAGTACGAAAGCTGTTAAAATACGAAACAAATTTTAAGTTAAAAAATTTGGCAGTTGGGCTTTAATAAATTTTCAGAACATTCGCGGAATTTTCTTATTCTGAAATTTGTTCCCACCTAAAGTATAAGCACGAATCAAAGCTTTATGTTAAAAATATTACTCAAACTGTTATCTTGAATTTTCTTATCTTGGAATGCATTTTCTCCTAAGCCCGAAGCTTGTAAAAACACGAAATGAAGTTTTAAATTACAAATATTAGTCTAAATTTAAAATCTTCAGACTGAAATTTGGCATCATTTTCTGTAGGTTTTCCAGATTATTCCTGAGTTTTCTTATTCTTGAATTTGATGTAACCTAAGCTTGACTGTTGCGAAAAATACAAAACGAAGTTTTAAGTTAAAAGGTTACTTTAAATTTTTAGTTAGTTTTTGAAAATTTTTCAGAATATTCCTCAATTTTTTTATCTTAGAATCTAAGTTCGAATGAAACGAAGTTTTAACTTAAAAATTTTTAAATTGAATTCAATAGATTTTCAAAGAAATTTTAATATTCTGAAATTCTTTCTAACCTAAACTTGAATGTAGTAAAAAACACGACTCAAAGTTTTAAGTCAAAGTGTTGCTTTAAACTAAAGATATTGGATTTAAATTCATTACCAATTTCAGTTGGTTTTTGAAAAGTTTTCAGAATATTTATAAATTGTCTTACCTTAGAATTCGTTGTACTTAATCTAAGTTCGAACGCCGTAAAAACACGAAACGAAGTTTAAAGTTAAAAATGTTACTTTAAACTTGAAATCGTCGATTTAAATTCATGATCTGAGTTTTAGCATTATTATAAATTGGTTTTTTAAAAATTCTCAGAATATTCCTGATTTTTTTTAACTTGGGATTTGTTCCAATTCGGTTCAAACACCGTTAAAGCGTGAAACGGAAGTTTTATTTTAAAAATGTTACTTTAGACTCAAAAGGTTGATTTCAATTCATGATGTGAAATTTGGCACCATTTTCAATAGGTTTTCAATAAGTTTTCAGAACATTTTTGAATTTTCTTGTCCCTGAATTTCGAACACTGGAAAAACACAAAACGAAGCTTTAGGTTAAAAATGTTACTTTATACTTGAAATTTCGGATTTACTTTCGCGATGTGAATTTTAGCAGTATTTTCAATTGTTTTACAAAAAAATTTTCAGAATATTCCTGAATTTTCTTATCTTGTAATTCGTTCTAACTTAAATGTAAACATTTTAAAAAATACAAAACTAAGTTTTTTAAGTAAAAAGTTGACTTCAAAATCTTGTAATTGAATTCACGATCTGTAATTTTCCAGCCTTTTAAGTGGATGTTCGAAACATTTTCGGAAAATACTTGAACTTTGTGATCTTGCAAATTGTTCTAATCTAAGTTCCAACGCTGTCAAAACATGAAACGAAGTTTTAAGTTAAAACAGTTACTTTTAACTCAAAATCTTTAATTTCACGATCTATAATTTGCCACCATTTTCGGGTCTTCGATAAATTTTCAGGAGATTCCTAAATTTTCTTACGTTCGAACTTTGGAAAACACGAAACGGCGCTTTAAGTTAAACTATTGTTATTTTGAACTTAAAAATTTTGAAATCAAATTTACGATCTGAAATTGGCAGAATTTTTAGTAGGTTTTCAAAACATTTTCAGAATACTCCTGAATTTTCCTATATTAAAATGCATTCTTATCCAAGTTCGAGCGTTGTAAAAAAACACAAAAGTTTTAATTAAAATGTTGCTTTAAACTCAAAATCTTTTATTTAAATATTTAGAATTGTTGTCAGTTAGTTTTCAACAAATTTTCAGAATATTTGTGAATTTTTTTAACTTAGAAATCGCTCTAATCTAAGTTTGAACGTTATAAAAAGACGAAAGGAAGTTGTAAGTTAAAATATTGCATTTAAATTCACGATGTAAAATTTAGCATCATTTTCAGTTGATTTTTGAAAAAATTTCAAACTATTGCTGGACTTTCTTATATTGAAATTCGTTCTAATCTAAGTTCGAATATTTTGTGCAAACACGAAACGGAATTTTAAGTTAAAAATGTTACTTTAAATCTGGAATCTTGGATGTAAATTCGTGATGTGAAATTTAACATCCATTTTCAGCAGGTTTTTGATACATTTCTGAATTTACTTATCCTAGAATTTGTTCCTACCCAAGTTCGAACATTGGTAAAACATAAAGCCTTAATTATGTTACTTGGAACTGAAAAATCTTGGAATTGCGCAAATCTGAAATTTAGCATCATTTTCAGCAAGTTTTCCAAATTATTTCTGAATTTTCTTATTCTGGAATTTGTTCTCACTTAAAATTCTTCTTCTTCTTCTTTTCCTTTTCCTTAAAATTCAAACCTTGTAAAAACACGAAAGTAAGTTTTAAGTTAAGAATATTACTTTAAACTTTTCATCATTTTTAGTAAGTGGGTTTTTTTTAAAAATTGCAGAATACTCCTGAATTTTCTTATTTTCGAATAAGTTCGAACGTTGTAAAAACACGAAACGAAGTTTTAAATTAAAAATATTAGTCCAAACTTAAAATCTTGCAATTGAATTTACGATTCGAAATAATTTTCAGTAGGTTTTCAAAAAGTTTAGATATTATCTCTGTATTTTCTTTTACTGGAATTCGTTCTAACCTAAGTTTTATTGTTGCAAAAAAATTAGAAACGAAGCTTTAACCTAAAAATGTTACCTTGAACTTAAAAATCTCGAAAGTGAATACCCGATCTGAATTTTAGCATCATTTTCAGTATCTTTTGAAATTGTTTTAAGACTATTCCTGAATTTTCTGATCCTCGAGTGTGTTCTAACCTAAGTTCGAAACGTTATAGAGACATGAGACTAAATTAAAAATATTGCTTTAAACTTGTAATCTTCTATTTTCAGAAAGATTTTCAGAAAATTCTTAAATTGTCTCATCCTGATGTTCACGCTAAAAGGACTCAAAGAACTCGCACTTCATTGTAATAGCAGACCGGCGGCTTCGACCAAAGAGAAAGGATTTAATGTTTTTAAAAGTTTTAACCCCACAGAATGAAATATATTTTGATTAATTATACAAGAAAAGCAAACAAAAAGAACTACTTATCGGAAAAAGTTACATGAAAATTCTAGAAGAAATTAAAAGAAAGTGAGACGAAATTTATTCTTCTTCTTTTGCCTTCAATCTATGGTTTTCAACAGACCTTCATTCTTTCCTATCTTTTTATATCTTTCTTAAATCTTCCTCATTGAACAATGAAAATTGTAACATAAATGAGGTTCGCCTAACGTACGCAAATTGATAAACATTTTTAAATTGCTTTTTCAACTTTTTCCGATGGTTTATGGAACAATTATCTACTTTAAACCACAAGATCCATGAAGAAATCCCTTAATTGCCTTTGTAAGGCATAACACGCTTAAATCGTAAGTGAGAAACGCTTGTGTCCCCACTATAATTGTGAATACCTGGCGCCTGTGAATTTTTTCAAAAATTTACGAAACACCACAATAGTTCGTATTACAGATTTGTTGTTAAAAGTTTTTTGTGATCAAAATCGTGATTTAATTTCTGTTAATAATAAAAGCGTAACTAAAATAGAGAGAACACGGCATGACCTTATGTAATTTTAATGCGTAGGACAGAGACGAACGATGTCCCCATAATAAACATAATTTAAAATTTAAATATGAAGCATAATAGTTCAACCCTTTATATGTATGAATTTTATTTAAAATTTGATAGCCTTTATACAAGCAAGTTAAAAGGAGGATTTACCAAATAAAAAAAGTTGTTTTAATTCCTAAACCACCTCCGCCAGACAATCGTAATTTATTTGATTAATTGTGAATGTTTCTTTAAGTAATAATGATTTTCTCTTGGATTTTTCTAAAATGCCGTAGAAATCCATCCATGTGTACGGGTATGTCAACAACTGTGATATAAAAAAGGGGATTAATTTCGACGGTTCGTTTTATTTAACAAGGTAAAACTTTTCTTCCACTTTCGTCGGATGCATGTCCATTCACGGATGACAGTGTTTGACATGGGAATGTGTCTTGGTTGTTCCCCGGGATGTAAGTTGACGTGAAACACAACCCGCTCCCGGTGTTACACGCAGTAAAACGAGTTGGATCAGCTCCGGGCGACCGGGACCGCTCCTTTCTCTTGTTTTTACCTCGCGCTAGATCTAAAGATTAGCCAAGCCGAAATAAGCACTCGACGAGAAGGTCCCAGTCACCTCTTTTATAACAGAAAAATTACCCGATTTAATTTCCCGATACATAAAACTAAGAACGAATAGGTCGGTCTTGTCTATCTCTATCTGAAGATCGTAATAAGTAGAGGACCAGGTGGCTGTTATTGAATCACCGGACCAATTTAAAAAGAATAGGACGAAATTGAAATACAATATTTTTACGCCCACTTTCATCACACACCATCAACACAATAAGCTACGTTGTATTTGCATGTCAGGTGAAACACGGACCTTGAGACAGCTTCATTTCGACCACCTCCAATTCTAGTCGTAACAAAAAAATTGGATCTCTACTAAACTTGCGTTTTGAATAATTCATGATTCGGTCCCGAGTACGTGTTAGAAGTTGCTCACCGATTTTGTTCTGTGTGGCTTCTGTTTTTTGTACGTTTCGGGCAAAATGAACGCGCCTCTATTAACAGAATATACACCGGGAGGTCCACAGTTAATTTAGAATGCCAAGTCGAGGCATTAGTAGCTATAATTCCGCTTCGCTTTTAAATACAACCTGGACGTTAAATATGCGGATGCCCACTTGCCATACTTGTAAAAATCATAACGGGTTCCTGAAAACCCAACATAAATTAATGAGGCGATTTACATTTACCTATACGAAAACTGATTCGTTTTGCTGATTTTACGTATTGATTTCTAATCTATTCGATATTGTTACTATTATTAGATATTATCTAAAGCTATAATGACCGGTATTATTGAAATACTGATGACAATCTACAGCCCCTAATATAAATTGATTTTTAAATTATAGTTTATTATGGAACCTGGTTTTTATCTGTTTGAAGGATATTGGGGTTATATCAAGGTTAAATTGACAAAATTAGAAAATTATGGACATTTTTTGTTTTTAATATATTAATAAAAACACGAGATAAAATTGAAGAAGATGTTGTTCAAGTACCTTGGTGTTACTGTTGATAATAACGGAATAGGGAAAAGAGAAATTAAGGAAAGAATACAGAAAGCTAGAAAAGTAGTGGGTGCTTTAAACTCCTTATGGCGGAACAAGAATATAAACAAAAAGAACAAAAAAAAGCATCGGACAAGTCATGGTGGAGACAGTTCTGTGTTATGGGAGTGAGATCTGGACTATGAGAGAAGAAGATAAGAGGAAAGTAGAGGCAGTTGAAATTGACTACCTACGAAGAAGCAGTAGAGTGTCAAGACGAGAAAGAATCACAAATGAAGAGATTAGGAACAGAATGGCGGCTACAGAAACCATAACACAAAGAATCGAGAAGAGAAGCCTTAAGTGGTTCGATCATCTACTTAGAATGAAGGACTCAAGATGGCCTAAGCGTATGTTTCGATGGAACCCTCCAGGAAGAAACAAAAGGGGAAGACCTTGAAAGTCATGGAACGAAGGTGTTACAGCAGCAATGAGAGAGAGATGAATCTAGACGAACAGCAGGCTTACGATCGAGAGGCATGGAGGTTAGGGATGGGAAGGCGGCAGTAAGCTGTAGGATTATGTATTATACTTTATCATTTATGTGTATTGTATGTACAATGTACATGATTAATCCCAAATATATATATAAGATGTTGTATAGTATTTGAGGCCACTAAGATAAAGGGTGTGCTGGTATTGCAACATATAAGAGTTTTCCCCTCGATGTACGGCTGGAAAATTGGGAAAAATGGGTTAGTTGGTTTCGGAAAGCATTGCAGTAATGCACAAATTTATATAAATTGCCATACTTCAGCAAGATATAGCAAAAACAGTACATAAGGTTTGAGATGGTATGGGGCGTGCTAGCCTAGTAAGATACCAGCAATCTTCTCTAGGTGGGTGACTTGGACGTTGGGAAAAGTGTAATTATGCTAAATCTTATATAAATTATGATATAACAAGAAGAAGATGTAGGGTTTGAGATGGTATGGGGCATGCTGGCTTAGAGTCGGATAACAGGATTGTTCCCTAGATAGATGGTTTGGAAGTTGTGAAAGGTGAGCTTGTTAAGTTTTTAAAAAGCGTTGCAGTTATGCAAAAATGTATACAAATTACAATACTTCAGTAAAATGCAGGGTTTGAAATGGCATGGGATGTGCTAGTCTAGTAACACAATCAGGGTTTCCCCATCCGCAGACAGCTGAGAAATTAGGAAGGGTGGACTGGGTGGTTTCAGAAGGCGTTTTAGTTAAGCAAAATTTTATATCAATTACATACTTCAGTAAAATACAAGAAAAATAGGACGTAAGGTTTGAGATGATAAAGGGCCTGGTAAGCTAGTAAGATAACATGTGTATAACTTGGAAGTTGAGAAAAGTGGGCTGTTTGATTTCATAAGGCAAGCAGTTATGTAAAATTTTATATAAATTCCAATACTTCAATAAGATAGAGCCAGGACAGAATGTAGGGTTTATAACACACCAAGAACTTTCTTTCAATGGAAGACTGGGAAGGTAGGAAAGATGAGCTGGTTGATTTCAGAAAGCGTTGCTGCTATGGAAAATTTTATATAAATTACAGTACTTAAGTAAGATACACCAAAAACAGGTTGTAGGGTCTGAAATAGTGTGGGGTATGCTGGTTTAGTAGGATACCAAGGTTTTTTCCTAGGTGGAATGGCTTGGGCGTTTGGAAAAGTGGGGGCTGGTTGGTTTCAGAAAGCGTTGTAGTTATGCAAAATTTTATATAAATTACAATATTTCAGAAAGATACATCAAAAACAGGAAGTTTAATTTTTGTTTTCAGATGAAATGGGCGCACTGACTTAGCAAAATATTGAGAGGGGTAGAAACTGGTTGGTTTCAGAAAACCTTGTAGTTATGCAAAATTTTATATAAATTACAATACTTTAGTAAGATACAACAAGAACAGGATGTAGGGTTCGAGATGGTATGGGACATGTTAGCCTAGGAAGATACTAGGTGGATGGCTTAGACGTTATATGCAAAATTTGGTGTAAATTACAATACCTGAATGAGACACAGCAGGAACAGGATTTAGAGTTTGAGATGAATCTAGCAAAATACAAAGATTGTTCCTTAGATGAACAGCTTGGATGTTGAGAAAGGTGGGGACTGAGTAGTTCCAGAGCAGCGAAGCAAAAATTCATGTAATTGCAATATCTCAATAAAATACAGGAAAAACATATTTTAGGTTATTTAATCTTTCTCCTGATATATTTAATCCTTTTCGTTCCCAACTGACGTTTCTGAAAACATTTTCCAATGTTAAGTTAAAAAGTTTCGACGAGATAATGTCTCCTTGTTTAACCCCTCGTTTTTAATTTAAGCTTGTTGGTATTTTCGTATAACTACGTCTATTATGCGAGCATTTCTCATGGCTTGTATTATTGCCGATTTTTCTATTATATCAAAAGCTTTCCTAAAATCTTTGAAATCCATATACACAGGTACTATCACGTGCAAAAGTAATGACACGCCTAAGATTTGTTATTGTATGATAAACAGCCTTGCAGCAGTCGATGAGTCACTTTCTTATTCTAACTTGTTAATCCTACCTACAACGTCTTATGGTTATGCCCAAGTTACTCATCGACTGCTGCAAGGCTGTTTATCATACAATAACAAATCTTAAGCGAGTCATTACTTTTGCACGTGATAGTACATTATACTCTGTTGTTTTTGGAATTAGAATTTTTAATAGTGTGAATTGTATTAAATCCTGGTCTAAATCCAGCTTGCCCTATGGTCTGATATAATTCGAGTTAATATCCTCGATAACAACTTACTTATATATTTGAGGAAGTAAACCTATGGGTCTATAGATTTCTAAATCCTCTTTTATGTATTAAAATTATAATTGAATTTTCCTAGCTTTTTGGTATATCCGCCATCGTCAAATACAGCCTTCTTCGTTTGCTCAGAAGCATCTCTGATATTATTTCGTCCTATCCCGGTGCTTTATTACGCTTCATATATTTAAGGGCCATTTGAATTTCATAAACTTCGATAGGTCGTAGGTAGATCTTCTGAATTAACATTTATTATTCTGTTTGCCCTAGATTTATTTTGGTTTTCTATTACACTATTTTTAGCACCACCAGGACCTGGTAACCCGCAAACCGAGTGGTTATCTTGCACACTCCGTTTATCGTAAACCTATACACACGCATCTTCTAGGCCTTCTTGCCCTACATTCGCCAACTTCGTCCGATACGCTTGACCGGCTACAGTCCTTGCTTTCTTCTGTTTTTCTTCAGAAGAGTTTCGCCTCTGGCTGGGTTTATACGTTAGGTTACCCTGCTCTTTTAGCGATACGTTGAGTTCTTCTTTCTCAACAATAACACGGTCTCAATCCGGAAGACGTTCTTTTTTCATAAAGTTCTTGATAACACATCTCTACTCTGCGAAGGATTCCTTCTCTATCAGATTTTGACCTCCTTCTCTTTTAGTTATATTATTTTTTGAAGATCTTCAACCATGTATTGTTTTCCATTAATTCTTTTACATGACGGGTTTTATATATGTCTCGTTTTGCTTGTTTTCTCACAGTTCTGGTCACTTTTACGTATCCTTGAGCATTTCTTTTATTTTCTTGTATCTATTTTCTTCATTTTTCTAATAATGCTCTTGTGGATTAGGTCAGCTTGTCTTATTTTTTTACTGTTCCTTGGAGTGTCTTTGAGGTGCTCTTTTATGTTTGAACTATCCTGTCATTTGAACTCGCCAACAGACGCATTTTCTGTAAGTCTGTTGTTGGCAAAGTCCACATTACCATTTTCGCTGAAACAAAAGAACACCTAGTTAACACAGAATTTCTCGAATACAAAGAATATGACGAAACAAATCACTGATATCGACAACAACATCTACCTAGATAATCGCTCAGTTGAAAAAGTGGATTCTTTTACTTATTTGGGACAAGTAATAACTTTGGGAATAGAAAATCAATAATTATAAACTATCTTGGGCTGTCTATGGAAAATTAAGTTACGCAATGGACATGAATATTTCCCTGGAATTGCAAAGCGATATGTGTATAACCAATGCATACTCCATGTTACGACGTATTGTGCTGAGACATGAATATTAGCAAAACAGAGAATGTAGGCCCATCAACGCGCAATAGAACGTAAAATGATAGGAGTCACATTACGGGACAAGAAAACAAAGCAATGAATATGAGACAGAACGAAAGCACAAGATATAAAAGGAGGAACAAGTACATTAATGAAACTGTGCAGGTCATCTCGCTAGATCAGTAGGCAGATGAAGCAAAAAGTAACAAAATTGAGACTCTGGGGAGAAAAGCGAAACAGTCGGCGAACCCTGCAGATGGGGAGATGACTTAAAGTGAGTGGATGGCTTTAATTGCACAAGATAGAGATCGATGGAATCATCTGAGAAAGGCTTATATCCGAACATCGATAGAAAACGGCTAGGAAAAGATGAAGAAGACGAGAAGAACAAGATGTAGAATCTGAGATGATATGAGATTTTTTCCTATGTGGATGGCTTAGACGATGCGAAAGCTGAACTGGTTGGTTTCGGAAAGTTATGCAAAATTTTTAATACTTCAGTAAGTTACAGCGAGAACAGAATGTAGAATTTGAGATAGTCTGGATGAATTGTACAAAAATTGTATATAAGATACTTAATCCAATTGAAGGGAAAACAATTTTAAGATATTCTGAGACCCAGAACACCTTTGATGATGGTATTTGTTTTCAACTGAAGCTCATCATTTTCAGCCACGGAATAAAAACCTAAGAAGTACTTCTTTTCCCGTTGGTAGCCCAGTTGCCGGTTTCTTGGCACGTATGCTAGGGAAAAGGCTAACCTCGCCCATCGAAAGCGAAGAAGAAATCTATCCCTAGTATTACACGGTTAACGGTCGACAAAGGTGTTACTTCGACAACCAAGACCACCGGCTTAACATGAAATTTGAAGCACCTTCAAAAAAAGTGCAAGAAAGGTTGCTTGGTAAAAAAATTGAACGCCCATTGCATCCTACATGCTTTAAAAGATGCCTCAGTCCTTCTAGTTACAATTCCCCTATTCTTACTAAAATAACTCATAATCTTTACATCAAATCTTTTCCTCCCTTGTTAATTTCAACCCTAAACCTTCCTACATATATTCATCGCCTATTAAAATTAAACCTAATGTTAACCTTTCTCCAACTCGTTAAAAACAGTTGAATTCCCCATAAAAAATGTGTGGCGCCCATGATCGTCGAAATGTACCTATTAACATGGTGTTAGCATAAATCAAGGTAGATAAGGAAGACACTCTGTTCTGCTAGTGCACATCTGATAATTTCCTGTGATTACACGTATAATTGGGGAAGGGCTGACCGGAAATTGAGGGCGCGCTTGTAGTTACTTCCACCCGGAAATGACGCTTGTCACTAGGTGTCGTCACCTGACTATCGGACAGATTTGCAATACAATTGCAGACGATTTATTAGGATTAAACCCTAGCCGTTGCATGTACACAGGCTTAGTTGACGTTAATCGAAATGGACTCGCATTATTTGGCTTAGTTTATAGTGACCACCGATATTAAGATCGTATCAAAGAATATATTTGGTTGATATGAAGATATGTTAAATAGGTAACGGTTTTTACGGAAATTGAATACATGATTTAGAAAAGTACAAGTTTGTGCGACATTCCCATCAAAGCCATTACGTATTTAAATTAAGTTGCCGTTTTATTGTTTCTAACGTATATTTGCATAAAGTTAGAAGTTTTGGCTGTTGTGAGCCTTGTTAATGATATGGGTATTTTCATTTCCTGTTGTGCCTTTTAAAAAGTTTCTGTTTTTAACTAATGAGTCAATACGGAATCAGATTGTTAAATCATTTATTTTATGTTTAACAACAATTTTAAAAATAGGAAAGGTCCATGTTCGGATCTTTGAGACACCCCTCACGTGATTTTCTTTTAATTTGATGTTTTTTTATTTGTCCTTTTTAACTAAAGCTGGAAATGTTTGATGATTAATGAAGTTAAGAAGTTATTTAAGAATTACCACCCCCATTTCGATTTGATAAAGAACAAATCTATCCGAATATGAATCAATGAAAAGAATTGGGTTAAGGTTTTCGAGTTTATTCTATTTGTTTTTAACTTTCAAATGACTATTTTAAGTCCTTCGAGTCTTAATTGCAATTTTCGACATGGTTTTTAATTAACGATTTGGTTTAAGAAAGTAGAAAAGATGTGAAGCTTTAGTGCTGGTTAGAATCAGATTAAAATTTAAAAATCAGAAATCGACAAAAATCTCGAACAATAGATTGCATTCCTTCATGTATATCGCAGAATCAATATTTATTACCGTCCAACCGGCAGCTGTTTGCGAACCAAACAACTGTGATTTGAACTTTGCTTACGATGCCACGGACACATCCGTCATTCCCCATCTCTTTCCAGCAAACGTTGGTACGCGGGTTTGCGCCCAGCTAGGGCAGTTTATATTGTTTAGAGCAGCAAACCGCGGGCGGTCTTCCTACATAGGGATGATTTGCGTCTGCTCCTCTCAGTTGTACCCCTGTTTTAATATGTAAGTACACGGGAACTCGCATTGGCGGACTGAAACACCTCTTCATTTATCTAAATCCTCAATTTAGATCGACCCCAGCATAATCGTTCAACCGGGACGCACCATATGGCATTATTTTTAAACTTATGACTTTTTCAATTCAACCACCGTAATTAGACGTGCGTAACACGATATTCATTCGATTGTAATTGAAGAAAATACGGTTGTTTCCTTTCTAAACGTTCCACTCCACTGAATATATGATAACAATACTCGAATTTTCTAATTTATGTATTGCCATGATTTCACTAAATCGTACTTTATTAAACTAATTACAGTAACACTAATATTAACAGAACTAAACACTAACTAAGCCTAATTTCTTTACATTGAATGCTTATTTATACCACTAGAATTAAACCCCAGGCATCGCGTAAGCTTCACTTTCCCTATAAACTTCCTTTTTCAGTTTTACGTCAGTTTTTCATACTGAAATATTAATTAATAATTTCTAAAATATAATGTTTTAATGATCTTGAAGAATGGACTGTAATTGTTGATGAATCAGTTGGAAGATCGTGATAAGTCACATGTGGATAAGAGTAAAAAAAATACTTCTTATTGCATCATGTTGTAATTTTATTTGTCATACGTTTTGATATTTAATATCTTCTTCAGTGTTACATATTAAAATTTGAATTAAAAATATTCTATGCTAAAATGAAAGGACGTAATTCGCCACACAAGAATAATTTATACTTACCAATCTAGTTTAAACGCTTTAAATCCATTGGCTCTTTAAATTATTAAATAATGGATTCATAATTATATATCAATATTCAATTGCTTTATCAAGCTTTAATTATTGTAAGTATTTTTCACAATATATTTTTTAAATAACTCTTTCACTTATCTAATTAATACCTTTAAAATTGTGAATTACGTCCTTTCATTTTAGCATAGAATATTTTTAATTCAAATTTTAATATGTAACACTGAAGAAGATATTAAATATCGAAACGTGTGACAAATAAAATTACAACATGATACAATAAGAAGTATTTTTTTACTCTTATCCACATGTGACTTATCACGATCTTCCAACTGATTCATACTGCTTTAAAGTCAAAATACAAACAATTTTTTTTAAACCTCCGTATAGAAAGCGTCTTTAAAATTGTAAAGTTTTGAAACGCAGAAAAATTAAATTCCATTACTCGTTCTTTGGCCATAAATTTTTATTAGGTTTTTCAATTATCAAAAAATTCTTTAAATTGCTGTTAATTCAAAATAAAAATAAACCTGTCGATAATTCTTCAAAAGAGTTTTTTTTTAATTTTTAACTTGAATGTTTTAAATAACTTTAAACTACAAATTTTTAAATTTCAGCCAAAATTTTCGTCTGAGGAGTTTTCGAAGAAGTTATTGATTCGAAATAAAAATGAATCTACTGAGAATTCCTGGCAACACATCTCTAAATTTAGAAAAATAGCTTTAGAACATCTGAAAATCTGGGTCGATAATTGGCTTTTCAACCGAATATGTCTAAGTTTCAGTTAGGTTTTCAGTCAAAGAATTCTGAGAATGCCATACATTCAAAATAAAAAACAATTCTTTTTAAAACTATTTTTTAAAAATTTAAAGAGGCTAAACGTTTAAAGCCGTTTAATTAATTTTTAGCTAGAAATTTCAGCACGGAAAACTCCTGAAAATGCCAATATTTAATAAACCTGCTGAAAATTTCTTCCAAAACATTATATGTTTTACGCTTCGAAAGACGGAAAAATTTTCAAGCTTGAGGCAGGCGTTTGAGTCTGAAAGTGAAAATACCACAAATTCAAAATAAAAGTTAAAAATTCTTCAGAAAAACAATTTTATTTTATATAAGGATTAAATGGTTTAAAAATCTTAAAAATTATATTTTTCTACCTAAAAACTTCAGGCAGGTTTTCAGTCTGGGTAGTTCCCGAAATTGTCATCAATCAGAAGTAAAATAAAAGTTAAAAATTATTCAGAGAAGCAATTTTATATTATATAAGGATTAAATGGTTTGAAAATCTAAAAAATTGTATTATTCTACCTAAAAATTTGAGCCAGATTTTCAGTCTGGATAATTCCTGAAATTGTCATCAATCAGAAGTAAAAGAAAACCTGCTGAAAATTAGCCAGAAAATCCTTTTTAATTTTTTAAACCTTGAAAAGTCTAAACTTGAATTCTGTAACTTAGTCTACAAATTTTTCAAAATTAAAATTAAAATGTTCAGGCCAAAATTTCTAAATTTAAGTTTTCAAAAATGTTATTAATTCAAATTAAAAATAAATCTCCTGAAAATTCGCAGAAACGCTTCTCTAAATTTTGGAATTTGTACAATAAAAAATCTGATTTGGTAACTGATTTCTTGTCCAACTAAATCTGTTTAAGTTTCAGTTAGATTTTCACTGAAGAAATTCCGAAAAAGCCATAAATCCAAAAAAATTAATATTCTTCTTTAAATATTTTAAAGAATCCTACCAGAAAAGCTTAAAAGTTTGTTTGTTATCGTACTTCTTATACATTTCGGTGCCAAAGCCGGTTAACGTACGAGGTTTTACGTGTGCAATGCACATATACACAACCCGGCCCGATACCGCGGGTTACGTATTGGTGCGCCGTCGATCCTACATACTGCACCGTGTGTGTACGTGTTGAACCTTGTTACCCTTTTTGCCCAACGAAGAATGGTCACCAGGGTTCGATACCGCAGGAAAATCCTGCCGATTGGGATATTTGAACCGAGGACTAGCGCAGTGCTAGCCTGGCACTCTACCACTGCGCCACCCTGGCATCCAAGCTTGAAAGTTTAATAATTAAATTCGTATGGTTATTTTTAAATGTAAATTTCTAATAATTTCGGTATGGAAAACTCCTGAAAATTCTAATATTTAAAGTAAATAGAAATCTACTGAAATTTTCTTCCAAAATACTTTTCTTGTTGGCTAGGTTTAAAGGCCCCTACACACGGACGTACTTGACTTAATACATGAATGCATATAGACGTACGATCTTGCTCGCTAGTTTTGTCCTAGATGCAGTGGTGTTTAGAAGATGTTTGTAGAAGACGATGAATTGGCTGTAATGGCAATGGCGTGAGCACATGTGCTCAAAGAAAAAACAAAAAAAAAATTAAAAATCCTCGGCGTCTATGGTCGAAAGAATGGCGTTTAAAAAGGAAAACATTTTCACATATTAACCTACTAGAAGAACAAAGATTAGAACCAGAAAAATGCCAGAAATCTGCACTCTGATAATAATTTAAAATTTCTAATAATTAACTTACTGGCGCTACTGTTTGCGTCCACACGTTGAGACTTGCATGCACGTTGATGCACGCGCGTTAGAAATATCTGGCGAAAACTGGTAAATTAACGCGACGTATGTACTTCCAGAACGTGCATTCAAAAACTTGACGTTATTTTGCATCCACACCGACGTTATTGCCTGCACGTTGATGCGTACCCGCTTATGTATTAAGTCAAGTACGTCCGTGTGTAGGGGCCTTAAGGCTTCGAAAAACTCAAAAATTAAATTCGTGGATGACTACTTACTATTACAATGTTTCAGAAATTTTTTTGAAAATACTTTCAATTCAACCCAAAACCCAGTCTGCTAAAACTTCTCCAGGGAAACAATTCTGTTTTATGTAAAGTGAAAGGTATTAAAAATCTAAAAAATTTACTAGTTAAATTCACAATTTTTCTACCTAAAAATTTCAGGCTAGCTTTTCAATCTGGAAAATTCCTGAAATTGCTCTTAATCAGAAATAAAAGTAAACCTGCTGAATATTCGCCAGAAAAGCTTTTTTTAATTTTTTATCCTTTTTAAGAGCTTGATTTTTCTTTACAAATTTTTCAAAATTTCAAGCTATATTTCAAAAGTCCAGTCAATTTTTTCAGCCTGGAAAATGTTTGAAATTCAAAAGGAAAATTGAAATTTTTCAATTTTATAAAAATGCCAGGAATTTGAATAATGAAAAGTCTCAGTTGATAACTGACTTCTCACTCAACCGGATCCGTCTAAGTTTCAATTAAGTTTTCAGTCAAGTCAACTTTGAAAGTGCCAATAATTGACGACAAAGTTATTCCTTCTAAAATTACTTTACATATTTTTTAAAAATTTTGAAAGTTTAAAGGTTGAACGTTTAAATCAATTTCATTGGAAATTTCCGAAATATCAGTATAGAAAACTCCTGAAAAAGCTGATATTTAAAATCCCCTTAAACTTTCTTCCCCAAAATTTATTTATATTGTTAGATATTTTAAGGATTTGAAAAACTGAAGAATGAAATTCGAAGACTTCAATTTTGCAAGTTGGAAACAAATTTTTCGGTTTGGGAACCTTGTAAAAATACCATAAATTCGGAATAAATAGTGAATCTACTGGAAATTCTACAACCAAACTTTGTTATCTCGTTGAAAGAATTTAGTTTAATATAGTCGATAGCTTTATTTTTGTGAATTTCAGGCAGGTCTTTCAGAAAGTTTATAATAAAAATAGATTCACTGAAAATCCTTTAATAAATCTTTTAAAATTTTTTGAAAACAATTATTTCTCTCTTGACATGATTCAGTTAGGATTTATTTTATGGCTTTAATGTCGACGTGTCAACCTCAAAACTGTTTTTATTCCTTTTGTGTAAATTTTTAAACCAATAGATATACATGTATACCTCTCCCTCGCAGCTTTTAAATTAAAGTGGAATGCTAAAGTCTTACGTCTTACTGCGAAAAATAACGAAGTTAAACATTATGTAGGATGTACGCATCACGACTGCTTTGGATGATACTAATTTTGAAAACAAAAAGGAGAGAAAACTATGTCTCTCCCTAGGCATTTTTACTAAATTGTTTTATCAAGTGTATGGCCTAAAGATGCTTGTGCTTAATATTTTCTATAGTAGGAATCGGCCTTTAAACATGAAAGTTCAGATTTTGGTAATTTTCAATACTTTATTTTTCTGTTTTTCTTAACTTGCTACCTTTCAGGTTTTCTTCTTGCAAATTCAATTTCACACTATTTAAAAGTTGCTTTTTAGAAACTAATTCTTTGTATTCACTCCCTTGGGACAAATACTTTTAATTTATATTAATATGTCATGAAAATTCGATAGTTAGAGCAGAAGGCCACTGATTCTAATCCCAGCAAAGGCGATACATAGTTTTATACTTTTCAAAATTACTTTAATTAAAAATTAAAAGGTGTTTTTAGAATCTAGCCTTTCTAACAACTATATTACTAAAACCATGCCGACCTGGCCACCTTAAAATTCATACATAAGTAATTAAATAGTTCATCTTCAAAATCAAATCTTTTCCTTTGCTTCTGAAAACCTAAAAATTGAGAAGACAAAACCACAATTTCACCTCGTGTTTATAAATACCTACTTGCCGGAGCAGCTTGAAGCTTACCGAAATTACAAACAGCATGGGTCCTTAAGGTGTCCAGGGAGATCCTAGATTAGATTCGTTCCAAGATAAACTAATTCCGTACCTATTTTACCTTTACACAAAGGACCAACTTCCACACCGTCAACTAAGGTTTTGCTGGTGCAATTTGAGCGTGAAGGTTCTTAAAATTCTTGTCATTCGGGCTTGTTTTTAACACTCTAAAAGGCTGTTTTTACTTTTGAAGTATGAGCTGAGGTAAAATGACAACAAACATACATGTAGATTTTAGTTTTAATTTTGCTTTATTAAAATTAAAAACTAACCAGTCATTAAATCGGAATTTATAACGGCCACACAAGAAACTGAAGAAAAGTATTTATGTGCGTATTGTTTTTATAAAAAGTTATTGTTAAAATACATTTGCAACTGTATTTTCTGCGAAACCATATGGCAACCAGAACAAACAAAAGTTTTCATATCTTATTCTCAAGGCTTTTTAAGTTTTTACACCGTGTATTTATCGATAAATTATTGAGCCGAGTACAGTTGAAGAAATTGCAATTGGGGCTGTGCTTACAATTACTTATAAATACAGTTATTATATTTATATGACATACAGAATGCAGAACCGTAACGTTGAGAAATACACAAAAAGGATCGATTACAAGGATTACATTTTTTACGTCCCTAAATTCCAACAAACAAACGATAACAAGTTTTGATTTTCAATAAGCGCACCGGACTGAATATAATTTCCTATTATTCAACTATTTTACTGTAAATTATTAGATTTGTACGTTCATTCTGTTTAAAATTAATTAAATATTAACGTTAATTAATTTCAGTTGTTGCACAGTTTCGGGTAGAAAATACGCAACAGTATGACCTGTGGAGCTGTTGAATGTCAGGTATCGATCCTCGGAAATCGTAAAAATCAATAGTTGACAGAGTTGACATCACGACCCGTCAATGTAGTTATATGTGGCTTGACTAATTGTAGTTATGGCCCCTTGCACCCCGGTGTGCGGTTCCACGAAGTCTGTCGTAAACCGAAAGTTTCTAGGCCCAACTCGTTGCAATGCCAACCTGACCCTTATTATACCTTCGCTTTTACCCCCCATAACTTATGGGATAATGGTCCTCTTCTGAGATGTGCGTGGAGAAAATGTTACTTTTTTTTTTATTTCACACAACATATTCATTCGGTTTATTTGCTGAAATTTCGATTTCAAAGGTAGGAAGGAAATTTTAATTTGTTTAATGAGAAGAAACAATTGAACATTATCGTAGGATTTATATTGAATTCGGTTTTGTTGTAAATATTAAAAATTAAGTATGTTTCGGTCAGTTTGGCCTATATATGACTGAGTGATTAATTCAAGATATAAATGATTTTGCCAAAATTTTTTGAAATAATGCTACAAACTCAAAATAGAAACTAGATTTCTCAAATTCCTTATAAAAGTTGTAAAATTTTAAGGTTTTGAAAAAAAAATTCGGTAGCTCGGATTGCAAGTTTCAGTTCAAAATTGTTTAGAATAACAAAAAAAAATTCTAAACATTTGCTGAAACCTTAAGACAACCTCTTTAAATAATCAAAAAGATTAAGGTCTTAAAAATCTGAATAATTACCTACATTGGATAGCTCACTCGTTACCTATAAAATTTCGGTTTGATTTTTGACTTTGAAATTTTCAGAAATAAAGCTAGAAACTTAAAATACAAACGTTTTTTTCTCAAATTCCTTAAGAAGTTGTAAAATTCGAAAATTTTGAGAAACTGAAAAGTAACTTTCGCTAGTTTTACTCTCACTACAAATGTTTCAGTTCAGAATTTTTGAGGCTATTAATTTAAAACTGAAATAAATCTTCAGAAGCTTTAACGACATTCTCTTTAAATTGTGAAAACGTTTAAGGCCCTGTAATGTCAAAGAATTAAATTCGGTGGCCTACTCTCTACCTACAGAATTTCGGTTTGGTCTTTAATCCTGAACATTTTCAAAATAAGTAAGGCTGCAAGTTAAGCTTCAAATATAAATAACTTTTCTGAAATTTCTTACGAAAACTATAAAATTTTAAATTTTTAAGAAACTAAAAGTTACTCTCTAACTGCAAATTTCTTAAGTTTCACTTAGAATTATTTAAGGCTATTAATTTAAAACAGAAATTTGTTAAAAATCTGTTGAAATCTTGAGGACAACTTCTTTAAATTGTTTTAAAAGTTTAAGAGCTTAGAAAGCCAAAAAATTCTATAACTCACCCTTTTCCTACAAAATTTTGGTTGCGTTTTTCATTCTCAAAATTTTTATAAAATAAAGTTACCTACAAGCTTAAAATTACAAATAATTTTTTTCAAATTTATAAAAGCTCCAAAATTCAATAGCTTGGAGAAACTATAAAGTTAAATTCGATAGATCTACTCTATTACTATAGATTTCTTAAGTTTCGGTCAAAAGCTTTCAAATTAAAAACTAAAACAAATCTGCTAAAAATTTGCTTAAATCTTAAGTATAACTTTTAATTCTTAAAAACATAAGTTGAAACATTAAATTCTGAAGAAACACATTCTTTGACTCTAAATTTTCTAAACGTTTATCATGGTTTTCAGTCCCGAATATTATTGAAATTTGTATTAATCCAAAATAGAAATAAATCTGCTGAAAATTCGTCAGAAAGACGTGTTTAATTTTTCAAGTCTTGTAAAACTAAAAAATTAAATTCGATAGCTACCCTTTGCCTATAAAATTTCCATTCTCTGAATTAGAGCTAGAAACTCAAAATTCAAACAAATCTTTTGAAAATTCCTTATAAAAAAGCTTTTTCAAATGTTTAAGTCCTTAGAAAGCCCAAGAATTAAATTTGATAAATCAGTGGTTGCCTACAAGATGTCAATTCAGTTTTCTGCCCCGAAATTTTCAGAAGTAATTCTGCAAACTGGGATATAAATATGTTTTTTTTAAATTTCTTACAAAAGCTTCTTTCAAAATTGTGATGTTTTAAAAGGATGAAAAATTTCTAGAATACGTTCTTAAGTTTTGGAAGGCCAAAAAATTACTTTTGTTGGCTTTTACTTCTTGCCTGCAAATATCCAAAGTTTCTGTTCTAATTTTCATTCTGTATTTTTCTGAAATAAAGCAACAGGCTTAAAATACAAACAACTTCTTTTTAACTTCTTATAAAAGCTTTTCAAAAATTGTAAACTTTTAAAAATCTGACTATGACTCTCAATTTCCTAAAGACTGGAAATTTCTAGTAATTGAAAATATTCGAAATCTGCTAAAAATTCTTCAGAAAATCCCTTTTAATTTTTTAAGTTTTGGAAAGCAAAAAATTCAATTCGGCAGCTCACTTTTTGCCTACAAAGTTTCAGTGTGGTTTTTCAGTTGAAAAGAAGTTACAAGCTCAAAATACAAACTATATTTCTCAAATTCCTTATAATAGCTGTAACATGTTAAGGTTTTGAAAAGCTGAAAAGTTAAGCTATGATTACAATAAGTATCAGTTCAGAACTTTTTTAGAATAACATTAAATTTGCTAAACATTTGCTAAACCTTAAGGACAACCTCTTTACATTTTTAAAAAGGTTACGGTCTTGAGAACCCGAAGAATGAAATTGGATAGCTCACTCTTTGCCTACAAAATTTCGGTTCGATTTGTCATCTTGAAATTTTCAGAAATAAAGCTACAAGCTTAATATACAAACGTTTTTCTTAAATTCCTTTAAGAAGCTGTAAAATTCGAAAGTTTTCAGAAACTGAAAAGTTTTACTCTCGAACTACAAATTTCTTAAGTTTCAGTTCAGGATTTTTTGAGGCTATTAATTTAAAACTGAAATAAATCTGCTAAAAATTTTCTTAAATCTTAAGTACAACTTCTTTAATTTGCTAAAACGTTTAAGATCTTGGAAAGCTAAAGAATTAAATTCGATGGCTCACTCTCCGCCTGCAAAATTTCAGTTCGGTTTTGCTTCCTGAAATTTTTCAGAATTAAAGCTACAAACTTAAAAGACAAATGATTTCTTTCAGGTTGCTTATGAAAGCTATAAAATTTTAAGTTTTGAGAAACTTAAAATTAAATTCAATAGCTGTACTCTCTGACTACAAATGTCTTCTGTTATAGTCAGAATTTTTTAAAGCTATTTATTTAAAACTGAAATAAATCTGCTAAAAGTCTATTGAATTCTTAAAGACAACCTCTTTAAATTTTTACAAAGTTTAATTCCTTAGAAAGCCGCCGAATTAAATTCGATAAATCGCTTTTTGCCTACAAAATTTTGGTTCGGTGTTTCATCCTGAAATTTTTCAAAAATAAACCTATAACCTTAAAATAGAAATGAATTTTCCGAAATTCCTTATAAAAGCTACAAAATTCGAAAGTTGTGACAATCTAAAAAGTTAATCGCAATAGCTTTACTTTCTGACTACAAAACTCTTAAGTTTTACTTAAAAAATTTTGAGTCTATTAATTTAAAACGCAAATAAATGTGTTGTAAATCTGCTGAAATTTGAAGGATAACTTCTTTAACTTTTTTAACTTGGAAATCCAAAATTCGATAGCTCACTCTTTGTCTACAAAATTTCAGTTCGGTTTTCATGCTGAAATTTTTCAAAAATAAAGCAAGCTACAATCTTAGAATACAAGTAATTTTTCACAAATTCGTTATAAAAGTTGCAAAATTCGAAAGTTTAGAGAAACTAAAAAGTTAGATTCGATAGCTTTACTTTCTGACTTCAAATTTCTTCAAAGCTATTCGTTTAGAACTGAAATAAATCAGCTGAAATCTTAAGTGCTACCTCTTTAAATTTTAGACAGTTTAAGGTGTTAGAAAGCTAAATAATTAACTTCAATGCTTCACTTTGTGCCTACAAACCTGTTAAGTTGCAGTTCGGCTTTTCATCCTGTATTTTTTATAAATAAGGCTACAATCTCAAAATATAAACAATTTCTCTTAAAATTCCGTACAAAAGCTTCTTTAAAAATTGTGTAGCTTTGAAAAGTTGATGCGTTAAATTCTGTAACACATTCTTTGACTCTAAATTTCCCAAACGTTTGTAATGTTTTTCAATCCAGAATATTACTGAAATTTGTATTAATCCAAAATATAAATAAATCCGCTGAAAATTCGTCAGAAAGACGTATTTAAGTCTTGGAAAACCAAAAAATTAAATTTGATAGCTCACTTTTTGCCTGCAAACTTCCAAAGTTTCAGTTCGATCCTTCATCCTGTAATTTCTCTGAATTAAAGCTGCAAACTCAAAATACAAACAAATTTTCTACCAATTCCTTATAAAGCTCTCTTAAAAGTCTAAGTCCTTCGAAAGCCAAAGAATTAAATTCGATAATTCACTCTTTGCCTACAAAATTTCGATTCCGTTTTCTGCCCCGGAAATTTTCAGAAGTAATGCTACAATTACTTCTAAAAGCTTCTTTATTCGAAAACATTATATAATTTTAAAAAGCCGAAACTCTAAATTGTGTAACACGTTGTGTTGCTCTAATTATTTAGTTTCAGCTTTAAAAGCAAACAAAAAATTAAATTTGATAGCCCACTTTTGCCTATATACAAACTTCCTAAGTTTCAGATTGGTTTTTCATTCTGAACATTTTCTGAAATAAAGTTACAATCTCAACATGCAAACAATTTTTCTTACAAATACAAAAGTCTCTTTAAAAATGGCGAAGTTTTGAAAAGCTGAAAATTTAAATTCTATAATACGTTCTTTAACTCTAAATTTACTAAATTTTTTTAAGTTTTTCGGTCTGAAAAATCATTGAACTTTCTATTAATCCAAAATAGGAACCTGGAAATAGAAATCTGCTAAAGATTATTCATAAAGACCCCTTTTTAAAAGTTTGAGAAGCCTAAAAATTAAATTCTATAACTAAATTTTTACCTGCAAGTTTATAAAGGTCCGGTTTTTCATCCTGAAACTTTTCAGAAAAAAGCAATAAACCCAAAATGCATACTTTTTTTTTAATTTCTTATAGAATGTTCAAAAATTATAAAAACCTGAAAAGTCTAATTCTCTGACATGTTCTTTGGCTCTCAATTTCTTAAGTTTTCGTCAGGTTTTTCAGTCTGGAAAATTCTATTTATTGAAAGTAGAAATAAACCTGCTGAAAACCTTCAGAAGAGTTTTTTTTAAGACTTGAAAAGCCAAAAAATTAAATTTGATAGCTTGCCTGTAAACTTCCTAAGTTTCAGTTTGGTTTTTCATCCTGTAATTTTACTTAAAAGAAGTTACGAGCTCAAAGTATAAACAATATTTCTTATAAAACCTGAAAAGTTTAATTCTATAACACGTTATTTGACTCTAAATTTTCGAAGTCAGCTTTTTCAGTGTGGAGAATATTATAGAAATTTAGAAATTTGTATTAATCAAAAACAGAAATAATTTTTCAGAAAAGCTTTTCTAATACTGTAAGCCCTAAAAAGCTGAAAAGTTAAATTCGATAACTTTTTGCCTTTTATCTCGTTTTTCATCCTAAAATTGTTCAGAAATAAAGCTAGAAGCTCAAAATACAAACAATTTTTCTGAAAATTCCTTATTGAAGCTTCTTTAATAATTGTAAGATTTTGAAAAGCTGAAAATTAAAATTCGTGACATCTTCTTTGATTCTAAATTTCCTAAATTGTCGTAGGACTTTTCGCTATGGAAAATTATTATTTTTCAGTCCATTTTGAAGAATTGAAAATACGATTTGATAACTGACATCTCAATCAAATTTATTCAAGTTAGGTTTACAGGAAGGAAATTCTGAAAATATCATAAATTAAAAATTAAAATTAATTTATTTCAAAATTACCTTTAAATGTTTATTTTAAGCAGTTTTAAGGTTGAACAATTAAATCTACTTAGTTTTTTTTATAAAAAATCCAACATGTCAGAATGAAAAGGCTTCTGAGAGTACTAATATTTAAAATAAAACTAAATCCGCTGAAAATTTCTTCCAGAAAATCTGGGTTAAGAACTGATCCTTCAATGAGTTTCAGTTAGGTTTTCAGTCAGGAAATTCCCACAATGCCGTACAATGAAAACAAAGATGTATTCCGTTTAAAAACTTCTTTAAATATTTTTAAGAAATTTAAAAAGTTTGAAGGTTAAATAATTAAATTTGTCTAATTAGTTTTTAACTAGAAACAAAAATTTCAGTATGAAAAAACTTCTGAAAATGCTAATATTTAGGGTAATAATAAATATGCTGAAAAGTTTTTCCATTAACTAAGATTTTGAAAATCTGAACTGATAACTGGCATCTCAACTGTATCTGTCTAAGTTTCAGTTAGGCTTTTCAGTCAGGAAATTATGAAAATGCCATAAATTGAAAATAATATTCCTTTCGCAACCTATTTAAATTTAAAGAAATTTAAGAATTTGAAAAACTATTAAACCTAAAACATTTTCATGATAGAATTGAAGGTTAAAATAAATTTAAAGCGGAATTAGTTGAGCTTTATAATGAATATTAAATATTTAAGAATGTTCCGGACTATTTGGCCGACATATTAAGAGTGACAATCACTGCAACCAAATACGCCCATCTCTACAAGCTCCTTTTACTAATAAACCTGAACGACCCCCTGTGTTAAACGCACCGTTAAAAATCAGTGGGAGACCTGAAAACTTCTAATTTGTCGTAGAACGGTTAATTATAGTGCTGTAAATAACGTAAAACTGGTGTAATTTAACACCTGCCCCTTGCTTTCTCTTATCACTAATTTTTTTCTTTAAGGAAGGCCTTAACTCTTGCTTCTCTTACTCTGCTTTAGAAGGCAATTGGAATTCTGTTAAAATTCCTTTAGTTTAAGAAAGTTTGTTACAGATTGGCTACTTTTGTAAAACTTGGTTTGAAAACTGTGTTGAAGATTGTTATCAATTAATTAATTAGTTCAAAGGTTTATATTACGATTCCAGAACTAAAATTACTTACTAATGTCGACCTGTTATACATTTCCAGGTGTTAAGAGAATAATTAAAATCGCCATGGCAACATTTGGCATCTCTTTTCCACTCATTAAAGTTGTATAAAGCTATACCGTTTTGTATTTACTTTAATGGTGATTTCACATAACTTAAAATTTTTTACCAGAAAAACTTTTATTATCTACGTTATTAATATTTTGAAGGGGATTTTATGCCTATATTTTTTAAAAATCGTGTCACATACTGGCAGAACGCACAAAAATTCTTAGAATACTTGTAAGCACACAAAATCAACATTTCGATAAGTAGATAAGCAACTCATTCCTGCTCGACATGTAAATCTGCCATAGATAAAATTACTCGCTACTGCAATTTGTATGAAGTGTGCCTTCAAATCACTGAAATTAACAACCATTAATAGCCTACAACCGACCATGTGTGGAATAATTTATAAATTCCACTTCCTTATCAGGTGCGAAAATAATTTGCTCCGTTAGGCATCGCTATAAATAACGAGTTCCTGGGTCGTTTTGTGGATCTCTTTAAAGAAAAAAATGCAAAGAAATTGTAACTACTTTTAATCCAAGTAGGGGGAGAGGGAGATGTAAGAATTTTGAAAATTTCAGATCATTTTATGTGGTTTCTTGGGTTTATTATTTTTATCGGTTTTTAATTTAAGACAACACAAGTTTCGATTATTTTTGAGCCATCTTCAATCAATGTTTTATATCAAGCACAACCAGTATGAAAACCTAATTGACTTGAGCTGGTTTAAATATCCTCTGAAGGTTAGTTGTAATGATCGATTTACTAAAAATTCTTTAAAAGATCTCTTTAAATGCTTTGAAAAATATTACATTTTGAAAGCTGAAATTTAATAAATCTATTTTATTTCTTTTTATTTTATTTTAAATTAAAACTTATTGGTTTATTTACTATTTTAATGTCAACGTAACAAAGTAAAATTGTTTGTATTAGTCGTGTGAGAGTTCTTCTTCCTTTGTGGGTAAATTTGCAAACCAAGAGAGAGATAGGCAGATACACCTCTCTCTTGCAGTTTTTCAATAAAAGTTGAATATTATGATCTTTATATAAACATACCGAAGTTAAACGTTGTATAAGGGAGCTGTATTAGGACTAGGTACTCAACTTTTTTGTTCTTAAAGTATTTCTAATATGATTTTGATTTTCTTATGGCTGTTCTGATTTGTTGAATGTTTTCTTGTGTTTGTATGCTGACAATGCTTTCAAAATCAAGTCTGCCTGTTTTAGCTTTAGGTATTCTTTTCGTGCTTGATAGATCGGATTAACACTCTTCTGGTCCTTCTTTCCTGAAGCTGCTGTTTTACCTTTCTTTATAAATTTACAATTCTTGCCTTTTTGTTTTCTGTTCGGTGCCTTTCTTGTTCTCATCGCATCCCACCAACTGACATTCCTAAACTTATTTCACCTTCTAGATATTAATGTTGTAAACAGATTAACAGAAACTTCGAAATTCGTTTGTGGGGGAAATCTCATTTGTTCTTTGTATATTTGGACATGATTTTAGTAGAACGTAATAGCCAAGTTTATGACCATATGCTACCATTAAGACAGTCTAATATAACCTTCACGACGTCCGGATTAATCTTCTTGTCCTTCCGACAAGCCATTACGTTCATTACATTCATCCCCTTAAGCAAAACAGCTAGAGCTTGAATTATTAGGACTTAAGACACATTATTATTCACGTCCACGTAGATTAACCGTTCACGTACGTTAGAAATACAAAAAAGTCACTTTGCCTCATTTTAAAACTCACTTCTGGCTTTACATCGATCTAAATAA
This sequence comes from Melanotus villosus, assembly GCA_963082815.1. Taxonomy (NCBI): domain Eukaryota; kingdom Metazoa; phylum Arthropoda; class Insecta; order Coleoptera; family Elateridae; genus Melanotus; species Melanotus villosus. The sequence goes on along the minus strand of OY720420.1, from coordinate 9,533,005 downwards.
AATTCCACTTGGCCATTTAGCTTACCTTCATTTTAATAAAATAAAACTTCGACGAGTCACAAAGGTAATTTTGTTTTGCCAGCAGTCTGATTAGTATATATTTTTTATTATTATTTGTAATTAAGAATGACCTTTATATGAAAATAGTTGAGGATTAAAATGCGGAACGAGATTGAATACTGGTCGAGCACCATTAATTAGCGTAGTTAAAGTGTGGTACTAATTAACTAGGTAACGCATAAAAACGCACCTGTTTTTATCAATTTATTAAACGTCCGAGTCATTAGAGCAGTAGTGCTAGAAGGTACTAATTTCCTTTACTAATGCGAAAACGCATCCATAATTCACAAATTAAACCGTCAAATTCAGCCGATCGTGCACTGTAACAAATGATAATAGCACCTAAAGCAACGAAGATTATTTCATCTTCCACACTTTTTAAGCACGTTCGCAATTTAACTCATTAAATTTTGCTCGGCGCGTAATTAACGATATATAAAATGAAAAAAATTTGCTATCAATCACTGGTTAACTATACCAACCGTCCGTAAGTATTCCCGATTTAGATGGAATGAAACAGTCTGCTTTATCATCGCCGTAATGGTTGGTACTTAACGTTTGACGGTAGATAAATTCATCTGGAGATGAGGTGCAGGTACTGGCATTTGTGATTTGTCCGTGTCAAGACTGAGGTCACTCAAAGGTGCTAATGACCATGCCGATCTTGGCAATATGCGCTACACTGTTACCTCTAAAGATATTTTAAATCGCCTGATTTGGACTTGACGGGGTCACGATTCACTAACATCTTCCATTAGGGAAAAAATTTAGAAACAGTTCATTAACTCTTTAACTCCTCTTTGAAGATCCAAGGCAGTTGTTAAATATCTCAACTTTTCGTTTTCTGTTGGCGGTGGTTCTAACACCTGTAGGGATTTTTAATGTCTTAAAGAAAGCATCCTGTCCAAGCAAGCAGCTGGGCCTGTACATATAAGAACTACCATTCAAAGAAAGGACAAGAAAACACAGGAAACTTGTACAATGTTATTTAGAATGTTATAGTTCCAACTTCGGTAGAGATAACATGTTTATAATTGTGTAAGAAAACTCTCGAATAGGTTGGCCTACTTTGCTGTAGGAAAACCCAAATGCAACTTTAGAAACTTCAGCTTGAATAAATCACGCAAGTTCCACATAAAAAGGAAAATTTCGTTTCGTTTAGTAAACATACAGTGTAGCTAGCTGTATTAGGATTCGGCATATGACAAATGGAAGTCGTACATCTGATGTCAGTCACTAAACAGGTCCCACCATTTGCGAGCCGTCAGAATAAACTCTTCGGTGTCCGATGCTCTAGGCACAGAAATTCTTTTGGTCGTTAAATCGGTATAGAGTGCCTTACGCCTACGACCTTTAAATTTTTTTATTTGATTGCGTTACACTATGCCATAACGACCAGCTTGATAACTTGATATACGCCGTACAAATGGGAAGTCATAATATACACCCACTTTATAATAAAATTTTAGATTTATGAAATACATAATTAACAGTTTCGCTTCTGATGTAATGCAAGAATTTGATTATGCAGTTGGAGCTTTGAGTAACAATTTATTATTTGGTTTTAATAATTGTGAAAGAAATAAAATGTGAGCAGGTGTTTTGGTTTCAAATTGATCCATCTTCAATACTTGACCTTTATTAATTTCAATTAAATAGTTGAAAACACTTAAAAATTATCTTCTTCCTCCTCGTTAAGACTCCATTAACGTCTCCATAATCTCTTTCTATCCACCCCATCGTCCTTTTCTTCTTCCTTATTCACTCTATCTCCTCCTACTCCACATCTTTAATTTTTCAAGGTGATTCAAACCTGTTAATTTTGTCATGAAAGTTAAAGTTCCTCTTATCTTTCTCCTGGTTTTCTTCCCCATCTTTTCCTTCGTTGTTACTTACTCGCTGATTCAATTCTGTTAACTTTATCCTGTAAAGTGGTCTTTTTTAGCCGCCTTTGTGCTCGTTCTGTCTTTTGCCTGTTAGTCCTAATATTTTATTTATTTTGCCTTCCCTATTCGCTGTTTTTCCTTGCTCCCTCCTACCCTTCATTCAATGCTGCTTCTCTTTTTATTTATCTCATTCTCTCTGGTTTACTTCTGATTTTTTCCTTTAGATTTGGTTACTTTTCTTATGTTCTACCTTCATTGCTTCTTTTCGTTTCTATTTTTCTTTCCTTCTCTTTTTAACTTTAATTCAACTTTGTTTATCTTAACCTGAAAATAGAGTCGCCCTTTTTTCTTCCTTTGTCTTTCTTTTCTCAAGCTCTTGCTCCTAATATTTCAATTTTTTTTTCTCTCTTCGCTAACTTTGCCCTGGAGAGCCCTCCCTTTTCGCTTCCTCCATTGCTCCTTCTGTTTTCTTGATTCCCATATTTCCTCATTACCCTAATTCTTTCTGCTTGCTTCTGACTTTTTGTTTTTTTCTATATTATGTTTTCCTGTCTTTCCACCGTCATTGTTTCTTTTCATCTCTCCTCATTGTCCTCTTTTTCTTCTCCTCACCTAACTTTATCCTGAAAGATAAATTGCTATTTTTTCCTCTGCCTTTGTCATTTTTTCACAGATTCTTACTCCTAATTTCATATCTTTTTTCTTATCTATTCGCTAACTGTTTCCTGCCGTCATCCATTGCCGCTTCACCTTTTTTCTTCATTCCTCTATCTCCTCAACGTCTTCACCTTTCTTGTTGTCCTCTTTTTATTTCCCTCTCTCCGTCTCGATGATTCAATTTTGTTAATTTTATACTGAAAGATAAATTTGTTCTTTCTTTTCTCTGACTTTGCCCTTTTTCTCTTCTCATCTACTTACTCCTAATATTTTATTTCTTTCTTCATTACTGTACCTCGTCATTTTCCTCATTCTCTCTAGCTTACATCTGACTTTTTGATTCTTTTCTCCTTTATTCTTCTTTCCCTTGTCTCATATTTAGTTGTTCTTTCTTTATTTTTGGCTTCTCGTTGCTTCTTTTTCTTTATCTCCTTCTGTTATTTTGTTTTCCTATGTATTCGTTCTCTTTCTTTCCTGTCTTTTCCTCGTTGTGCGTTGTAAATTTTACACTCAAAGATAAATTTGCTCTTTTCTTTCTCTGATTTGTCCTCTTTCTCTTCTCGAGATCTTACTCCTAATATTTTATTTCTTTTTGCCCTCTTTCTCCTGCATAACTCCTTCTTTTTTCTTCATTCCTGTGCCTCGACATTGTCCTCGTTTTCTCTGGCTTACATCTGCCTTTTGTTTCTTTTCCCCTTTATTTCTCTTGCCTTTGTCTCCCCCTTCAATGTTCTTCATTTGTTTTTGACTTCTCATTATCAGTTATCTCTCTATTTCTGATCTCCTTCTGTTATTTTGTTTTCCTATGTATTCCTTCTCTTTTTCCTGTCTCTTTATTTATTATTGCTGTCTTTTTTCTATGTTTACCTCCAGATTTTTCTTCCTTTTCTATTTGTTTGAAGAAAAGGTCTTCTTGGATATTTGAAAATATTAGTTGGTTTTATATGGCTGCTTCTTGAATTATTTTTTATTTCTATCGGTTTATAATTTAGAAAATCAGTTTCGGTTGTTTTTAAACTGTCTTAAGTCAAGCTTTTCTGTCGAATCAACATCAAGTTGACCATTCTAAAAACCTAATTTAGTTGACGTTTGAATATTTCCTGAAGGTTATTTATGGTGCTTGATTAGATATCCGTTAAAACTGTCCTGAAAAAAACCGAAATGTACATTTTGTCCTTAAAATCTCGAAATCAAGGAATTTCTATATTCTAATGGGTGATCCAACGGTTAGCGTGGATGTTGATTGTCGTTATCTGACATATATCGCAATGGTCATGAAAAAATTTGTTGATAGAAAATAGTTATAGACTTTGGCAATTGCAACAATGGAGTTTTTTTTTCAAATTACTTCTTTGAAGATGCCGTTGGAGCTACTGTTACCGTTAATTCCGAGCGCTACCGTAACATGCTAAGAGAATGTTTGTGGCCTAAATTAAATGAAATGGATGTGAATCAGCTCTGGTTTTAACAAGATGGCGCAACATCCCATACAAGCCATGAAACAATCGCCTTATTGCGCTAGAAGTTCGATGATCGCATCATTTCCAGAAACTCTGAGGTGAATTGGCCCCCAAGATCCTGTGATTTTACTCCTTTAGATTCTTTTCTTTGGGGAAATTTGAAAAATAAAGTGTATACTAATAATCCACAAACACTTCACCAGCTGAAAGACAACATTCGAGCTGCATTAGATGCCATTGATCCACTTTTATGCGAAAAGTTATCGAAAATTTTGACGTTCGAATAACCTTCTGTCAACGAAGCCGTGGATGTCATATGAATGATATTGTTTTTCATGCATAATTGCTACATATTAAACTTTCTGATATAATAAATATTTCTAGCGTAAGTTTATAAAATGAATTTTTATTTGATGAAAAAATCCACGCTAACTGTTGGATCACCCATTATATAGAATTTCTTTTAATTCTTTCCTAAACTTATTGCCACGGTTTTCCTCTCTTATTTTTGGATAAACTTATTGCGTTTGTATATCCGCTAGTCTGTCTTTCAGGTTATTTTGAGTCTGATTTTGGCTTTTGGTGACTGCTGGACGCTCCTCTACTCATTTTTACCTAAACCTTCAAAGCTAACGTATCCCTTTGTTTTGTATTTGAATTTCTTTTTCTCGTCTCATTTCATTTTATCTCATCAACTGACATTTCTAAACAAAAAAAGGTAATATCGCTAATTGCCTTTTTTGTTTCTCTCTCTCTCTCTCTCTCTCTCGCTCTCGTCTTCTTGTTCTTACTTCTGACTTTTTTCTGCTCTACTCGCGCTCTCTTTTCCTTTCTTTCTGCTTTCATTGCTCTTTACTCTCACTGTTTTCTTTCGTTCTCTCTTTCTCTTCCTTCGTCCTGACTTTCTACTTTATTTTTTCGTCTATTCATCCCATGCTTTTCTCTCTCTACTTTCTGGCCCCTTCTTATTTCCTTTACTCCTCTATCTCCTCATTATCTTCTGTCTCCCTCTTTCTGTCTTGCGCAGTGTTTTTTGTTTCTTTCTTTTTCATTATTCTTTGCTCTTTCTCTGCTTCTTCACTTCTTGAGCGTGTCTTATTCCCTTCCTTTTTTCTCTATTTAATTTATTTTTCTCTTTTATTCGATCTGCCCTTTTCCCTTCCTGTCCCTCGTTCCCTTTCCTACACTGCTAATTCTAGCTAATATTTTTCTTTCTTCTTCCCCACTTTTCTTCAATTTCATCTTCCCCATTCTTTCCTTTCTATCCTACGGTTCTCTCTTTCAATTTCCATTTCTCGCTCTCTTTACCTTCATACTTATTCTGCTCACGGTTAATAAGAGAGAAATCAAACAAATTAACAGTAGAAGATTTGAAAATGAGGAAGATTAAATTGGATTCAAGTACGCGTGAAATCTCGTCCTCGTTTTAAAAAAGATTGACGTTAACCCCTAACGCAATATTGTAACGTTTAAAATTTTCCGTTCCGACAAAGTTGAGCACAGCACATCTTGCAAGAACCGATACAATAGCTATCAGTTGTAATGATATCTCTATCTGATGGCAGGTGCCAGTGACGGTCAAGGGTCACAAAGATATTCTACGCGGCACCTTCATGCAAGCGACCGCTGGAATGTGTGCTATCATTGTATTTTAACATTATTATATTGTAATCTGTCTGACATAATGATCTCTTTAGACTTTCTTTATCGCTTATTATTGGTATTAATTTTGTTAAATGATTATGGATTTAATTAATTTATAGTTCCAGCTGTTTTAAAAATTTCTAAGATTGATTTGTTTGAAAATTTCTTTTCGTGTTATTGTTATTATCCTTTAATAATTTATGGTTTATCGTACGACGCCGACGTTGGCAATCTTGTCTTCTAACTTTAAGTTACACAAAACCTGGATTTACTGAGATGAAGATTCGAACATGTGCTTTCTTATTTGCAAGGCAAACGTCCAGTCTTTAGTGTTATCCTGAAGTGACTTTTTTACTTTTTCCCACTGTTAACGTATTAATAAAAGCTAAAATCTAAAAGACTTGTGGTAACTGATAAAAGCAAAGCTTTAATGGGAGTATTAATTCTGGGTGTCGAGTATGAAATCCAAGATGGTTTCGTTATCGGAAATGGCGTCCGAAGTAATACACTTTGGCCATCTATCACTATAATTAGTGCCTTGCCTTGCTACAGTAGAAATCTCAGTGATGTATTTGTCAAAGCGAGGACTTGCCGGGCCTGAGAGCAATTGCGGTCGGTCTCTTTTTATGTTTCCGGTCCACCGGAAGTTCCGCTCGGCTACCGGTCAATATATCTACGTGCAGTTGCAGATTAACTTCCTGTTTCCGCTCCCTAGGTACGCTTTAATGAACCGATTTTTAAATTTTGTGCAACTAACTTACCGAAATATATCATTCGTTATTTTAGAAACAAAACTTGCTTTTATTGTTAGTTATAACGCCTGGTTTATGTACCACTTAACCTCATATTATTTGTTTCAAATTTTCCATTGGACTCATTGGAGGAGTTTTACTAAATTCTCCAAATTAGAAAATTAACCCTTTTTAGTTAATTACGATTAAATTAATCCCCAGTTTCATTAAGAACAAATCAACGAAACTTAATTATTAGAAACAAAATAAGATTTAAGCTTGTGCTTCAAGAGTTTCAAAGCACCTTTGAATGGGAATGCCCAATGAAGGCCCTCGAAAGGTTCTGTTGTGCTTCAATTGAAACTTAAAGTAATTGTTTCTTTTTGGAAAAAGTGTAGACAAAGCGAATTCCATGGTAAAAAGACGGGTTACAGATTAAACAACGTACTTTCCTCGTTCAATTCTAATATTTAAGGTACAGACAGAATTTTCGCTTTTATTTATTGTGCACCAAAAACCCAAAGCAATTTTACGACGCTAATTTTTGGAAAATACAAAGAAATTGAAGAAAATGTTCAAGTTTCTTTCTAATTGTCTTTTGAAGAGGTGGCGTTCCAATGGTTTTTAACAAATAGGCAACTAATTCAAACGTTAACGTTAATCATAGTAATTTAGAGTAATATACGTATGTAATTTAACAGTAGAAAATTGTACGGCTATGATGTAAACCCCGGAGGGCTCGCCCGTGTTCTAAATTAATCTCGCATTATGTCAACGAGGCAACAATTCTAAATCAAGTACGCACAACTAACTAACCGGTAGGAATTGAACCGTTGCAGCTAATTAAAATAAACATGAAACAATAATACAGTACTAATCGATAGTTGTTTTGTGGTCAAAGCGAAACGTAAATTAATGATTCTCGATTGGATTTCGCTTCTGGGTCAGGTAAAGCAAGTTTGATGATTAGCGATCATCACATTACGAAGCAATCCACATGTGCTAATAGGCGTACACGGTGGTTTGTGCTTCGTTGGACACACGAACCCCGAAGCATTATATACACATGGTCACTAAATACGAATGATAATTAAAGCTGAAATGCTCTGATGGAAAATACGACGTCCTTCTCGTTTATATCTTATTGCCCTAAATTGGCACAAAGGGAATTTTGCGCAAAAATTTACCAACCAACCAACCAACCTACAACAAGCTCGTATACGTTAATTAAATTCCTAAATTTATTGTTTTTGGCGAACTTTTGACGGAATTGTTTTTTATTCAAAGTTAACTTCGGCGTTTGAATTTCAAAGGTCGGATATTTCATAATTAAATGCTTGTATAAAACGGCAATTTTCGCTAACGAAGCGATTTTTTTACTTTCGTCAGTTTTTCTAACGTTTAAAAAGTATTTTTGTCTTCTTTTTATTGTAATACTCTTTGGTGTTTTTAGTAATTTTCGGGAAAATGTTTGGTTTTTTGCAAGGCTTTTCAAAAGCAGAGGAGATCTGCTGCTGCAAGATGACAGCGACTATTTTCATTTGCACAACGAATTGTAAACTTCGCTTCTTTTTCTCTTTCTTGATTTTCGTTGTCTTCATCTTCCTCTCCTCCCCTTCTTCTTCATCCTCGTCCCCGTCGCCCTCCTCCTCGCCCTCTTCCTTCTCCTAATCGTCCTCCTTATCCTCCTCCTCCGTTCCCTTTTCGTTCTGGTGCTCATTCTCCTCCTCCACTTCTCCTTCCCATCCCCCGTCTTCACCTTTCTCATCATCTACATTTTCTTCTTCCTCCGTTATCGGAGATCTTCCGCTGTTATAAGTTGTAAAGAATTGTTTCATATTCGTGCCTTCCCAGTTCCTTAACAGTCCTTATCCAAGGCATGTGCTTCCTCCCTAATATTAATTTCCTTCTATCGTGCTTTTTCTTATCAATGAAGTAATTTATATTTTTCATTGTTTAAGACGTGTCCAAAGTAATCTACTTTTTAATTGATATAATAATTCTTCATATCTTCGGAAGCGTCTTTGCACTTCGTTTTTGTTGACTTGGTTCGTTCGTTAATATTTTAAGGAAGTAAAGGATACAAATCTTGAGAACTCCTGAAAATTTTTAAGCCACAGACTGATTTTGCTTGCATAATTTGGATTTGTGTCTCAGTTCGGTCCATATCAACACTTAAAACAAATAAGAAATAGTTTAACAAAACAAATAATATGTATAAATTAGTCACTAAACACAGAATAATTACACAATTATTGTAGAAAAACAATACTTACCCATCATACATCTCATGTGTTGGCTACAAAAGTAGAATATAAAGCAAACTTGAAACTTTAATTATTTTCTTGCAGAATAAAAACAGCGTATCTAGGATTGCAACTACCAAAAACTGACCTACTTAATTGTTGGTGGGTTTCATGAAAGCTTTTCCTCCTCCATCTTCTCCTTCTCCTTGCCCACTCCACCCTCATCCTCCTCCGCCCACTCCACACTCTTTCTACTCTTCTGCCATCTTCTCTTTACTCTTCCTCTTCCTACTTTTTCGCCTCGCCTTTAATTGTCTTCTTCCTATTCACCTGCTTCTTCTTCTTCTTCTGCTCCTTCTTAATCTATATCTCCAATCGGAGGTTATCCACTATTTTAGAGACTTCCCTATTTTCTGCTGCTCTAAAGAATCGTGCTTTTTCTTCTCAACACAGTAATTACTTAATACTTAGCCAAATTAATCTGCTTGCCTCTTCTTTTTAAGTGATAATAATTCTTGATTTCTTTCGTTGTTCTTGAAGTGGTCTGTTCATGATATTTTAAACTCTACAGCAGAGAAATTGCGACGGCTTCTGAAATGTTTAACCTCAGGTGGGATTTGAACCGTTTGCAAGTTGATTGTGAGGTGGGCTCTACAGCCACTGTAACACCGAACTGCCTTTGGTTGAGAATTTGGATTCGTCCCTCGATTTGGTTCATCTCAACATTTAAAGCAAAACGTAGATCTAAACAGACCATTAAGACACTTTATTGCTTCATGGCTAAGCTATGATTAATGTTAATTTAAGTATAAATGACTGATAACGTCGTTATTTCAAACACTAAACTATAGTAAACTAGGCCTGTTCAGGGAATAAAAACTCTTACACATAAAAAATGTAACAATGAATATATTTTAGTTATACTACAAGTGGATCACTAACACTTATTTAGCCTATTTATAAGGTTTATAAACACCTCCTCTGCTTACTTGTCGAAGCTTTTCCGCACATTATGTATAAGTGAAGCGCCAGACGTTTTTGAAACATTTTTTGATATCTTCTTCCAGATTTATAGGAAAGACCCCAAGTTTTTTGCAGGATTTTTTCTCTTACTATATTCTGCTTTACATAAAGCCCAACATTTTTTTTATAGGTCTTGCTTGTGGAACATTTGACACGTTTTCGTCTTTTTGAACAAAATCAATATTTTTTGTAGTAAGGTAAACTAAAACTAAACGAGTGTAATAGCAAGTGGCCATATCTGGCCAAAATAAATTAGTTCGCCCATTAATAAATGGAATCAAACGCGTTTTTATGCACTCATTTGAATATAGTTCAGATGTCATAGTTTTAGTAGTTATGAGTGTTTTCGATATCAACCCTGTTTCATCTAAGGCTTGCTAAATTATGTACTTTTTAAAAAATTCTGCCTTGGTTTTAAACTTGAATATCTGAACTTGAACATCAGATGAGCATATGAGCAAGTACTGTGATAATACTTTCTTTCTGGCATATAAGTAAGATCAACAGCGCAGTACTTTCATCATCCATTACAAGAATTTTAGTAGTGTCTTGGTTAAGTTTTTCTTCAAGAATATTTCGACACTTTCTTTTGGCACGTAATTTTTACTCCTTTATGTATTTTGAGGCACTTTTAGTCATTTCCAGATGTTGTGGTTTAATTTTATGCACTGTACCTAGTGATACACGTACCTATGATGAAATCGTTCTCAAAGATGTATTATGTATTCAGGTGCCCCGAAAGAATTCTTGGTGCGTGCTTGATGGCTTTAACATTTGCTGCGGACAACGGGCGTCTCGGAGGTTTTACGTAAATACTATTACCAGTTTCCACGTACCTCTTGATTGTGCCCTAAACAGTCGTTTTTCTAATTCCTTCAACAGTAAAGTGGTGGGAAGTGACTTTGCAGCTACGTTCTGCGGTTTTTTCATAGAAATGGCAAATGGAGAACTTTTGCTTCTCATCTTAACAAATGAACAACAAACGAAAGCAAAATGTGGCAGCTGGCGTTCGTGAAAGCTATACATAGACTACTTTTATTTTTTCAAAGTAAAACAAATTCATTGTTCCCTAAAAAATTATAAAACCATTTCATTCTCTTTCATTACTGAACAGACTGTATATACGTACATATTCTTGAAAACTTCTTAAAATGGTATTTTAGCTGAGGACTACGCCGACTATGATTCGCATTTAAAACAACACAAGTTAATGATATAGGTAATTAAAAAACGATCGCAAATGAAAAAATCTGCGTACGTCACTGGAATCGACGTAAAAATATCTATCAATAGTGCCCATGTCATACTAAGATATTTCTATAAATAAAAAAGTTATAAGACTTAGTAGAATTGGAGTTGCGGTCGTGGCTCAGGTGGTTCAGCGTGCGTTTGAGCAGGCCCGGGTTCGATTCCCAGGACCACACATACACCAACCGCTTCCTTCAGAAGGCAATGCCAAACCAACAAGGTATTTCTGCTTAGTAAGTCTTCTCAGGAGTAGAAGTGCAAGCACTGCCGTGGTTCGGAGACCGCATAAAACTGTAGGTCACTAGTGTGTGTAAGCTACTTGATACGCATACCACAGGCATATGGAAAGAAGACTGGCAACTCCCTGTAAAGGACACGCCACTTCAAGAAGACAGAATTGAAGTAATTTTAAAATATCCACCATAACTCGAAAACATGAGAAGATCGCCCATAAGATGGCACGACAACCTGCAATCGGTTTACCTCGAATTTAGGACACACTTAGTTGTCCATGAGAGGCATTATGGAACTGGACTTGCGAGAGACACCTGGACATGAAATCACAGAAACTCGCATAAAACACCTGGCTCTGTGCTGATTCGCCTTTCTAGAACGATCGAGTGTATGCTACTAAAAAGCACAAAGATACGAAAGCAATCCGCAACCAAAAACAGAGCCAATCACAGGCGGAGGTTTTGTGGCATATCCCAACATAAATTCCGCAAATCTTGGACAATTATTTGGTTATAATTAGTTTTAAAGAATCATTGAATCATGCTATAAATATTATTAAACAAATAAATAGACTTGATTAAACATCTTATTTTTTCGAACCGTTAAACGAATATGAGATTACATTACGTAGATATTTACCTGGGCAACTGATTGTCCGGATTTGTTGTTTTGGACCACCTTCACCTGATTAAGATTTTAGTTAGCAGCTAGCGTTCGTATTTTAGTTAAAATAATTGGCTAGTTGTTAAAGATTGCATTGACTTAAACGTTAGAAAATATTGATATGAGACTTTGTTACGTAGACATTTACTTGGGGAATTGATAGTTCGGAATTGCTAGTTGAGCTCTGTTGCTCTGCCCAAAATTGTTAATAAGTTAGTTGTAAAGTTTACGTTGTAAGTTAAATACAAGGATGGTTCAAATTTAATCCCGAATTTTGCAGCTATATACTCGTACAAAATAATTTGTATATGGCGAAATCTAGATAGGTTGTTTATAGTCTAAAAAGAACTTTTAGAAGTTTGTATCACCTACGGTTTAGCCTGAGGAATTATAAAAATCTCTTTCGCACGGTCGGCGGCAACTGAGCGAGAGAGCAGAATGTAAACACTCACTCGCGCTCGCGCGGTCGGTCCTTTGACTTCCGCACACAATACCGCCAACGAAGGGAGCACCGGGCAGCGGCAATGGCAGGATCATGGTCAGCGCGAGTGACGTGTTTACATACTCGCGCTGCCCACTTTCATGCTCACTTCCCTGCTCACTGCCACAGAAGTGGGCTGAATGTAAACCGGGTATAAAAAAGCAAAGGTTATACCTTCAGCTGGGAAGATAATGGCCACTGTGTTTTGGGACGCAGAAGGGGTTTTGTTTACAGATTTGTTAGAAAATATGCTTACAATTAATGTCCCTTATTACGCTCAACTGCTTGCCGAAAAAGTTAGCCTGCATTTTGGACGAAAAGACGGAAGCGTTTGGTTAGGACTGTGGTTCTCCTATACGACAAAGGTCAATTGACTAGGGAAGCTTTAGATAAATTACACTGGGAGACACTTCCACATCCTCCTTACAGTCCGGATTTGTCTCCTTGTGAGTTTCATCATTGTTTGTTTGGGCCACTCAAGGAAGCAACGGGTGGTATTCGATTTGAAGATGGCGAGGAGGTCAAAAATTTCGTGCCAAACTGGCTTGCCGCTCAGCCAAAAACTTCTATTAAGAGGGGATTATGAGGCTTTCAGAGAGATGACCAAAGTGTGTAGAGTTAGAAGGGGCATATATGTTGAAATGCAGGATAAATCATATTGTTTAAATAAAAAGTTACACAAAAATTCCGGGTTAAATTTGAACCCTCCTCGTAATTAACTTTTCGCTAAATATAGAGACTTTGTTAAATATTGCATTCAGTTTAATTGGTGTAACAGTAAAACGTTAAAATAATTCAGAAAGGGCTCCTAATCATAAGTTCGTAATTTTAATGAATGTTTTTGTTTTCTGCAACGTAGTTGGTTTTAACAAAATTTCCCATTCGAAACCTAATTTCCCTCCTGAAAGTTCAGGGATTATTAAACAAATAATCATTTCGTATTAAACTGCATACCGAAATATATTTTATGAATATTCGAATCGGAGCAAACGTATCGTCGAAATAATTCAGCATACGTATTATTGCGAGGAAATCTTTGATAAAATCCGGGTAGCATAGACATTTCGCAAATTAACTCGACTACCCCAGTTTTAGTAAGGACGATTGTTGCGTGTTTTCCCGATGTAGTTGCCTCGCGTGGGTGCTCAAAGGACATAATCAGCTATTGATGGCAGTGTTTATAACGATGCTGTTGCCATGGAACGTGACAAGTGAATCTCGACTTCCTCTAATTAGTGCACGTAACATCCGATTTAGGCTGCGGTTGTTTACAATCAGCGGTTATACACTTCAAATCATTGCTTTCGGCTATTTCGGATTATAGGAGTCGGGTTACTATCGATGGGGTTTCATTTCTGATCGGCTTATGTTGATTTATAAGCTAACTTTGATCGCTTTTCATCTAACGTTCAATTAGCTACATTGCTCTCCTCATCCTCCTCCTCTTTGCTGTTTAATTCATTATATCACATCTACATTGGTAATCCTTTAATGATGTCCTTGAGATAAAAAGTTACAAAGGAAGATTTTAGCAGAAGTTGAACGTGGTCTTCGAATCGAAAATAAAAACCTCGGAATTATTCGTAAACGCGGCTAGTTTACAACTTGGTTTAAAAAAAAACCAAAACGTGCCATAAACCAGCTTGAAAATGAAGATATTTTCTATAAATCAAAAACTAATGTTTCTACGTGCGTTTAAAAATAAATTCGATGAAAAATTAATCTCGCATCCTTTTCTATAGAATGTTAAACTTTAGCATTGTAAGAATCTTAATCGCTCAGAAAGCTCTCGACTTGCAGTAGCAAAAATCCAAATTTATTTATAAACTTAAATAATCGTGCGAGTTTCCGAATTCTAGCTAAATTCCAGTTCGGAAATTTTATTATCCTAGAAATGGACAAGTCACGCCAAACAACTAGTAATTATCACGGATTCGGGACGCATGTTTGGTACTGCTGAATCATGATTGTCTTGATTAACTTGTCAGTGTTTTACTTAAAAGCGGCATTTTTTGATACAACCAAAATTCGTTCGAATGGAAGACTTCCGTAATCACTAAAATATTATTCACGCTTCGGATAGTTTTACCTTTTTTTTTTTAGTTTGGGAATGTCTATCCAGGTGTTTGAAATTAATTGTGAAGAATATTAACAACAGTTTTTCGGTTCGATTTAGTTTTTATTTTAAAATGTTTTCGGTGAAGTTTTGGGATTCTTATGAGCTTTTGTTGTTTGATATATCTTCTTCTTGGCTGTCGTTTTCGTTTTTTTTTCTTGTGGTACTCTGCGTATTCGTAGTTCTTCTTCTCTTTCTTCTTTTTCTTGTTTTCTTTCTTTTTATTTTTCTCCTGTTGCTTCTGTTTATTTTCGTCGATATCCCCGCTTTCCTCATTCCTATCGTATTTATTTTCCTCCTCATCATTGTCCTCCTCCTTCGCCTCTTACTTGTTTTATTTCGTTTTCTTATCTTAATCCTGCTCGTTTTCCTTATGCCTCCTGTATTCATCTTCCTTATTTTCTTGTTTTGCTTCTTTTGTTGCTCGTCTTCGTCCTCAACGTCCTCCTCCTCATCCACATTCTTCTCGTGGTCTTTTTTCTCCTCCATCTTCTTACTTTCTTTCTCTTCCGATTTTTGCAGGTGCTTCTCTTTGTCTTCGTTTTCCTCCTCATCTTTACCTTTCTCCTTAACCTCCTTGTTTTATTTCATTTTCTTTTTTCTTAATCCTGCATATCTTCCTCATACTTCCTGTATTCATCCTCCTTATTTTCTTTCTTTTACTTCCTCGTCTTTCGCCTTTTTCTCCTTCTCATAGAGCTCTTACTCGTTTTCTTCGTGCTCGTTTTCCTCTTCCCTTCATCTTTGTCCTTCTTGGTTTCTTTGGTATCCTTATTTTGTTACTCTCTCTCCTTGTAGCTTTTTAATGTCTTCCTCTTTCTCCCCGTGTTCCTCATTCTTCCTGTCTTCGTCTTTTTCTTCGTCCCTTATTGTCTTTCTTTTTCTGCTTTTATTGATCCTTGTCTTCCTCCACCTACCTGTTTTCCAGCGCCTTCTCGCGTTCGGTCGTCTTTCTCCTCCATATTTTCTTCCTTTTGCTTCGCTGTCGACTACCTCATCCTCATTTCCTTCATAGTCTTCCACGTCACTGGCCTCCTTCTTATCTTATTACTCGTTTTCCTTAACTTCGTCGTGCTCTTCCTGCCCAGTTTCCTCGTCCTCCTCGCCTTCGTCATCCTTATTTTCTTGTTACCTTCTTCCGTTACTCTTTCTTGGATTCATCTTACTCCTCATCTTCTGCTTTCTCTTTCTCATCCTCTTTACCTTTTTGTTCGTTTTCTTCATCCTACTCGTTCTCTTCCTTTATGATTTCCTCTTCCTCCTCGTCTTTCTCATTTCCATTATCCTCACGGTCTTCTACCTTCTTTTGCTCTTCATTATTTCTTGCTCGTTTCACTTATTAACTTCGCTCTCTTCCTGTTTGATTTCATCGTCTTGCTCCTCCTCGTCTTCCTTCTTCTCATCCTCATTCTTCTCGTGGTCTTCTGTCTTCTCCTTCTCCTCGTTCTATTCTTGCTGGTTTTCCTCATCCTCCTTGCTCTTCCCCTGCTCGTTTTTCTCTGCTTTCTTGGCTTCGTCTTCTTTTTCGTTTCTTTTTCTGTTATTTCTCATCCACGCCCTCATCCTCCTCACTTTTTCATTATTCTCGTCTTGATCCTCAGTCAATCAGTCTTCTTAATTAGGTTGCTGCATCACTTTGTCTATCTTGGGCTAGCCTTTTTAGGTTTGTGTAGTGTATGTTTAGCAGTTCATGTCCTGAATTCTCTGGTTTATGTACTGCAGCCTTGGCCGTCCTGGAACGCTTTTCCCTTCTATCATACCTTCTATAATTGTCTTAAGTTTATCGTCAAGTCTTAGTATGTGCCCTATTAGTGCGCCTCTCTTTTTAATTATGTTTTTCCAGAAGGTTATCTCTTCTTGGACTCTTGCTAGTACTTCAGTCTATATAGTTATCGCAAAATTTTAACAAATTTAAAGCAAACACATTGTTTTTTTGCTTGAAGATAGTCATCAAAGCATTTGACAAATAAATAAAAAAAATAGATTTTGCTATTTTCATAATAATCTAAGCGAAATAGTATAAAACGATATTTTAAAAGAATTTCTTCAGTTGATGTATGAATCTCTGGCGATAGTAAAATTTAATAAATTAAAACCTAAGTATGTTCGTGTACGACGTGAAAATTAATCTTAAATATTTTCTACGTGTTTGGTGTGCCATGCGAAGTAAATCACAAATATCTGAGAGTGGGCACCGAAATATTTATAACGAGTTTATAAAATTAAACGTTCTGTCCGGTGTTTTACGTGATAAAATTAATAAGAACTGGTACGGCTACCTGTTATTTCGTCTTCTCCATAAAACTGCTACTAGTTTTATTTTTAACAAATGAGTAGTGCATGTTGGCATGCCTATGGTGCGGCATCCCATGAATGAATAAAAACAGACGTAAAAGCACGCCTGGTCTATTATTAGGAAGGAGAAAAAAAGCTATTACATTATAAATTTGGGTCTGCCTCTTTTTACAAAGATTAATATTATATTTATTCCGCTGTGGTTGAATAAATTCTTTCTATTACTATTAAGTGTCGACTTGACTCGTTGTTTATAGCTACCTAAATTTTCTATCGTCGAAGCGTAGGAGTTTCCGTTCTCGTGAATGAAAACGGCTTCTTAGATTCAAAAACGACCGTGTTTATAATAAAGCAATTTTATTAAACGACGCGACGGCTGTATTAAAATTTTAATTTATATTTTTATACGTTCCGTGTTGCACAAACGACACGAAATGTTAGAATTTACGCAAATGACTCTGACCTGTTGGATTTTTTAAGTGATCACCTGTAATATTAGAAATTTACCGTTGCCAGATTTTGTGTGGGCAACTTAACCAAAAACACTGTTTTTAGTGTGCGGTTTTATTCTAATTCGATTTAGTTGGTTGAAATTCAGTAGACTTAAATCGATTATGTACTGGAAAATTTTAATGTATAAAAATCCTGAAATATTTTACTGATAAATTTAGGTACTGATGTCTTCATTATTGTTTGAGACCATAGGAAGGCATACAGGCGTTACTTTTTCAATAAACTTTCAAAAAGTATATGTTAACATTACCTTATATACCTACGAATTTTCAAATGTTTAAAGTCTGCCAAATGACAACTTCTACTGTACATATTTGTTGAATATTAAGTTAGTATAAAGATAACCCATCATTTATACGTTGGCATAAAAGTAATTAAAGTTACTAAAGTTCATGTACACTCACACCAAAAATTTTATTCTGTTGTATACTGTATGAATTTTGTTCCTTTTGACCTTGAAATTTGTCTCTTCAATAAAAATCATATTTAATTAATTCTTAAGTTACAATTCACAACAGGGGATACTCAGCATTGCCAATTATAAATTTGGTTCTGTTGTTTCTTTGTTTCTTAATTGAGCCAAATCTAGGGTTGCAGGTGCCAATTATATTAGCACGGATATTTTCAATAAAGCATTCTTTACAATATTCAGCAACCCGCTCTTCAAAAAGTAAAAAAGTCATACATATTTATTAAAAATAAATTAAAAACATGGCCTATTTTGGTTTGAAAAATCGCAAGTGCATTGTAGTTTATTGACTACTTATAATATGGACGATTTTGGAAAATTTCTGATTATAAGTTACCAGCAAAAACTTTTAGAATATTTGTATATACTGATTTTTTCTTACAAATTAAAGTTAGTTAAACCATATTTCATAAGAAAGCATCGTTTATTTAACTTAGAATTTAAGAAATTTACAGTTGCATGTTGTTACAGTTTGATTAACAACAGTATAAACTAAAACCATGGCCAACTAATAGCCAAATAAGGAGTGAATGATACGTACACACACTTGGTTCTTTTATTAATAATTAATATGGTTATTTGTAAGTACTTTTAACAACAATAATTATGGTTAACGACATTTTATAAGAGTAGATTATTAAAGGAAACAGTTTCTTTCATCCATTTATTCCTGCAAGGATTCTTTCCGAATTAATTAATTCTGTTCGGGCAGTCTTCAAATAATTATTCTTTTTCTTTCATCTTTTTAATTTATTTCAATAATTACACATTGCATTTGTTAATACCAGTAATATTTTAGATTTCAGCCATTAAAACAATTAACATCAAAACTACAAATTCAAATCCAAAGGAATCCGCATTATTTTCAATTTTGATAGATTTATTTTATATAGGTATTTCTCGAATTTTTCCACTAAAATGGCAATGGCAAGTGACTTTTTCAAACTTCTTCGTGCTTCTTTATATTTTTATTTTTATCCTATTCTATTTTATTCTGTTCTGTTCTGTGTCTCGACTATAATTTTCAGTTCCGAGCTAATCCATCTTGTTCGCAGAACAATATAAATTTTGACCAAATAAATTTTTAAAAGCTGGTTGCCTTAACTTACCCTTGATTAAATATTGAAGCAGCTAATTCTGTAATGTCCTCAGGGTCGGGCACTTGGGTTTGCAGCGATTCCAAATCACTATGGAGCCACCATTCTCTCTTGCGTTTTTAATTTAATTTTATTTTTATTGACACACACACCCGAGCAAGTGTTTTAATTGCGAAGTGTTTATTTATATTTTTAATTGATACACTTGCGAAATAGCGGTTTTAATGCGATATATTTAATTTTTTTTACTTACACAATTTTTTACTCTGGAGACCAAAACAAAACACCAAAATAAAAAATATGGAATTCAAGGCAACCCCATATATGTAATTGATAAACAAAATATAAGCGTTGTTGGGCCAACCAGTGGATTAATCAAGAAAAATAAACATTAACTAACCAATTATTCAAACACACTTGTTTGTTTGTGTACTATCCTTAAGAGCAAACAAAATTTTCTTCCATCTTTAGTTCTCAAATTATCACTACATTTTGTCTTCTTATTTTTATAATTAATAAGTAATTAAATGGAATTGTAAATTCCTTTACACAAGGTGATTTTTATTTATTTGTTTTTTATTAGTTTTGCCTTACAAAAAGCAGTTTCTTAGCTTAATTCACTTGTTAATCAATTTTATATATCGACGAGTGTTTATACGTATGGTGTGAGCCCAGAAGCTTAAATTTTCACAGCAAAACTCGGTATTTTGTACTTTAGCCAACCACAATTTTAACCAAAATTTTTACATCTTGTTTTTATTGGGTCATTCTCTTGCCTTTCTATTTGCATCTTGTTAAAAATTATTTTTGTCTATTTACAGTAATCCTCAAGTAAGTTGCCCATTTACATTTATGAGGATCTCTGCGGTGTTTGTTACGTGAGTTAACCAATATTCAGCAGTTGGTAGAACTTTTTAACTAGATAATATTTGATTTGCCCTTAGGCCTAGGAGGAAAGTAACAAGGTCTTACACATACATACACATTACATTCTACGCATGGTGCAGTATGTAGGTAAAACGGCGCACCAACTTCGCAACCCGCAGAGACGGTGTTGTGCATTGCACGCGTACAACCTCATACGTTAACGCACCAGCCTCGACACGGTATAAGAGGTTACAGACAGTATATACTCGTACATACATCTTCTTCTTCTTCTTCTTCTATAGCTTTCATGTCCAATACTGAACGTAAGCCTCCTCTAAGTTTCTCGACATACATAATACATACAATATTAAAATTGCCGTCTTTTGTTGTTTATACTCTGTGACCAGTAGTTCTAACAGTAAGCAGCTAAATAAAAAGTTATTTCAAGACTAAGCTTAGACAAGAGGTTACAGATAATACATTCAATACATACAGAATTTGATTTAATTAGAAAATTTAAAAGTAGAAACTGTTTTGCATCCCTAAGTTTCTTCAAAGTTCACCATTTTATTTGTACTGTAATGTTTTTGGACAGGACAAAGTAGGATTTTGGAAAAACCTTGGGACTGTTCTGAAATCCAAAACAAATTTTGCTTCTTTTTTTGTAGGCTCAAGATTTAAAAATTCTATGATTCGTTTAAAAATAGAAAATTTCAAACAAGAGATTGCCTTCCTTATCTAAGCTTCGTCAAAGCCCACCATTCTACTTTCATTGTAATATTTACAGTCAGGACAAAGTAGGATTTTTGTAAAATATTGGAAATTTTCGATTGTGAAAGCCAAAACTTATCTTTGCTTCTAATTTTTTTCAGTTCGAGATTTAAAAATTCCAAGTTTCATTCAATACAGAAAATATTTTTCCTCCTCTAAGCCTTTTCAAAGTCCGTCATTTTATTTTTACTGTAATATTTAGAATCAGGACGAAGTAGGATTTTTGAAAACCTTGGAAATTTTCGTCTTTGAAAAACACAATAAATCTTAGCATCTAATTTTTTCTGTTTGAGATTTAAAAATTCTAAGATTCGTTTAAAGATAGAAAATTGGAAAGAAAAGATTGTTTGCTTTCCTCATTCCTTCAACACTTTCAAAGCCTGCTACTTTACTTTTATTTATTTATTTGCAGTCAAAGAAAAGTAGGACGATCTAAAAACCCAAAAAAATCTTTACTTCTATTTTTTTTCAGTTTGAGATTTAAAAATTCTAAGATTTGTTTCAAGATAAAAAATTTGAAGGGAAAAACTATTTTCTCTTCCTCTTTAAAGTCCGCCATTTTACTGCTATTCTAATATTTACCGTCAGGATAAAGGGAATTTCCAGTTCAGACAATCAAAAGAAATCTTTGCTTCCATTTTTTTAGTTTGATATTTTAAAAAATTTAAGACTTTAAGCGTTGATTGAAGGAATTCCTTCAATCAACGCTTTAAGTATGTTCAAATTCTGTCAACATGACTTTGTTTACATCACTGGCTCAAAATTCTGTAATATAATTTGATTTGGCGTTTCGAATCTTCATACATTAAAACAGCAAGGTGTTGAGGCTTGCTTAAGGTAGAAAATTTCTCTAAACTTCGTCAATTAGGGCAGTGTAAGATTTTTGAAAGGTTTTGGGATTCTTCGGTTCTGAAAACCAAAACAAATCTTTGCTCCTATTTTTTTGATTTCGAAATTGAAAAATTTTAAGGTTCATTCAAGCTGAAAAACTTGATAAACATATTCAAAATCCGTGAAGTTGACTTTATTTACGTCACGTAACCAACATAAATAGGGTGATAGAGGTGAACGAAATAAAATCTTAAACTATCAAACAACCTTTCAAATTCAAACTTTAAAGCTAATTTCCTTCGAGAATTGTAATACATAGGTAGGCATGAATAAATGAATATAGCTTCAAATCCATGCTCAATAAACTGATTGGGCAATTAAATGTTCACAGAAGTTACTCAAACCATAAATTATAAGTAAATTATTAATAAATGAATATTATATCCAAACTTGAAGGAATATTTCAGGTTTTCAGAAGCTTAAAACGTTTCTGAATAGTTTTATTAGGAATAACGATAACGATAGCAGTCGACACGCGTTGAGATACTTGAAACCCGCAGGCCTCGATCGCGTCTTTTAAATAAACAAACAAACGTTATTTTGACAATTTGTTAATCCTAGTTTTCTTTATCTGTCACAACTTGCAAAAATCGCTGTATAACGAATTTCAGACCTGCGTTCCCATTTTGAATTAACCTTAAAAATAAAATAAATAAGTAGAAGGTGCTGACACGTTCAGTTATTTTGGTTTGGAAAAAAGTACTGGCGGATGATCGGAAACATTTGAGAGAAGTGTTAGCTAATAACATAACACAATAGTATATTGTGCAAGAAGTGCAGAAAAGCTTATATTTTTCACGAATGTTGGAGTTGCGACAAGATACGAAATTGCAAAACACGTATGCATGCGAGAAGTTGTTAGCTTTGTTGTCTAGTAATATATGGCAAATAAGCCATAGAAAGGAGATTTTTTTGTTACTTTGCAGCACCGACTGCTTGACCGACTTAATCTAAACTTAACAATGAGATTCACGCATCAGCAAATCCTGAAACTTTCAATTGCCGGCGAAATTGAAACCCTAAGTTGAGTAGTTTCAAAGCTGACTTTGATAAATGGGTGATCCTGTGGATTGCTTTATATTCAAGACGACACAAGTTCGAATCCCGATTATAGCTGTATCTTAATAAACACAGATAACTGAAACTTTTTGCATCGGTTCAGTAAGGCCATAGCAACCAATGTCCCATACAAAAATCATTCCCAACTTTTACTCTCAATACAAAATAAGAAAGCTGCTCAATCGAAGTAAAAATCTTCATAGATTGTTTCAAAAATTTTTGATACTTATTAAGGAAGGCATCTTAGAAATTTTTAAGGATTTGCTCCTTTTGTTGTAAGTTAAATAAAACATTAGCTCTTCACTTTTGTTTCTAGTAATCTCAAATATCAAGCCATTAATTTATATACCTTTAGAAAAAGAAAATTGTGTCAGTATGCGAAACACAGCTGGACCCGAATCGCTTAATCAAATGTTCAGTCATTAAGGCGTTTGGTCACCCTGGAAAATCTCAAAAAGGTAAAATATTCTCAGCCAAAATAGGTACGGTTCGCGGGTTCCTACCGAGGACGAGATAAGGATTTAAGTGCCGCTCAACAGTATTCTAACAGTGCCGGAGGAGTGCCGGTACCCCCTGGGTAGCTCATAACTCTAAGGACCATGGGGGGCAGAACCCGAGTGTTTCCCGCCGCTCCGCACCGGGTATTTTACACTAATCTAGGAGCAAGTGTGTGCGGAAACTGTCCATCTTCTTCGGTGTTGCATTCACATTTAACACTTACTTATTTTAATAGCTTCGATTGCTTGTAATTAAAATATATATGCAATTCATTCGGGCTAATTGTTTCGATTCTTTTTCGATTTTTTATGTATCTTTAGTAGTCTTACGAATGATGTCTGTGATTGTATTTATTTTCGAAAAATAAATAAGAGGCTAAAGGATTGGCAAATCCTGTTTAAATGGTGTTGCAAGCTTTTAGGATTGATTTGGGTGCAACCTTCTGGAGTTTTTGCTGCTTTGAACCGTGTTTTTGGAGTTCTTCGATAGGAAATTCTGTTTAACTCGTTTCATATTTTCAAAATTTGAAACCCCCAAGGCATAAAAAATCTCCCTGACAAAACTTCTTGTGTTTTTATTAGTGGGGAATTTCCCAAACTCTTCAGCTTCTTCAACTTCATTTTCGTTGTAATTCGAACATCCACAATGAATTAAAGCAGTTTTATCATTAATTTTTGGCTAGTTTAAAGATGTTTTTTTGTAGAGGAATCGATTAAATCAAATGAACCAAATTTTCCTTTTCTACGTTTTTATTACCGGAGTATTCCCCTAATTCTTTTTTTTTTCAACTTCAACTTCTTTCTACACAATGATTTAAAAAAGCTAAATTTTAACTTTAATGTTTCAGGATTTAAAAACTTTTCATGATATGCCCATCTTCTGCCGTTTTACTAGTGGGGGATTCCCCTAACTCCTATTTTCTTCTGGTTTCAGTTAGAGCATTCACAATGAATTCAAACAGTTTCATTGTTCACGCTGTTTGCTATTTTGAGCAAATGTTTGGTAGAAGAATCGAGTAAATCAACTCAGTAAATTTTTTAATGCTTTCTACTTTCTACCTATTCATTATTGGGGGATTCAATTTTCATTTTTCAGGGCTTAAATACTCTTCTTCATATGCCCACTTCCTGCCATTTTAGTAGTGGGAAATTCCCCTAAATTCATAACTTTAACATTCAGTTTCAACTTTTGGTTGTTTTTGGTAAATTTTTGTTAAAAGAATCGAGTAAATCAAGTAAATCAATTTTCCAGGGCTTAAAAATGATTTCCTAAGTTTTTATTGCTGTGGGATTCCTCTAACCCTAAATTTTCTCAACCTCAATTTGTCCCAAGATAATAAAATTGTTTAAGAAAGTTAAATAAAAACTTTGACTTTAATTTTTTAGAATTTAAAAACTCTTTCCTGCCAATTTATTAGTGGCGGATTGCCATATCTTAATTTCCTTGATCCTCAACCTTTTTCGGTTGTAGTTTTCACATTGAACCTAAACATCTTCATTGTTAACTGTGTTATTTCAAGAATATTTGTAGTTGAAGAACTGGTTAAGTCAGTTAAATTAAGGAAGTAACTACATACCAAAATCTAAGTATTCTTTTTTAATTGCTGTTGAACCAAATTATTCAAATTAGCAAGAAATTTGCTTTCAGTTCTATCTAAAATTTTGTTACTAAAAAAGAAGCTCGAAAAATTTGTTATGTAGTTGATTAACTTGGCCATCGACCAATCATTTTTACAAATGAATAATTAAAAACGGTTTCAAATGAACCATTTTAGGTGATACCGAAATTTGTTTCTGTTAAAAATATCTACTCAAGTTATTAGTAAATGAAGCCTGTTTAATTGTCTAACTGAAGTATTAACCAAATTTTTTTAAAATCCATGATCAAAAAATGTTTTACCAAGCATCATAAATGAATACTGATAATCTGATAATCAAATTTTGAAGAGCTATTTGAAATATTTTTAAGTTGTTTCTGTTAAAAGTTTTTGTTAAATAAATCGACTTTGAACTACTGTCATATTTGAACATTTATGATAAAAAAGCTGGTGAAAAGCTATTTGGAATATTTAAAAATATTAGAGAAATTCCCAAAAGTTTTTTTAAAAATAAACGATGCACCGTTCAACTTGTGTAATTAAAGATTAACCCAGCACCCAGCATCATATCTGAATATTTATAACCAAAAAATGTTGAAACCTTTTTTGAATAAAATAATTTGAAATGTTACGGGAATCCCCGAAAGTTTGGTGAAATTAGAGACGCGTCTACTTCTACAAAAAGAAACGCCTCTAATTTCACCAAAGTTTTAATAAAAAGACTTGCCAACCTGTATTTCTTAAAATCTAATGACTAAACATTGGCGAAACCCTTGAGTCGTATTTTTGTACAAACGTTGTAATGAAGTTTTAATCATTATATTTAAAAATGAAATGATCAAGATTTTTTTAATTTATTTGAAATTTTAGGGGAATTCCCTAAAGTATCTTTTGTTAAAAATGTTGGTGAAATGAATCAGGCACAGTTCTACTTCTACAATTATTGACTAACTTAGAGATTAGGAGGGGGTTTCTCGGAGGGGGGGGGCAAAATACTGAAGTTCAAGAAAATTGATGTTTTAAACAAGGTATTTCTTTCATTTAACTAAATCAAGTATTAACCAAGTAGTATACTTGAAGATGAAGTTATCAATAATTTAAAAAAATTATTTTGAATGTTAGGGAAATCCCCGAAAGTGGTGAAATAAATAAGGCATGATTCTACTTCTAGTACTGGCTAACACAAGAATTAAAGAATCCACCAATCGTTATTTTTTACAAGCAAATGATAAAAAGTTAACTGAATTTTTTCTAAAAGGCTTAAGAAGGGATTCTCCTATCTGACAACTTAGGGAAGCGAAATCCTGGGTTGTTTTCGTAAAAAGAAATGGATGTAGTTTTAAAGAAATATATTTATCATCGAGGATTAACCAACCAATCATCATATTTGGAAATAGAATTTTTTTTTTAATTATTTGAAATGTTAGGGGAATCCAGAAAGCACTTTTCATTAGATAAAAATTTTTTGTGAAATACATTAGGCATAATTTTACTTCTGTAACTCAAGGGTTACTTATAAGGTTATAACCAAGAAGGCTTAGGATGTATTCTCCTTCCTTAAAACGTTGGGGGGCGGGGGCGAAATCTTGAAGTTAATTTAAAAAATGGTGAAGTTGTAAACAAGGTAGTCGGTATTCTTACCTCATATTTAAATTTAACGTCATGGTTAATTACCATGGCAATATTGTCAATAGCGTCTCTTTTCTACCCATAAGAAGCAGTATCAAGCCATATCGTTTTATGTTTACATTGAGCATGACTTTGATTAGAAACTAAACTTTAAACATGAGGTGAGAATACGGCCAGGTATGTTTATCATCTAACTAACTAAAACAAATATTAACCGGATATCATATTTAAAAATGAACACATCAAAACTTTTTTTAATTTATTTGAAATGTTAGGAAAATCCTGGAAAGTACTTTTTGTAAAACAATTGGTGAAATAAATGAGGCATTTGATTATACTTCTGCAACTGGCTAATTCAAGAATTAAAGAATCAACCAACCATTGTTTCGTAAAAGCCAATAATTAAACAGTTAGCTAATTTTTTTCTAAAAGGCTTATGAGGGGATTCCCCTTTCGTACAAAGATTAACTTAACTAAATTTGAAGAGAAAATTATCGAAAATTTTAGAAAATTCGTTTGAAATAATTTCGAATCGTTAGGAGAATCCCCAAAAGTGAATTTGTTAAAAAACTTTGATGAAATAGCATTTGGCCAATCCAATGATTAATCACCCTTTATTTTTTAAAAGCCAATCATTAAACAATCGACTGAAATGTTTCTAAAACGCTCAGGAGGGGATTCCCCTTTTTTAAAACATTGTGGGATGAAACTTTAGGTATGTTTATCATTTAATTTATTTAATCATATATTTGAAATTGAAATGAACAAAATTTTTTTAAATTAAGGCAGAGTGGGGTAAGTGCGATCACATTTATTCATAGTTTCACTTCAATTTATTTTAATTAAAGACATGTACGAATTTTGGCTTTGATTTTTTTAAGGCTCTCCTTATTCTTCATGTCTGTGTCAGTTACATAAGATTTAATAAAATGCCAGGATAAAAAATTATATGATTTTTTTTATTTGTTGTGGTACATAATATAATATATGATTGCACTTTACCCTGACTTGACTGGGAAAGTGCAATCACCTCTTCCCATTTTACATTTAACAATCAAAGTAAAATGTTCGATATAGTGCAATTAACTCAGAATTTCCTGTAAAAAATAAACCTACATATTTATATATTTTTCGTAAATTTTGATTGTACAAGTTTTTATAAACTTTGGAACATAAATTACACAAACATAATATAATTATAATCGACGAAAAGAAACTCAATTCAATAAGTATTATCAACTTAATTATAAATCATTAAAAAAATAAATTACCTCTTTTTTCATTAGGAACTGCTAAAATCTTCATAATTTGACTCTTTTGTATTATGCAACTATCTTCAACATTAGGAAATACATAAGATACTTGAGATTTTTGGTTTTCAACTGATCACAAAAAAGTGCAGTAATATGAATTATCATCATCAATATCTAAAATTTTACCTACAGACTTTGTTTTTAATTTATTTGTAACAAATTCAGCAACAATGAATTGGCCAACGTTTAAAAGAAAATTATTGTCATTATTCTTATTTGTATCTAATGCATCACATTCGAGGATTTTATTTAATTGCACTTCACTTATACTGTCCTTATTAATTTCTACATCTTCATTATTTTGTATTTGTTCAATACCCTCCAGTTCCACGTCCTTCTAAGATTATTTCCTCTTGTGTATGATCCAATTCGCTAGTTTCGAGAAGCTTTTCTATACAGTGTGTCCCATAACTTATGGACCATAGAGCAATTGGAGATAATACACATAAAAATAGGTATTTTGATCCTAAGTATGTTACAGGTTAAAGAGACTGCATTTACTTTTTGGAAAAATTATCGGTGATTACAGTTACCCCAATATTACACTTACCTCACTCTACCTTATTTAAAATGTTAGGGGAATCTTCGAAAACAGTTTTTATAAAAAAAATTCTAAAATAAAGGAAGCACGCTTCTACTTCTAGAATTGGGTAACTCAAAGATTACTAACCTTTATTTCTAACTAGCGTTAGGGGAATCCTCGAAAGTTGTTCCTGTTAAAAATGTGAAATAAATAAGGCATGGTTCTACTTCTACATAAATTAAGTAGGAATTAACAACCTTCTTTTCTGTTAACTGAAACTTAGGAGGGAATTCTCCTTTCTTAAAACGTTTGAGGGCGAAATCCTTAAGCTGAATTTAAAAAAAAAATGATAAGTTTTAAACGAGCTATGCTTATCATCTAATCTTAAAAACCAGTGGTTAAACAATTAATTGAAATTTTTCTAAAAGGCTTATACTGCAATTCTCCTTTTTTACAACGTTGAGGCGGGTCTGCCGTTTTGTAAAAAATTAAGTTTTAATCGAGGCATGTTTAATGCCTTATTACCTAACTAAATGCAGTATTAACTAAGCACCACGTTTGAAAATTTGTGAATTTATGATGAAAAATTTTTAAAATATTACTTGAAATACTTTCAAATGTTGGAGGAGTCCCAGAAGGTTGTATTTGTTAAAAAGAGACATAAACAAGATGTGTCTCTGCAGCTGCCTAATTCAAGACGCAAGCAACCTGTATTTCTGAAAAGTACTTACTTGTAATACTGTAAACTGAAATTTTTCTAAAATACTTTTCTTACAACGTTGAGGGAATTCCGCAGGTTATTCTTGTTACAATGTTTTGTTAAAGCTTCAAGCTTTCACATTCAAATCAAACACTTTCTGTTGTTTCGGTTATATTTTTAGTTGAAAAATTGATTAAATACGGTGAATTATGGAAGTAAATAACCCTTTAGAACCGTACAAAAATCCCTCCAATTTTTTTTAAATTGCCGTCAATTTACAGAATTATGAAATAAATTTTAGGTAATTATTGTTTCCTAAGAACATAAAACGAGTCCAAACTTTTACAACGTTAATATGTCTGTCTTCGACTAACGGCTAAGATTAATAGCTGGGTGTTAAAAATTACGTGTGCCCTAACTAATTTAAAAAAATTAAGTCGTAGACTTTCGTACTAGGAAAAAGGTAATACGAAAATTAAATGCACGGTCTCGTATATGCCATATGCACACCACACTGTTTAATGGAGTTCCTAAAAATGTGCTGCAACACCGAAGCTACAAAAAGCTTAGCAATATGCAAAGTCAGCGTTATTAACAAGGTGCAACAAACTAGCGGAGTTTTACCTGAACCAGTGACGGTTCGTCGACGTATAAAATTCCGTTCGACTGTTTACGGTGCTTCATTAAACGCGTCTTATTATTCCTAATTATGTAAAGCACGTTTTATCACGGTTTTTATGCCCATTTAGATGGGACGTAATTGCGGCGATAATAAGTATGGCGGAGTGCTAACGTTAAAAAACTTATCCTTCTGATACGTCACTGAGGTAATAAAACGCGTTGAACGTTTTAGCTGCCAACACGCGTGACACTCTAATCATATACCATACTACAGCGCGTTTATATTAACTCGAACCCGACATTAATGTCCGCTATATTTAATTGCTACTAAGATATACGCAAAAAGTAACACCTACAACCCGGAGGCATACATACGGTTCTGTTCGCTCACCACTTGCTTTCTAAAATTTCAATTGACAAAATTAGGAATAATTCTTCAAGGCGAACCGTTATTGAAGTAATTGGGGCAAGCCTTCAGTTACATTAAATCAAAATCTACCAAATATTTGATGATAGGAAGCCCCCTAGGGTCGCTAGACTTAGGGCAAAATTCGAACACCGGCTGCGAATTTCAGCAGCTTGGAAAATTCGGGTTGCTATGGAAATATGGGTTGTTGGCTCAAATTTAACCCGTAGGCTTGGGCTTTGGGAACTAACACCCTGCTTGAAGATCATTATTTCGTGCCTTCCTCCTCTTTATGAAACTTTACCAGAAAGATTGCCTTTCGTCCTTGGCCCATGGTAAAATGGTACCAGAAAGGACGAATTAAAACCCATTCGGACTTCCTCAGTTTCAACACCATTTCAGCACGTTCATTCCTTGTCGTTTCAGTTAAGTAGGTACATCTCAATCAAATTCGAGCGTTTACCAGTATTCTGGGTTTTTTTTTCGTCGAGGAATCTCGCCGTGGACGTGCCCGGTATAAGAAGGTGTAGTGGCTGTGGCGGTATCAAGTAGTTTTCGATTTTCACGGCGTGAAACGCGAGAGCTCCCGCTGCGCCGCGGCGTAATTATCGGCCGAGTGATTGACGATGGTTCTCGGTCGGCGAAGCGAATTGACACCCCCTGACCCGACCCTGCCAGCCGCAAAGAAATTCCACGCTGGTATTTTTTAATCGACCTTTTTTGGACGTTCTTAACATTACCGATAAATAATGGGCATGTTGTTCGAGTATTAGATTTTTGGATTTTGAATACCATCTTAAAGATTAACTTTGACTAACATTCATGTTCTTAATTGTTAATGCTAATTCGCAAAAAGATCAAAAATTCGTGAAAAACATGTTTAAGGGTGGTGCTGGAGCACCCACAGTAGGTCCGGCTAAAGCACTTCAATCGTTAGTTTTGTTGTTTTATTTCGTAAAATTCGTCTTCTAAGCATGTTGCTCCGTTTACCCAAAACAAATAAAAACCCAACTGTTGCAGTTTTCAAGGTTTACTTATGTACTTATGTATGTATTGGTATATTTACCACCGGCTGAAAATTACAAATTAAACCAGTAAAACTATTAACACAAATTTTCAGAAAACATTCTAATCTTTGATTGTTTGTTAGCTGTCCTTTCACTTATTTTTATGATCAAACTGTATGATTGACTGCAGCAAGCTTTTAAGCGCCTAACTCAATTTTTTAGACCTGAAGATGGTTGTTTAAGCCGAAACGTTCAGCGGATTCTATTACGGGCTAGATTTTTCCTCCCTTCTGAAAGATTTTTCATTACAAACTGAAGATTTTGTTACCTTAGGATTGCAGATTTCTTAGCAAGTTACTGCCAGTCGCAGTATAATCAGTCTGTTCGCTTATTACGGTTTCATTAAATAATTAATGGATTTTATTAAAAAATCAGATTGTTTGCTATTTTTTTTTTTTATTGAAATATGGGTATATTTTAGAATAGCAGCTTTTGGTGATTTTCAAAATGCTTTGAAGTAGTGCTAAAATGAGATATTATAATTATTTAATTCAAACGTTTCGGCTTAAATTTCGATTATTTTCAGACCCAAAGGTCGAAGACATTTTCATTTTCATGGAGATTGCTTCTGCTTAACTTTGGTAACTGTTTAAATTTAATTTGAGACCGTTGAAAACCAGTAACTATAGTAAAACCTACATCTACTGATTTTCAAGTCTTCAACTTGAAGATGGCCGTTTGAGCTGAAACGTTGTTTACTATGTTTTGGGTGACTTTAGTCATTTTTAGATTATGTAATCACTTTGTATATTGTTACTGGAATCACTATTTTAACTATATTTCTTGGGTTATTACAATCTTTTTAAACTGCCAATGGAATTGAATTGGATTGTCAAACTTTTTTTGTGTTAAAACAAGAACTTAAAGTAGCATTTTCAAAAGGCATGTTCTACATTTAAAGTTTTAAAGTTGTACTAAAATGGGCTTTATTTGTAAATATTTTCTATTTGGTGAATATTACAGACACGTTTTTTACCCAAATTACGACCATCTTCAGACCTAAAAATGTGGTTTTCTTGTAAGTTTTTACTTTCATACAAATTATTTGCTTATACATATATGACTTTAACAATTATTGTTTAAAATTAATTTCAAAGACTGAAAACTGATAAATATAGGTTTTAGCCTTCAACATCCGTTCAAGTGAAGACGTTCGTTTAATTTAATAATAGTCATAGTAATTGGCATTTTAAGTTCTTAAAATTATTCGAGATATTGTTGCTGGGCCTGGTATATTGATGATGTAAACCAAGCCAGAGAAGAAACCCTTCTTTGAGAAAGGTTTCGCCTTTCTTCCTCTTGCTAAAAGAGTTTCGCCTCTGGCGTGGTTGGCACGTTGAGTTACCGTGCACTTTTAGTGGCCCCATTTACCTCCTAATAAAGCCCCTTAAAAAAGTGGGCGAAACGTTAAATTCTTCTGTCTCAACCCGGAAGACGTAACACTGTTAATAGAGTTTAACTGAAAAATTATTATATCAAAAAGTATAAAGTAATATTTTACCATAGCGGAGCATTCGACAGCTTTCCAAAGACTTAGTTGTCTTTTTTAAGGAATTAAAACTGTGCTAAAATAAAGCATCTCTCTATAAACCTTTTTATTAATATTTGTAAAGCGTTTCAACAACATTTATAACCATCTTCAAACCAAAGATTAAGAATACTTCTGTCCTAAATTTTCCGTTTTATATGGCTTTGGAAGCTTTCTAAATTTCATTTTATATGACTGAAAACCGCCGGCTTGAAGATGGATGACTATTTAGGTTAAAACGTTCAACTAACTTTAGAATGCTTTATTTCCCCTTTTGATTTTATTGATTGGTGCGCCGTTTGATCCTACATACTACACCTTTTGATTTTAACTGAAGAATTAAAGGATAAAATCTGATATCACAGAAATATTTCTATACTAAACATTCACAATTTTTAGTACACCACAGTTGATTGAGTGTTTCCTTATATTTTTATTACTACGGCTGAGGTAAATATCAGACTCTGATTTAGCAATATTTTATATTCGTTGAACTATCGAAGGGAGGGGGGGGGGGGTTACAAAAACGAACGCCACTAATAATTAGATTATAAACTGGGTTGATTTAACTTTAATTTTTTTTTATAAATTCTGATTTTATTTATTAATTTGGTTCAAACTTTTTTCAGGTATGTCAGATAAGACATTCATGAATTTCAATTACCTAATTTCAATAAAATTAAAAATGAGATAAGATATTTCGACCATCATATGTATAACACCTTACTTCAACAACCAACCTCTCTCCATCTTCCACCATATATAAAACCGAAGATGTAATACCCTAACAACCTTGGAATTAAAAAATACATAAAATAATCATCTCCATCGACCTGTCCGCGTTGAGAGAAAATAAATAATGGCTAGTAAATAACTACAACCGGTCATCAACACCTTCTTGGCATTTATTAATTACAAAATTAAAGACAATAGGAGCGTATCAACAGACGTATGGGCGGATGACATGTGTAAAACGTCACCTGTGAAGAACCAACAGCTGTCGGTTTGCTTTTAATTGATGGGTCCAACAGATAGCTTCGTCACGGCCAGAAGGTTCAAACTTAACACCTACCTTTAATCTAACAAGAACAAGTTTACACTTTGTTTTTGGTGCTTAAATTATTGCTTGATTCGAACGCCATTTGGATGAGTTTTATGTTTTAAATTTTCAGTTGTGGAGTTGTCGGTAATTCGAGAAGACACTTTATAAAACAACTTTTGTTTTATTATGATTAATGCTAAGCTCAACGTGTTCAAACTTTAAGTGTTAATGGCAGTACATACGTTGATAAATAAAGCATATTAAACTGCTACAACTCACAAAATCCACTAAACAACCCAAATGTGGCGTCACAGGAGTTGCATGTGTGCTACACAAGCATTGAAATCTCCCTTCTGTTTAAAGTTTACGCCTTTTTCTTTACTCTATTAATACTATGGCTAAAATCCCTTTTTCAGAAAGCTTCCTAAAATACTTAAGGAACACTCTGTATATACCACCATAGCAAAAATTAATAAATCCCCGGAACGGCAATTGCAAATTGCAAATTTAAAAACGAGCTCTTTAACATTGAAACCGCAGAGTTCTTCTCTATTTAATCTGCGGCGAAACAAGAACTGAAAAAGAACAACAATACGACTGATATTATTTCTGCAATGCCCGTAACAATACGGCTTGTTCGAGCCTGAGAATGACACAAGGTTTTGTACGCGCCTTTTGTCGCGTACTCGTGAGTATATCGATTGCACTGACGTCTCTGTATTGTGTTGGGAAACAAAACTTTTCTAATGTAAATTTGTATTGATTTCCCCGGATTGTTAGCTAATGAGATTTTTTACGTTGAAAGAAGAACCTGTTGAAGTGTAATCGACTGCCTTACTTTTTTTATTATTATTATTTGGCACTTCGTATTTTTTTGTGAGATTTTTATGGGTGCTTTATTGATGAAAGTGATAGACTTTGGCATAGTTTGGTGTCTGTTACAAAGTCGCTTTATTTTATTTTATTTTATTAGGATATAATGAGGTTCGTAGACCAAACTTCCGAGGATTATTAAAAATGATAAATAGGATTACCTGAAACATTAAAAAAAAACTTTGGTTGAATCTCCAGAAGATATGTTGACTAATTTATTTATGGTAAGATTTTGAGAAACTATTTGGGATATTTTCAAATGTTAAGGGAATCCCCGACGGTTAAACATTTTGGTGAAATAAACAGGGCTTAAAACTATAATTGAGTTGAGTTAGCGTCGTTTTTATTTTTCCAAAATGTACTCACATATTAGCTAAGCATTATATTTAAAAATTTATGATCGAAAAGTTTTGTTAATATCTTGAAATGTTAGGAGAATGCCCGCAAATTGTTTTTGTTAGAAATAATACTTAATCCTATAATTTTGTTAAGTTGGGGTTGTTTTTATTTTTAAAAGAACTCATGTATCAGCTGGGCATTGTTATAGAAAGTTTATGAACGAAAATTTTTGAGAAACATTTGAAATATCTTGAACTATTAGGGGAATCCCCCGAAAATTGTTTTAGCCAAGCATTATATTTGAAAATTCCTAATCGAAAATTAAAAAAGAAAAAAACACTTGAAATATTAGGGGAAACACAGATAGTTGTTAAAGATTTTGGTAAAATAAACGAAGCAACTGATGAGCTTAATAAGCATAAACGAACCCCTCTTTCTGAAACCCCTTCTTACGGTGTTGAGCAAACCTCCAAAGCTGCTTTTGTTAACTTCTTTTCACGTAGCTTCTAAAAGAGGCATGCTTTTCGTAAGTAACTAACTCAGGCATTAATCAAGCATAATTTTTTCAAAATTGCATCCAAAAATTTTGACTAATTAACCGAATTTTCTTGAAATGTTAAGGCAATTAAAAAATTGAAAAATTATTTTAATGTTAGGGAAATCCCGGAAACCTGTTTTGTTATTTATTATTGGACGAAGTGAGCGAGGCATGTTTTTTACAATTGACGAACTCTAGCTTGACCTAACTTAAGTTTCTTAAAAGAAGTGCATCAAATATTAACAGAAAAGCTTAGGGGATTCCCTTTTATTCTAACTCCGAGGAATTTTCTAAATTTTCTTTGTTAAAACAATTGATGAAGTTTTATCATAAACGATTGGCACAAGTATTAACCATGATACAACAAACGTAGTAGTAGAGTCATGAGTATTACCAAGCTACATTTTTGAACATTTGTATCTAATCCCAAATTCAAAAAAAAAAATTGAAATTTTTAAAATAATCTGGAAACCCCCGAAGCCTGTTTTTGTTATTTTATTTTATATATTTTATTAATATTTTTTTAATGAAGTAAACAAATCATGCGTTTTTTATGATAGCAAACTCTAGAATGGCCTAATCTAAGTTTCTGAAAAGCAGTGCTTCAGTATTTAACACAAAATTTTCGAAAAGACTTGGGGGATTCCCCTTTAGTCTAATGTTGAGGAACTTCCCAAGCTTTTTTCGTTAAAAAATTGTTGAAGTTTCAAACAACGTTTCTTTCATTAAGCGATTAACTCAAGTGTTAAATCAAGCTAAATGTTTGAACATTTACCTATGTATTAAGAAATTCCAAATAATTATTTGGGAAATTCCTGAAGCATGTTTTTATTATTTTATTTTATTTATTTATTATTGTTTTTTAATGAAGTAAAGGAAGCATGCATTTTTTACAACGGTCAACTCTAGAATGGCCTAACCTAAATTTCTGAAAAGTTGTGCTTCAGAAACTAATCAAAAATGTTCCAAAGACTTAGAGGATTTCTCTTTATTCCAACATTGAGGAATTTCCTAAGTTTTCTTTGTTAAAAGAATTAGTAACTTTTAAAAAAGGTACATTTTTTTATAAGCGACTAATTCAAGTATTAACCACGCTGCATTTCTGAACATTTATGAAAAAAAATTTCCAATTTTAAAAAATTAGGGGAATCCCAGAAGCTTTTTTGAAAGCATGTTTATTAGAAAGAAAAGCTCGAACAGGAGCTAACATAACTGTTCGACAAGCATAACTGAGGAGTTAACAGAATTTTTTTGCAATATAACTTAGGGGAATCCCCTTTCCAAAATTAAAAAAAACCTGTGAAAATGCAATGAAGCAAAGATTTTAAAATTTGCTTTTTTCTGAACCGTAAAATTAATTTGCAGCTTCGTAAATTAGTTCTTTGCCAAAACTTCCCAGACTGTAAACACAATAAAACGTTATTTTCAGATCAAGTTAGTATCAGGGCTGAAAGTTTCAGTTCTTAAATCAAATTTGCATAATTTTCAATTAATTGTCTTAATTTAAACTGGAAGATTTGTCCAAATTTTTGTTTTGAGCTTAATTTTGCAAGGTTTTGGCGGCTCAGTTCTGACAATTTTTGAGGCATCACTGCACAAACATTTAAGCCTTTTAGGATTATTTAAATAAACTGGGTCAAGAGTTAACACAGAAGAAGACAAAGCATATTTACTTTTGTTTTCCTTGTTTACCCCATATTTTGGTTTGTTTTAATTAGATACTTATGTTTAATACATAATTTTCCTTTAATATTAGGGTTAAAGAGCAAAGAGGAAGTTAACAAGTTAGCAGAAACAAACTCAATATTAGTAAGTATTAGTAGTAAGTAGTAAGAACGCACTCGATGTGTAAAACTTTTTAAAAGAAATTAATTAGCGTAAGGTGTTTACACAGCGGCCTACAGACGTCCAAATATACAAATAATGCAAAATACACGTGTAGAAAAACAGAACGATCGTTCCTCCATTGTCTTCCCAAAGACAAAAGAAGGCAGGCTTGTAGTAGGCTGGGATTGGCCGGGGAATCCGTATCGATTGTAGCGTTGGCCGGGCATCCGGTCGGCGCCCAATGAGCTAAAACAACAGGGAAGCGTCGCGACGCTATGTACACTCACTAATATATCATGTGTGTGTGTGTGTGTTTGGGAACTGCTCAACTTTCCAAATTTCTTGCTGTTTTTCTCTTCAAATTGATCTCCGAACAAGCCCTTTTAGCCTAGATTGGAATGGTACTTTGGATTGATATGAATCGTCAGAACAAACCTCATGCATGCGAACATTAGACAGTATCAGACTTTGTAGTTTTAGAAAAGAACCTGAAGGTGGATTTCAGCATTTCAGTACGTTCAGAAATCTGAATTAAGCACAGCTGAGGTTGAGCTGGCTTGAACACAGTATTTAATAACCCATTTAAAGTCTCATTTATGCTTAGTAGATATTGAATTCGAAGACTTCGACGGTCAGTGTCAGTGTTAACAGAACGTCTTCCGAGTTGAAACCGTGTCATTGTTGAAACAGAACTCAACGTGTCGCCCACTTTTCTAAGAACCCGGAAGATGCTTAGTATTGCATGAGGATACAAAAAAAACACAAAAAGTTAGCTTCCCTTAAAAGTCACGTCGTTGTGAATCCTTCCGCTTCGTTGAATGCAAGCAAAATGACATTTTAAGGTTGTCAGAAAAGGCTTTATTTGTAAGTTTTGCCACAGTATAATAAGCATGATTATTATACTGTGGCTTTACACGTAAAAATAGGTATTTGTTTGCTTTAAACTTTTGTAGCTATTACACTTCAGCTTAAGTTTACAAAAATGTAAGAATCTAACCTCAAAATGTCATTGCGATGGTTGCATTCAACAAAGTGGGTGGATTCACAATGACAAAGCACACAAACAAGTTAACCTTTACAGCATTTGGCAAATATTAAAAGCTTAAAAATATTCTTAAAAACCATAGTTATTATTTAAATATTGGGTTAATCTTTGGTAAACAGTACCAGTAATGCACATTATAGAAAATATTTTGTATATTTAAAGGTTAAATTAAAATAATGAGGGGATTTCCAAATTTTTAACTCTCTTTCTGTGTTTGATCTGTTATAATGTTTCAACCCTCGTTGCAAAAGAGGCAATTTAAGTAAAAAAATCTGAGTTTCGTTAAAAAATAAAACTAAACAATTTTGGATATTACCATTCGCTTCAGATTTGCTTGGCAGCAACGGAAGTTAAAAACTAGTCCAATAAATTTAAAGTAATTACCTGCAGCGCCCTCTCTTGCTAATCGAATGAACTTGCAGAGGCGCAATTTAATTAGCTACATATTAAAACGTGCGCTGTTCGCACACAGCATTTTTTACAAATCCTTTACAAATTATGTTAAATAAGTCCCGATTTTCTTGTCTTTTAAATTAAAATCGTTTGAAAAATTCGAAATTATCTTCTTGCTTACCTCTTGAATGTTACTTAATTGTTGATTAACTTACAAGCGATTAAAAGGTAATCGATTTAATTTACTAAAAATTATGAAGTAAAATACCAGGTCAGCAGGTTTTTTTTACATACCTACAATTTGAACAAAACCGGCGGTCTGTAATTTAAATACAAGAAAAACCTTCCATCCTTTAATAATAACAAGAGCAGGAATGAAAAGGATTTATTACGTTATTAAAATGGTCTATAATTAACGAAATAAATAAACTAAGAATGCGTAATTATCCCAACGAAATTAATAAGTTCAGTTATCAACGTCCGTTTTTTCGATTTGACATATAAATATTAAGCATGGCCTTTTAACACCGATTTCGAAAATACAAACGTAAGAGTCTAATCACGCACTCCAAAAAAAAAACAATAACTAACAGAATTGTCGATTTTATTCAGAAAGAATAACCTAAATCTCTAACGTTAAAATAAGTACAGTTAAAACGCTTTAGAAATGTGTAACACCTGTTAATTAACACTTCAACAACGAAAATAAATTGTCGATAATCATTGCACAATTAATCAATCCTCTCGTCATGAAGTGACATTTCAGGTAACTGTATATTTGCTTTACGGATAGTCGGGATAGTAAAGTTAGAAGACGTACGTGAGAATTACTTGTACCGCAAGACCACACATCGTACATTTATTTGAATGCCTTTGTATTTTACTTATTTGTTTATTTGTATTGGTCAATACGTTATGTAAAACCCAGTTTTACGATCCAAATTCCTCACAGATCTCAAAACAGTCGCCCTTTGGCGGTTTTCACTAATTATTTAATAAAATTTGGAGTGGCTCTAACCTCAGTAGGGCCTTTAACTCCCCTACAAAAGGCCTTGTTATTATACGATTGTATAATTTGGCGCTAAAATATTTTCGTTATGATGTAATACGGCATTTTTTTATAGTTAATTTCCGAGTATTTACCCCCTTGAACAGAAAAACAAGCATTCTTTTTGGTTGAAATTTTAAATAGGGGCGATGTATGTATATCAATTTCGGTGCTTTAATTAAACATCGACGTCGTTATTAACTAGCAACAATATTAAAATAGGAGTAGAACGTATATAAAAGCACTCGAAGTGCAGGCTTACGAGGCTCGTACCAGCCACAAAGTAACCGCTACCAGTGCTCAAGTGGGATGTCAATCACTGCGAGCCCATATTACAGGGGTAGCGCGCGTCTAATAATTCACCAGGGGTAGTGGCCGGGCTTTTGTTCGGGCAGGCACTCGTTTAATTGGAACCGCGGATCAGCCGGCTAAAAAGAGGATGTCATTTCATGAGCCTCGAAAATGAGCTGATTCCACTGGGACCCCCTTTCCTACTTCTTACATCTTAACTGATATACGTACGGCGTACAGTTTCGGCCACAAAGGGGACACCCGTTGTAAAAATCTAAGGCTTCTTATTTAATCTTTCGCTTTAGATCGTCATGGTTTTTTCCTATACAGAAAGCTGGCGAAATTATAGTTGTTAATTTAATTTTGTTGATATTCTGTAACATATAATTACGACAAAGTGTGATTTTTTCCAATCCTCTTTGAAAATTGACACAGGAAAAGTAGGAAGCTTCTGAGGAAAAGGTTAATAAAGAAGAACAAATCCATCAACACACTCTTATATTATATTAACCTAACAATGCATCTAACATCGCCCATACTTCATTTTAAAGATCATATCTGGTTTCAAACACATCATAATCAACTTTTTGATCTGTTTCTCTCCCCGACTTTTTTCTACTCAGGATGTCGTCTTCTATTCCTTCGCCTTGTACTCCTTCTTCTACTCTTTCGTTGTCATCTTCTTCTTTAACCTTTT
Organism: Melanotus villosus; assembly: GCA_963082815.1. NCBI lineage: Eukaryota > Metazoa > Arthropoda > Insecta > Coleoptera > Elateridae > Melanotus > Melanotus villosus. Next base: position 9,492,619 of record OY720420.1, on the reverse strand, counting down.
CTTCTTCGTCTGTCTCTTTCCCTTATTCTCGTTCTTCTTCTAACCTAAAGGCCAACGGTCAGTAGATTACCTGCAAATAGGTGCTCAACAAGCCTTTCTTTACGTATCATGCCTACTTCATCTTATTCTGCTTCTTTTTCTACTTCTTTCAGCGGTGCGAAGTAGCAGTACTCAGGTCCTAGGCCAATTGTGCGATCGCCGCAATTTAAGGGATGCCTTCATACAGACCGACACCTATCCTGAAGGCCATAATCTTGTCCATAGAGGCGCTCCAGAAGACCAGCACCAAATAGGCAATGCCTCAGTAGAAGTAGGCTGGGGCATCACAAAAGAAGAGGCTATTTTGTGCTACGTTGCAAAATCTGCAGCTCGAGTCCTCGGATAGGACCAGCAGATGCAGATGTCTTTTAAAGAGGTTATGCCCTGTAAAGAGGCCTGTGCTATTCTGAGGTACTATTGAAGGTCTGTGGATGAGTTACTTCGCATGCCTCAGCCCAGGGCGCGAAGACCTGTATAAAATAAACTGAGAGTGGGCCCAGTCTCTAATTGTCTGCTTAACGTTTGCTTTAGGTAAGCCGAGGGCCGGTTCAGGGCCTTGAAAGGTTTCCAAGGAGCCCTTCCTGACCAGGTGACCGGTCTCCTCGTTGCCTCGAATGTTACTGTGTCCGGACACCCAGATTAGTCGAATTCAATTGACTAAGCCTAGCTTTTCCGGAGCTCATCGACATTCCGTGACCAGTTTTGATTTGGTTTTTTACAGAGCTTAAGGCTTTGACCGCCGCTTAACTGTTGGAGCATATAATAGATAAGTTGATAAGCATGTTTTGGTAAGGCTGATAGCAAAGACTTCAGTCTAAAAAACGGCAGGAAGCTTGTCTAGTGCGAGAGACAATCTCATTCTAGGTTGGTCTCCATGAATGCCAGCACTGGAGCCTGCATCTGTTTTCGATCAATTTGTAAACCACAGTATATCAGAAGATCTAACGTGGTCTCTGACCAGTAATTTCTGATGAAGAAGTAGCAGTGAGACACTGTATCGCTGCGAGCACTAAGCAGCTGGTCAGATTCTGTCAAACTAGACAGTCTCTGAACGTGTTCCTTCAGCCTCCCATTACGCTTCCAAAGATCGCTGGTAAACAGGCTTGTAGGCCGACTTTCGTGCTTCCGCCTCAGTCACAATGTGAAGGGGCGTTAAGTTAAGAAGGCTTCCAGAATCACCGAGGGCTTGGTGTGACCAGCCCCTGTGATATCAGAACCTGTTAGCCTCTGAAACTTGGTAAGAACTGTCCATATACGTAGCCTTGCAGCTGTGGGATGATGACTGATCGGTTGCCCCTGCAGATTTTAACCAGCATCGTATTTTACATTTGTGTAATATATTCGTTCCTTGTCCTAAGTTTCTCGGCCACTTTAATCACATCTTCAATTGCATGCGTGTTTCTTGTTTCTATGCTTCGTCATCAATCTGTTCCATACCATGAAGCCCAAGCGCTCTACTTATCAGATTGTAGGTATTTTATTATTTTAACCTGCGCTGGTCTGCCAGACGCTTTCATATTTACCATGGTATTGCGAAAGAAACGATGTTGGTAAGATAATCGAGACTTATAGTTTAAACTAACTGTTTCTGGACCTTGTAATGGGAAACCAAAAACACGGACTAATAAAGTGCAGAGCTACCACACGCAGGTAGAAAACAAGCCGAAGGACGTTTGGGTACCCAATTTTGGAATAGAAAAACTTCAGGCACATCTAGCAAAAGACTTTTATCGAATGTCACAGAATCCCAAATTCATAAGGAAGATGGGACAATTAGCAAGAATTCAACATTCCTCTAGAACACAAAATGGACCCTAATGGAAGAAAAAAAATATGCCCTTTGAGAAACTGATGACTTTTTGTAATTCGTAGGGTAATTTAGCTAAATCTGAGAAGTACAAGAGAGAAAGGTCCTTATACAATTATTTATACGCTCTTCTAATCTCACTTTGATCGCATGTTGAACACCTAGTTGATATTGAATGGGCTTTTTTGATTTTTTATTAACTAAGCAAAGGGAAGGTTTAAATTAATCTTTGTAGGAATTATAGGTACATCACTCTCTGATTCTTAATTTGTCTCTTCTTTTTCTTCGTATTGCTCTTAGTTTTTTGTCTTATTCTTTGTTTTCCTCCTCTTTAATCTTCTTTTACCACTGCTAGCTTAAAGTCCCAGAGTTTATAAATTAGATGACCTTTTGCACATACTTTGAACTTAAGGTAGCGACTTTTTACCTTTTGTTGGCCTGTAGGTGTCATTAGTTTGTATGGACCACATGCTTCGTTCTTTAGAGTAATCTTCTTTAATTGATTTGTTAAAGGGGAAAGAGGAGTAAGGTTATAATATAAGGTTATATTATTTTCTTTTTCTTTATCGTCATTACCTTCTTCTTCTTCTGTCACTGCTGGTTGAACTTTCTTCTCCAGTTTGTCCCACATTTATGCTATTTGCCTGTTGGAAACGTATTACAACAGGTATGCTGGGCAAGAGCCCACGCCTACCCATCTATATAGAGGAAGGCGTAATCTAGCTATTATAAGATTAACAGACATTGAAGATAATGGTAGGTATTCAACCAAGACCACCTTAATGTGTCTAACATCATTATAACGCCTACCCCAATGCTAGTAATCAAGCCTGGGCTGTCTCGCGTTTTATTATTTTTAATTCTTCTACTTTTTCTTTAGGTGGTTATATTGTCCTCGGTCGAGAATATTGTCTAGCTTTTGTTTCTCATAACTGGTTTTAGAACAAAGTGGTATCAGTTCTTAGTTTTGTATTTAATTACACAACAACTTAACTTGTAAACCGAAGGTGTATGGGTGAATTCCTAGATTATTTTCAGTACAGAAAAATTGACTTTGTCCTGTTTAGGATACGAGGCAAAACTGTAGATATCTTGCTAGTACGATGTTTGCTACGGTAAATATCTTTTTCAGAGGTGAGAGTCTCTTAGGTTGACAAAATTCTAGACGGGTAGTGCTAAATGACTACAACAACCGAAGCACGTTGAGATCCCTGACACCGGCAAGCTTAGATTTCGTCTAATAAATAAAGGAAGAAATAAAATAACTAATAGCAAAAGAAGGGGTCATCTGAATAGCTTGGTTGTGTAAAGCCATGCCAGCTAGTCAGTTGAAAAGGGTTCAACTCCAACCATAATTAGGTTTTATCATAAGTTATCCTGTTTTGGTCAAACTAGAATGCATGAATGAATGGAAACAGTTCTTCGAAGTCTTAACAATATTAGATAAGTAGAGTAGAGTAAAAAATAATGAATAAGGGAGGGGATACGGTTGAACCTTAAGAAATTATACATTTTGGAAATTATGTCGTTCTTTATTTTCGTCAGCATCATCATCTTCCTTTTCAAAATCTTCCTCTCCTTTTTCATGATCTTATTATTCTTCATGATCTTCTTCTTCGTGATCTTCTCCTTCTTTTGATGCTTGGTTGTCCTTCTTGGTCCTACATTCATGTTAAGTTGGTGACTATACAAATGTGTTGTGAGCCTTCTTAGTACGTATGTTGGGCAAAACCTCAATCTTACCCTTCGATGTAGAGATAGGTCTACGCGCCATATACGGAAATCAAATCTGAACTGTCTGACTAAAAGATCTACTTACACACGCGATTAAACACTAGCCTAACTTTGTCCAGCTAATTCTGCACATACCAAACTCGTGTTTTTTGTTTTTAATTAAGTAATATACTTTAATATGTAGCCATGAAAATTTCACGATTGGCTTACTTCTCTTATAGTCCAAAGGTGTCGGGTTGAATTCTTGAATTATTTTCAGTGCGATAAAATACGATGTTTGATTAGATCAAAACATCCTTCCAGAAGTGGAAGTATTTTAGGCTCGACAAAATTCTAGATTATAGCAGCCGGATCCCTGACATCTGCAAGCTTAGATTTCGCCTAATAAATAAAGGAAGAAATAACTAAAAGCAAAAGAAGGGGTGATCTGAATAGCTTAGTTGGGTAAAGGCCTACCATCTAGTCAGTTGAGAAGGGCTCGACACCGGCGGTGATTACGTTTTATCCTAGGTTCTGATCGAACTGATTGAATATTTGTAAAGGTTTATTAATTATTGGCGAACTGATTGGTTAAGGCTATGAATTGAAACTCGTGAAATACGAAACTAGTCCAAGGTGAACTCAACATTCCCGAGCTATCTCATTGAAGATGAAAAGGTTTTCGTAGCATTGGGAGTATCAGAGGAGTAAATTAAAGAATGATGGGTAAGGGAGGGGATACGATTGTACATTGTAGAAATTATATGTAGTAGGAATTTTAATTTATAAAAATTTACATGAAGCAGAGCTTGCGTGTTCTACATGGTTTATCAGATTATGTCCGAGGAAGTGAATGATAAAACTCTTTCGTATTAACACTGTCTCTTCCAAATTTGATGTTATCTCAGTTCGGTCCAGGATGTACACAATCCATTGAAAAGCTATCCTTGTTTTCCAATTTTTTCTACGTTTAATCACTTTTTTTAATATCGTTGCTTTAATTAAACAAAAGATCTTTTTATTTATGGTACCAGTTGCAATGGTCGTACTCACGACTTGAATCGTGGTTTCTAAAGTGCTTTAAAATTTATTTACGTTGAGAAATTCGTGTATCATCATCGTCATTAATAATGAGTCACGAATTTCGCCCATGGTAGAATCCTGCAAAGGCCAAACCCGAATTCATAACACGAAAATGATTGACACATGTCATGTGGGTTCCAGCAAACTCGTATAATCATAACCATAAGCGGCAATAATCCAAAAACATGAATAATACATAAACGGGGGGCACAGATATAAAAATCTTCAGAGGGTTGGTTTGTTGGTTAATTTTAGCAACGGTAGTTCGGTTCATAGGTCCGTCTAATCTTACTCATCTGAAAAAAATGTCGGGAGCAACTTCCGACACGATTTAACAAATGCTTATGGTTGTTCGCTTCTTCTTTCTCAGCTTACATGAAGTTTTGTGAATGAAAACGCCTATGCATATTTCAAACTGTTATTTCAGTACACCTGTATTGCCTTCGAATGTTTTTATTTGTGGTTAGCATTCATAATAGGCTGGATCCGCTCTCTATGAATAACTACTCCGCGGGGGATCTCTTATCTAAGTAAAATATCTGTTGTTAATTTATAGCCATTCTGTTAAATATTTGTCACAGTCTTACTCCTGTGTTTTATATATGTTAGTACGAGAAGCTGCCACTGTTTTACACTCGGCGCTCCGGGCGGTACAGTCGCACAAATATCATGTTTAGATAATCGTGTTCACTTCCTTTAGTGATATTTCTTCTTTTATATGCGATAAACACGAATGGCGAACCCTGGAATTCGACGTCCTGTTAGAATTCGAAACTGATTAAGTTACCGGAGCCATCGATTTACATTTTTACTTAAGTTATTTACTTTCGTGTTTATACTTTAATTAATTCAATATAAACTTTTCGAAATTTCGCCCAAATGTTTTCTCTCGGGCAATTTAAAACAAAGCTTCATTTTATAAGGATTTTTAGATCGTCGAAGACAATATTTATTTGGTTGATTGTCCGACTTCATGTATGTTTAATGTGTATACCGCACACGTTTTCGAGTTTCGTATTATTTATTTTCATAAATTTATGTGGTATTTAAATTATGTAAGTGCCTATAGCGCTAGTTGTGGTCCTGATCACCCACGATGAAAATTTAAGATAACGAAAATAACTACTTTTAAAAAGCAGTAAAATAATATTAAATTTCCTTCCAAATTTTTTTTACGGTAATACAAGGTCGAAGATCTGAGATGAGATGACAACAGATTTCTTTTGCATCAACGGAACTGCTCTTATTATTTGGTCAACACTAATACGACGTCCCTTGGATAAAAACCCTATGTGACGTCGCGGAGCAGGCTTACAATCCGCTATGCGAAATTAATTTTTTTAATGAAAATTTCAAGCTCTAAATTCGATTGTCAGAAGTTTCAGTTTTTGAAATAAGCCAAGATGAGATATCGAAATGAAGTGATATAAGATGTTCAAACTTCTTCCAGAAGAAGTTTTAAAGTTTTCTCTATTCTTTATGCAGTTAAAATTTGTTATCTAAATTTCAGAAAATCTTCAAAACGTATTTTCCATCTGAGTGAGAATTTTTCGTCAAGGAAGCTAGCGTGATATGAAATGAGATTTAACGTCGTATCTGAGTGAAACACGTCAAAGCTTTTCAAGAAAATTCATTATATTAAAAATTAAATTTTTTGAAGCTTCAGAGAGTTTTACGTTTGGAAAAATTTAAATTTTGCAAATACATGGGGGCCAAGCCAGAAATATTTTTTTTTACAGGCATTGAACTCGCCCAACTAAATCTCGAATTTTTTTAAATTTCCAGATTTTAAAAATAATTTGTTTGAAAATTGAGTGGGTTTATATTTACTTACGAACAAATAAAATTCCATTTTCGGGGCATTCAACTGAAACCACAGAAAACCGTCGCGATGAGATGAGTGGAAATGAAATGAGACGAGGTGAGATGAGAGATCAGATCAGAAAGCATATTTAATCGTAAATGCAGAAAGCTTACCTAAAAGCCTTTTTAAATTTTTCTTTAATTAGCAGTCTGTGAAATGAGTTTGTCTAAAATTTCAGAGTCGAGGTTGTTACAATTTTTTTGCTTTCGTCTTTAAATTGTATCAGTTTTCTTATCCAATGCCAGTGTTGTCTAAGTGTGAAGATTTTATGTTGTGTTTGTTTTGCTTTATTTTTTTCTATTTTTCAAAATTTTCCATTTTTCTTAATTAATTGTTATAGTATTTTCGCATTGTTGTGAATCCATTACTTTTGACGCACCGTGTATATTTCGCGTTTGAAATCTCATGAGTTGAAGGTGATATTAAATGCGAGTTTTCGTATATTTTATGCAACTCTTATTGCATCTGCATTCGCGCATGCACAGTGTGGATTTCTGTCGAGGTGTATTGAAATTTTACACGAGGTCTCTTTGCCATTGAACTTTCCTGAAGTGACATCCTTTTTGGCTTCCAACTATACTAGTGTGTTCTGTACCTAAGCGAAGGCTGTTCAGTGAACTTCGTAATCTATGGATTCCCAATCTTACCTACCCCGGTATTACTATATGAAGAGGAGGAAGGTCTAGAAGAGTGTCCATGGCATCACTGGGCGTTGTTCTCATTTTGTTTCAGTCTGTTAATGTTCAAATATTCTAAGATCCAATAATTTTGGAAAACTAAATCGCTAACAATTGACAGAATTGAAAAAACTACCAAATTTTAAATTCAGATGAAATGAGATGAAAAATCGAATTTTAATATGAATGCATAAGCGTCTTAGTTCATTGGTTTGCAGTCTGTTAAATTAGCCTCTAAGTATTAAGAATGTTCAAAACTTTGTAATTTTGATAAAGTAAGTACTACTTAAACTCTTCCAATAATTTGTTTTATGAAAAATCTTATTTGATTATAAATTTATAAGTTTCGTGATCTAGCGGGGTTTATTGGATTTTTTTTGTTTTCAGTATGTTAAACTGAAGTTCTAACAAGTCTATAATTATTGGAAAAGTCTGAAAAATCTAGCAACGTTATTTTTTGAAAAAATACATATTATGTGTATTAAATGTAATGAGATAGTAGTGAAAGATACTAAAGATTTAAACTATGTCCAGGATAATTTTCAAAAAATTTTCGTAACGCACCTCAAACACAACTTCACTTCAAATACTCAACAATCGCGTAGCAACTGTAAGTTCAAACTTCTAACTGTCGTGTGAAAGCAACGTAGTCGGTTCGCACACAGAGTCTCATTATTTTTTCATTGGATTTCAGTTTGTTAAAGTAAATTTTTGGAAAAGGTATCAAATTTCTCAATTTTGAAAAACTGTCGAATTTTCCAGATGACCTACAATTTAAAATATTTGCTATCAAAGATGTTACATCTCCTCCAAAAATTTGTTCAGTCCTTTTTACTTAATGGTTTAACCTATTAGACTACATGGCCTGAAGTTTTACGAAATATAAATTACGTTTCTTGTGCAAACTGCCAAGTTTTAGAAATAAGATGACATAAGACAAAAATCGTGTTTTCCTTTTTTGTAGAAATACTTGGCTTTTAATCTGTTAAACTAGACCGTTTGAGGTTTCGAAAAATCCACACTTTTTGGTAAAGTAAGAAATACACCATCGACCCCATTTGTTTCAAATGTAATGTAACATTGTAATTTGTCCTTTCAATTACTTCATTGCCGAACATGTTCCAGTAATTGGGTATATCCTTTTTCAATACGTTGACGAAGAATTTTAACATAAAGCACTAGCATATTGTAAACATTATACTTCAGATGAAGCCACAGATAAAAATAAAGAAGACTGAGATCGACCAAGCTAATAGTTCTTCTCTAATTGTCTGGTTCACAAGGCAAACAAAGTTCAATAGATAAACAATGACTGTGGGTTCATAGAGTTGAGTTAAGATATCCACGTTATAGCCTCGCCAGACTTCTTTATATTCAAAAACTTAAAAAAGCATCTACGGGGAAAGCGTTTTGCATCTGATAAAGTACCTACTCAAAGAAGCTGTTGAACAATGTTTAGCAGAGTTGCCGAAGGAAGTGTTGAAGAGAGTTACGTAGAAAAATAAAGGATTGTTAATGTGAAACGTGTTTTTTACATGGATAGGTAGAAAACTTAAAAACGCCTTCGTAGCAATAAATTGCCGGAACTTTCACAAAATGAAAAACCTACCGAGTTTTCGTGATGAAATGGAATGAAATGCGATTTTACGTTGGAAACTGAAGTTCTGTTGGAACTAGTTTTCAAAAAAATTCCATCAGTTGGCAGTCAAATAAATCAGAGGGTATACAAATTTAGAGAATTTTTATTTACAGAAAAATTTATTAAGGAGCTCAAAGAATTCACAGTTTTCCCAAAAAATTGTTACCCTTTCGAGATGAGGCGAGATAAGATGAGAAATCACGTTTGGATAGTACCTATTTAAAATTTCTTTCTCTTTTCAGTGTATTAAAACAGACTATTTGAAGTTTCTGGGAGTCTATATTTTTGCAAAAGAGTCCTTATAAAATAAGTACCTATTTTGGAAAAATTTTTGAGATGAAATCGAATAAGATGGGAAATCGGGAAAAAATTAGTTCTGTTCCGGTAATTTTAAAATGTTGTTTTTCGGTTTGCTGCAATTTGAACCAAACTAATTGAATGTCCAAGCAATCTATAATTTTAGAAATGTGGGCCAAAATATTTTTGAAAAATTGTCAAGTTTTTGCGATGAGACAAAATTAAACCATAAATCCCATTTGCTTCTGAATTTTCGTATCTTTTTTTAGGCTCCGTAGTTTTCAGGCTATCATGTTAAATATCTAGAAATTTCAGCAGCTTTTAATTTTTGAAAAAATTTAATTACCTCGAAATTTAAACAAAATTGCCAAATTTTCGAACTGAGTTGTGAAATCGTATTTGATTTTGAACGTGTACCTTTCTGGTGTTTTCAGTGATTTCCTTAACTTTCAATCTATTAAGCTGGATACTCTAAACGTTGAAGAAGGCTACATTTCACGCAAAAGGTGTCACCAAGTTCTTACACAAAATTAACAGGATTTCAAAACGAGCTGGATTCGAATGCCCAAAATTGATCAAAAATAAGATTTTCTTTGATTCTTCTTTTGTTAAACTATAAATATATTTCTGATAGTTTCAGAAAATCACAAACAGAAACAAATCCTTCATGCATCATTGCAAACATTCACCTAAATTTGACCAATTTCCAAGGCCATCTTTATCAGAAACCCGGTGCCTACCTCTCATAAATAAATTCCGAAACGAAAGAGAAAAACCGATACGTACTTGAGATATATTAAAATAAATTCTAGACAGGACGGTGATCGTCAGTTTCTGCGGTGTGAAGTTCTTTGTCGGTATTGAAGCCGTCATTAGAGTATGATTCAGCATTTGCCCGATGTCTGAGCGGTTCTAACTGTCAAACCATCGAAATGTTTGATGCCAGTTAGATTAATGTTTTTACGATATTAGTTGTTTCTTTTTCGTCTTAACTCAGCAATTTTTTCGGTACGAAATCACCCAACAGTCGTCCTCCTACTCGAATCCTACGGTATTCCTTTTCCAACATAACTTTTAGAAGAGAAAAACGTGTAATTTTTTGAATAATTTGGGTTGGGAAATGTGTCAGCCTGCAACGTCAAAGGCTTGGGATGATTTAGAAAAATGGGAAAAAATTGAAATTTAGCATGCAAATTACCTTTATAGGAAGTGGCAAAAATTGTAAATTCGGAATAAATTTCTAGAAACTGTTCGAATAAGTATAAAATAGAGATATCTGAGTTTCAAGCGAACTGAGAATCCTTCCCGTTTTAGGTGAACTCCTAAGCTTCCTGTAACGATTTTTTGTCGTTAGAAAAACCGAAAAGATTAAGAAATTGGTATACAAAGGCGACGTTTGATGCAGTTCGTGCACGAAATTAACGAAAAAGAATCGAAAGTTTTTTATTTGTTAGATAAATCCGACCACAAGTCGTATCTGAATTCACGCGCATCGGTTCATTGCTTTCTGGACGACTACATCAAAAACCCTTTGTCTAACGCTCGCCCTGTCGTGACTAAGGCAAGTTCACACCTCTTTGAAGTGATCCGCTAGTTCATGATATTTCCTCTAATCAATTTACAGTAATATATTAATAATCGCAGCCTCCTTGTCACGACTCCGTCAGCAGTTCTTGCAGACACGCTGATCCACGCCCCTGACGGCGTTTAAGGAACTAATTAATTACTGTGATTAATCAGAAAACTTCTCGTAATTAGAAAGTTTCCTGGCAAAATTAAAATGGCGTCCTGCCTTTGCCTTAACTCCTAAAGGAGTTCAGTTTTTGTACAATGCGGACACGCTTTTTTCCTTTTCTTGGCGGTTTTGTAGAAAATTTCTTAAACATCCCCCTTCCCCTTCCCAGGCTGAAATTCTACCAAAATTCCGGCCTTAATTTAACCCTTCTTAAAATTTTTATTAAAAAATTTTGCAACTAAAATTATCTTAAAAAGTAAACAATAAAGAAAATCCTAACAAATTTTTCCAAATTTCTAAAAAATTAATTTGTTTTCCTTTAATTTTTCGTTACAGTAAATTTACTGAATCAATAATTGAACTTGTAATTTTAGAAATGACCATAAAGAGGGAAGTGTCAAATTACCGATGTAATTTTCCGCTCATTTTAAATAAGAGTGCGTACACATCGGATTCTATAAACTCATTAATTAAGGTGGAGCTTTGACGAAGTTTTGTCTGTGAATAGAAACGCCTTGCAAGTCGACTGCTGCTTTTCGACATAACTACTTAATAATTACGAAAAAAATTGGAGCTATAACTTTACGGGGTTAAAGTCTAAATAATGTAAATCACTTAAGTGGCACATTAAACAATAAATATTTGTTTTATTTGTAATCGGTCGAAATCGATCTCAGTTTATAAAACACATATTAATGCATGATAAATGGTGAGATTAATTTCAAATCCCCACAGAAGTTAGTGGAATCATTTCGAATTTGGGGTAGTACTAATCTCAGTAGGGTAAAAATTTTCGCATCTTCTTCGCTCGGAAGAATTTCTTGTGGTAATTTTGAGACTAAAGCACTTTAAAAACATCAGTTTCAAATATTTTCGAAAATCTTTTTATCTTTATCAAATTGGAGTAGTTTCAGGCATCACAGGAATTTTCAATCAGTATTCGCTCAAAAGAATTTTTTCGGAAATTTTGGGGCTTTTACAATTTCTACTTCAATAAAACTTTAAAATGAAGTCATTTTTAGTACAAAACAGGTTCAACGTTTTCGAAATTTATCATCTTTATCGAATTTAGTGTAATTCCAACCTTTTTTTTTTTAGAAAATTTGAGATTTTCACAATTTCTTCCTCGATATAATTTTAAAATGAAGTCATTCTTATTACAAAACAGGTTCAAAAGTCTTCGAAAATCATCATCTTTGTTGAATATGCAATAGTTCTAAGCCTGGTATCACAAGAATTTTCCATTCTTATTCGTCCAAAAATCCAGAATCTGCAACTTGGATCCTCAGAGAGATCTATCAGAAGCAGATGTCTTTTAAAGAGGCCACGGTGCGTAAGGAGGCATGTAACTATGCTGAGATACTTCCTACTGAACCTAAGAAGCTGTTCGAACCTAGCTTTTGAAGGTCTGTGGATGAGTAGCTTGTCCTTGTCTCAGCCCAGGGCGCGAAGCCAATATGAGATGAACTGAAAGTGAGTCCAGTCTCTAATTTCTTGCTGGATGCTTGCTTTAGGTAAGCCGACGTCCGGTTCAGGTCCTAAAAAGGGTTCCAAAGATTCCTAGTTGGCCAGGCGGTCGGCCTTCTCGTTGCCTGGAATTTTACTGTGACTGAGCATTGAGCATCCAGATTAGTCAAAACCAGTTGGTTGATCCAGTTTTGATTTGGTTTTTACAGAGTTCAAAGCTTCGAGTACTGCTTAACTGTCGGAGCATATACCGGGTGTTTCAGGTAAGATGCAACATGGAGAAACGCCAATGTATTTTGTTAGAAAGGATCCGCGATACCTTTAGAATATGTATGGATTCAGTGCTCAACGTATGTTATTGGATTTAGTTAATGGTAGAAAGAGATAGAAATACTGAAGACACCTGTCATTGCGACAGGCGATTATTTCATTATTTATTTTTTAAATCTGTCAATTTTGACAGCAACAAGAACATTAAATTTATTGTTATGTTAAATTTATACCGAAATACAAATTATTTTCCTCAAATCATAGAGAATATCTCAAATGCAGCCATGAAAAGGAAACATGTGTGCAGTACGCTCGGCAGCGGTAGATTAGACACCGCCACAAAAAGATCGGTTAAGGGTGGGTTGCACAAACATGATTTAACAGCTTGGTCAAATTAATCATTAGTCAAAGTGAACAAAATCGAATCAAAATTCGATTGCATATGGCAAATAACACATTAAGTAGTAAACAAAAAATGATGCTCTTTTGTCAACTTTGATCATTCGTCAATTTAACAAAAGCTTTGTGCAACCGGCCCTAAAAGTGTTAAGACTTTAAGTTCAGCTGTCAAAATTAATAGATATAAAAAATAAACAATGAAATAATCGCCTGTCGCATCAATTAAAAATCAATGATTAAAATAGAAGAGTTTATTAAATCAATGAAAGGCGCCTTCAGTATTTCTATCTCTTTCTAGCTTTAAATAAATCCAATAATATACGTTGAGCACTGGATCCAAACATATTCCAAAGCTATCGCGGATCCTTTCTAAATAAATACATTGGTGTTTCCCTATGTTGCGCCTTACCTAAAACACCCGGTACCTATGCATAGATATGCCTATTTTGGTAGCCTCTGTCGAGGTTTTCCTGGGGACAGACTAAGATTGCAAAGACCTCGGTCTGAAAAATGGTAGGAAACTTGCCTAGTGCAAGACACAATCTCTCATTCTAGATTGGTCGCCATAAATGCCAGCACCGAAGCCTACATCTATTTTCGATCTATCTGTGAACCACAGTAGATCAGAAGATCTGATGCAGTCCCTGAGCAGTGGTGAACATTCATCACTTGCAGGAATAGTTAGCTCGTAATTTCTGGCGAAGGAATAGCAGGGAGACACTACGTCGCTGCGAGCACTAAGCTGCTGGTCAAACCCTATCAAACGAGACGGAATCTGAACGTGTCCCTTCAGCCTCCCATCACCCTTTCAAAGGCTGCTGGTTAACAGCCTATAAGCCGACTTTTGTGCTTCCGCCTCAATCGGGGCGTTATTTCGAGAAGTGTTTCCAGGGTCGCCGAGGACGTGTTCTACCATCCCGCGTTGTAGCAAAACTTGCTAACCTCTGGAATTGTGTTTCCCTGCAGTTGAGGGTCACCACACCAGTGAACCATAGGTGATGACTAGTCTAATCGCCACAGTATAGATCCACATCAGCACCTGAAGGGACAAGCCCTATGTGATGCCGAAGGTCCGACGACGACATGCCCAGAAATTTAATCTGTCTGGCTATGTGATTGTTCCAGACAAGTTTAAAATCTAGAGTTAGACCCAGCTACTTTACTGCGCTTGAAAGTCTCAAAGCTGTCCTAGATATTATGGGTTCCCTGAAGGCTTCCTATCTTCTTTTTCTGGTGAATATAAGCTCTGTCTTGACCGGATTAACTCACAGGCCCTGAACTGAACACCACATCTGCACTATAGATAGCGTTCCTTGCATTAACCTGCAAACTGTACTAGAAAATTTTCCTGCGCCCAAGATTGCAAGATCATCTGATAACCCTGCGCATAATACCCAGCAACTTCCAGTTCCACAAGAAGCCCATCGAGAATAATACACTACAGCAGAGGTGATAAAATATTACCCTGAGGGCAGCCTCGTCTCACCGAGGTCTTTACTGTGCTAGTATTCCCTGTTCAGTCAGCAGGGTTCTAACCCATATGACGACGGTAGTCGATGGCAGCTTGGTGGAGCCGAAGGTTGTGTTATCGAAGGTTCCTTCAATGTCGAGGAAGACTCCAGCGATCAATTCTTTATGTTCTAGAATTTCTTCGATTTTAAAAACGATTGGGTTAAGCGTAATTTTAGTTACGATAAAACTCTAAATTGAAGTCATTTTTATTACAAAACAGGCTTAGGCGTTTTTGGGAGAAGGTCCAAGCTTGGTAGCACTAAAATTTTCCATTTTTATTCGTTCAAATGAATTTTTTTAGAGGTATTTAAAAGTCATTATTATTACAAAATAGGTTCAAATAGTTTCAAAAATCATTATCGTAATGGAATGTAGAGTAGTCCGAAGCTTGTTAGCACAGAAATTTTCCATTTTTATTTGTAAGGGAATTTCTCCTGGAAAGGTTTTCACAATTTCTACTTAGATAAAGCTTTAAAAAGAAATAATTTTTATTACAAACTCGTTTCAAATGTTCGAAAATCTTTATTGATTATGGAGTAGTTCAAACCTTAATAGTACAAGAATTTTACATTCTTATTCGTCAGAATGAATTGTTTTGGTAGTTTTAAAGCTTTCGCAATTTGCGCTTCAACAAAACTTTAAAATTAAGTCATTATTTTTTTCAAAGCATATTCAAATGTTTTAAAAAATCGCATTCCTTCTTGAATATAAAGTAGTTCTAACCTTTTATAGCACACGAATTTTGATATTTTCTCAATTTATACTTAAATAAAACTTGAAATAAATACAAGAAGGGCTCGAACATTTTCGAAAATAGTTTTTTTAATATAATTTTAGGCTGCTGAAATTTGAAATATTTTTGTCCCAGTGGAGTAGGAATTCAAAATTCTTACCTTTTTTATTTTTGAATTGAAAGAGATTGGCATTTCCTTAATTGTAGATTTTGAAGTGTTCTCTTTGGCTGCATAATTTTTTGATAACCATCTGCGACTAAGTAAAAACCAAAAAATTCTCAAAAGTGTTTGTATCATTTCATCTGATCTCTAATTTGAATTAAACCAAACAAACCGCTAAAGAAGGCAGCTTTAAACATTATAATATCACTTTTCTGCGGCTATTTCGAAATCGAAATCGAATCCAAACTATATTAGGTTAGAATCCTGCCTAAATTCGAACAAAAATGTGTAGATTAAAAATTAAAAAAAATTGAAAATTATATTGAGTAAAACACTTAAAATACCAAAACAATTTATTTCACAACAGAGTGAAACATAAAATACGTAAAAAGAGCAAGAGAATAATTACAAAAACCCTCAGACGTAGCACTTTCGATATCTTGAAGACGATAAAACATATAGCTGATTATAAAAACCGCGGATGCGATGATAATGTTATAATCTGCCACTAAGATTCCCAGTAAAATCAGAGTTCCGTTATTAAGTAAAACCAAGGAATCAACTACGGTTTGGTTCATGCAACATTGGATAAAAAATAACGCAGTCGCTAGTATTCCAATCCCTAGGAAAAAATAACCAAATTCCTTTGCCCAGTATTCGTGTATCAACCAAATTTCCATTAAACAACATGGCACAGCCGCACTGAATATTCCGAAAGAACAGCAATCGTGTAAATCTTCATATAGTTGATGGTAGGTTGAGTCGTTTGATGAACCTGTTGATAATGTTTTTGGTTTAATTTTGAAAATAATGTTTTTGAATTTTAAATAAATAATAAAGTGTTATTTATTAATCATATCCTAAGGTCTCGAGTTGCGGTAGCTAGGTACCCCCAGTCCAGCACAATCAGGAAATCAGGAGAGTTAAGCACGGTTGTCTCCGGTCAGTGCTAAAATGGGTGGCCCGATTGCTCCGTTAAATCGGCACCTTTTTCCCATGAGGACCGGTCACTATGGGAGAGTACACCAAAACTCCTCACAAAAACTCCAAAGAATAAGGGAAAAGAGGGAGGCCTTTGCCCTATATAAGAATGTACAGGCTAATTATAATAATAATATCCTAACCAAAACTCTAATGGTTTCAAAGAAACAACGGAATCAAAATTAGGTTAAATAAGATGGGCCGGCAGTACGGCCGAGTGAGAACGTAGTGCTGCAATATAGAAGTTAAGCAAAGACCTGCTTGGTCAGAACTTGCATGTGTGACCACTCTGCGGCTCGGTGTGTTCGGCCCCCTCGACACTGTAATGGTATAAGAGGGTAAAAGGAAAAGAAAGATAGAGAACTGTAAAGATGAAAATATGTAATTTATTAACGCTATGAATCTGACTGCCACAAGGCCTTAGCAAATAACTTAAATAAGTCTTAGTAAATAAATTAAAAAAATATTTACCTGATTCAATAATACCAAATATGGCGTACAATAATAAGCATATTAAAGTAACGTAAAAGAATCCAAAAGAAGGTTTTGCCAGCCTGTAAATTCCATGGAATGCAGTCAGGCTACTCGAGGTATACGTGTTGTATTGTGTTAAACAGAGGGACACCACTATTCCCAAAGTGAGATGTGAACACAGACCTGATAATTTGGACATAATCAAAAGTTTTGAAAAATAGAAACCGGAATTTAATTTGTTGCGTGACGTTAAATTTGACAGATAACTTTTTGAAATTAAATATCCAGATACCTTTGGGTGCTTTAGTACAAACCAAGATCAAAATGAAAAAGGTCGTGGTATAAACGTATAAAGCGTTTTACCATCAAGCAGAGCATGGGTTTTTGTTGTTAAATTGGTAAAGCTCATTTTGGACAGTAGTTGACCATACCTTTAGCTTATTACATTGGTAGTTATTGTCGATTTTGTAGTACAGCTGACTAGTCTTGTAGATCTTGTTGTTGATTTCTATGTCCAGCTTCCCATTTAAACTGGTCCACTTGTTCTATAGGTGAATTTTTTTCCATGTAATATTAAGGACAGCGGGTATTCTGCATAACCTTGGTTCTCTTTATGTAAATAGTCATGCCACAGTCTCCTAATTCACTTGTCCATACTGTCAGGACCTGCTGTAAATCGGCTTCAGCCTCAGCGAGGAGAGAGAAAGCGTCCACATACACCAAGGACTGCACGTACACTGGATTCATCGACCAGTTTGCAATTTTCAATCTCCGATACTTCTCTTGCACTGTTTTATTACCTGGTTCATAAAAATAACCAATAGGAGGGGGCTAAAGACTAATACAGACCGACCAACAATCGCCGGGATACAACGCCAACTAGCAACAAAATTCTTCAACATCGTACGGCATGGCATCAAAGAGATTTGTTGCCTGTTGCTTGTATTCGTGTTTGCCATTTCAAATGGTGAACATCGCTGAGTGTAGACGGTGTTGTCAACAAGCTGAGAGTTACCACGTTGACCCAAAATTATTTTACAATGTTAGGTTTCATTAGGGAACGAGCTACCATCGTTCAAAAATAATTCAGACATTAAGTTATCACCATGGCTTGTCCCATTTTGAAAAAACTGTCTCTGCCACCATCTTCTTCTTCGGTTTTGTTCATGGGCAATGGGCATTATGATAAGAGCAACACTAGCACCACCAGCAGCAGTCGGTAGGTCCATTGTTACTTCAAAGCTGAATTTGGTTTAGATGCGCAACACTGTTGACCACATGTATCCAGATACAAGTTGCTGTATCCAACAAATATGTTGCCAACACCCGTCAACTTGTTTTCCGGTCTGTACTTACCTTTAGACTGTCGCCCTGTTTTACTCCCTTACGCATTTAGAATTCCAATGAACATCCACCGACTACCTTCACGCTTACTCGTTTATATACGCTCTTGATACACTGCTTCAGACTTTGTGAGACTCCTTCAGCATCAAGTGCTGAACTGCGACAAGCTAATATACCGTCTTGGGTTTGCCTGTTGGTCTGAAAGCAGTCTGTTATTTCTTCTTCAAGATTCTGTTTGACCTTCCTCCTCAGCCTCATTTCCAATACCCTGGAATAGATCTTTGCCATGACGCTCGAGATGCACATGGCTTTGTAGTTGAAGCAGTCCAGAGTACTCCCGTTTTTATGAATGGGCACAATCATATTTTTCTTCCAATCGTCGGGTATTATTTTGTCCCCCATGTTTTATGAGTTCCGGTACAATCTCATCCCAACCAGCTGTTTTGCCCACCTTCATGTTGGCTACTGTTTCCTCAATTTCTTCTGCTGTAATGTAGCTTTCATCTTCTTTCTGCAATGCAGCTTTCGCTCTTTCCTCTGGTTCTTCTCCCCTGAAGATTTCTTCAAAGTAATTATGCTAAACCGCGACAAATTCTCTTTTTTGGTTGGCAATTGCTGGTGTTTATCTTTAATGTTTCGAATCTTCTTTCCGAGCTTTCCTCTAAGGCAGTTTAAAGTATGGCAAAACTTCTTTTGATTTTTTCGGTAGCTTGATTCATTTTATTCTCGAACTTTTCCCAGGTGAATGTTTTAGCTGTATGTTTGACTTCATTATGAGCTCGTACATAGGCTGACTGCCCAGTACTCTCCATTTTTGATACTCGTATACGTCTTCCATGTGTTCTTATTTGCTTTCACTGCTTGTTGCACCTCTTCACTCCACCATCTAGTTCTTTTCTTCTTGGTATTCAGTTTTGTCTTATCACAGATCTTTTCTGCTATCGCCGATACTGTACATGCAGTACCTTTCATTCAAAGTCCAGTATTCTTCTCCTCTTAGTTCATTTATGATTAGCTGTTCTGTATTTCCTCTTGGTCTGTTGGTTATTGAGTACTGATATCTTAATCTTGCTGAACTTGACGTTGACTATGGGTTGGGGGAAAGGAGGGGGGGTGTTAAGCGTACCTTAATAATAAGTAATCGGTGTTCTGTACGTAATTCTGCACTTTGAAACACTCTCACATCTAGTATGCCATAACTTGTATTCTTTGTATAACAGAAGTAATCGATGCAGTTTGCCACACCTCGACCTCCCGCCTCGAAAATCATTTGGTGGATGTTACGATGTGGGAAAAAGACCGATTCGTAATTCATTATCAATACAGAACTCAAGCATCGTCTCCCATTATTGTTGAGGATATGCTCTGCTCCATGCCTTCCCATGCTCCCGTGTCCTCGTCCCTGGTCGTTTCAGATGCGGATGTTCCGGTCACTCATAATAATAACATGTCGACTCCTTTACCCTTGTCTTGTTTACGACTTATTGCAATTGGGAGTAGTACAGCTCTTTATCAAGTTCTTATTCATCTTCTGTTGGCGCATAGACTTGGAGCAGTGTTAAAGCATAACACTGCTCCAAGTCTATGCGCCAACAGAAGATGAATAAGAACTTGATAAAGAGCTGTACTACTCCCAATTGCAATAAGTCTTAAACAAGACAAGGGTAAATTTAGGCCTAGAGAGATGAGTCGTGAGTTGATTGATTTCCAATCTGTTGTTTTTTATTAATGGCCTTCGATACGATGATGCCGACTCCTTCCTTGGCGCGTTGGTTGCTGCTTACTCCAGAGTAGCGAAGTACGTATCTTTTGTCCACGTCCATTTGGCCGCTGCCCTTTTTCTTAGTATTGCTTATACCCAGAATGGAAAGCTTTTATTTTTCCATATTTTCTACTACTTCTACCTCTTTTCCAGTCAGGGATGTCACATTCACATCTCCATTCTCATTCGCTTCTTCCAATTTGTTTCTCTGAATTAGCCAAACCGCAAGGATTCTGTTACCTCAGGACAACTGGAC
Source organism: Melanotus villosus (assembly GCA_963082815.1). NCBI lineage: Eukaryota > Metazoa > Arthropoda > Insecta > Coleoptera > Elateridae > Melanotus > Melanotus villosus. The sequence goes on along the minus strand of OY720420.1, from coordinate 9,472,404 downwards.
CGTATCTTGGTAAGGGCCCTTACAGGATGCTATCAACCTTTATTTATAGAAGTATCTGAATGTGGTATAGAGGTTATTGATAGATATTCTTGCGTAGATTCCACTGGCTTATGCAGATTGTTGGTATTTGCAGTATTTTTTCAGCTATTGGGTTTTTTCTTTTAGTGGGAATTATAATTGATGTAGGCCTTATTTAGAAGAACATTTTAAAAGGTTTTGAAACATACAGGGTGGCCCACTGAAAACAGTAAACGCAAGTTTTGGCTACTTAACATCAATTTTGCGAAAAACGCGCGAACACGTCAATTGTAGTGTCAGGGGGGGACATCTGAATTGATTAGTACCATTTACGCAACTTCAACCCTAAGATGAGGGTGAATTGCACACCAAAAATTTTAAATAAAAAGGGGTGTCAAACGTTACATAATTCTAAAGGCATTTCAATTCTCTTTTCAACAGTCTTTTTATTTTTCAAATCCGATCATTAATTCCAAAAAAAATGACATTTTAATTTTGATCAAGTAGGCTTAAACAATTGAACGCGGCAAACAAAAGCAATTCATCTGACAAGTTGTTTGTAATAAGCAAGTACTTTGTGAGTTTGTCAGCATTTAAATTGATAATGTTAAGTGGACAAAACTTGCGTTTACGGTTTTCAGTGGGCCACCCTGTATATAGTTTATTATAGTTTTTGAAATAAGAGCGTTATCAGCCATCATACTTAAATTAACTTTAACCATGAACCAATAGTGTTAGATCTTATCGAAATTCGTATTGTAACGAGATGCGTCAGAAGTCGCGAAGAACACGTGCGAGATGCGTCAGCCGCCAATAAAAGTTTCTAGAGTTATCCCGAGTGATCGGTATGCGTCATCGTTCGGGAGGAACGTAGAAATGACTGGATTGCAAGCCCGCATTGGTATAAATAGGCAGGTTCCCTGGGCAAGCGCCAGTCTACTACCGAGAGCCTACTAGCGAGCTACCAAAAGCTACCGTCGCAATCAAGTGCTCGGTTAATATAAATATGCGCGGATACGTGAATATAAACAAACAAACAAACTGTATAAATAAATTGGCTAGTGTTACGGGTTAATATTAGTGTTGTGTTTTAGCGTTTTAAATAACCGTTTTAAAAACGTTGCAGTATGATAAACTCGCTACCCTGTACTTAGGAAGCTTTCGTTTATGATTTTCAAAATACCGCGAAATGGAATTTCATCACTTTGTTTCAAAGTAAATTTTGGGGTTAATTTATTTAGATGTATTTCTACTAAAACTTTAATCTCTAAAATTCGAGGTTAATTATTATAAGTAATCAGTGTTAGTACTACTACTTACTTACTTATTTGTAATTACGGCTAATATTTTTGTTTCTTTTGTTTCAGATACCTCTCAACTTTTCCACTACCAGGCCTCATTCTTCAGCCCCAAACCTGCAACATACATCATTTAGAAGCCATTTTTAATAATAAAAATGAAATTGTTAGAAATAATCGTAGATAGAAGATGTTAGGAAACAGGATTAGTTAAATGTTAGGCTGATATTTAGAAATATTCCAGAAGGACGGCCTTATTGTTTCGTTGTCTATCTGAAAGTTCGAAATTGTAGAAAAGAACTGAAGCAGGATCTGATTGGCTGGGTCACAGGTACCAAATTTAAATTTCGTCTAAAACTTGTATTTGTCTGTTTGTGCGTTTGGTTGGTTCAATTCTAAAATTACTTTTTTTAATGTAATTGAGATATTTGGCAATTTACTAAACAAACGCTTGGAAAATAATTTATTTATTGGAATTTTTGCCAATCACAAATTACTATTAATTAATCAATGTACCGCAGAAACTTACAGGAAACAGTTTATTATACTACTAATAAAATTATTGATATTACACAAAAACTTGTTTTAATTTGTTGCAAATTTGTAAAAACAAAATAAATCTAAAAGTCCCCAGATTAAATCCCATCATCAGAAATTCTCAATTCTCATAGAATCATTCTCTTGTAAATTAAGAAACGTACAAATAAAAATTTTATATTGTCAACATTTGGTATTAAAACGTATTATTTCTCCCCTAATTTTTTTACATGTTAACCAAACAACGATCTAAACAATGCTAAACATAAAGCAACACATAACAAATGCCAAAAATCAGTTTGCAGTATATTTGTCTTTATAAAACATGTCGTAAATCATATGTAAATCTAGTTTTACATCTGCAACAAAACTCGATTTATTCAGCCTCGTTCTAGTGACCTTTTCGTATAGAAGAAGTCGATGGTTATGAAACTTACTCTTTTAAATTTTCTATTGCCATGTAATTTCTTTTTGCTAAATGACTAATTTCCTACTAGCTGGCCTGCTTATTTTCTGCATTTTATTTGTAGTTTTTTAACCTAAAAATTGTGTTTTTACTACTATGTGAAAAGTCGCTCGACGATACTCGAACCTGTGTCCGAAGGCTGACCGCACAAGCTAGATGGGCGAATTCGTTTTTTTAATAGATTTAGCATCGCCATCGCCAGTCGTTAAAGCCGCATTGTTTTAGCAAACTCGGGTTAAAAAGCCCCGAGATTTGAACATATGTAACCGAAAATCAAGCCCCAGCGTGCTATATAATGTAATATACCGAATCGTACAAAAATCAGAGGCTTACCTCGCATGTGCTGTTTAAACTAGCCCCATAAAACTCGTGATTGAGATTGAATCATGAATTAGAACGCCATAATTTTGAATACTCATAATTAAAGTCATCTTTAATTAAAATCATGACTCTAAATTCGTGATTAAAGTAGACAAAAAACGGTAGAGACTTATGCAATTTTAATGTACAAGAAAGAGATGCAAAATGTCGCTGTGGTAATTAAACAAAAAATTAAAGCGCAGTTCTTTTAATGTTAGTTTTAAGACGTAATTTTGCCATTGTTTTAAGGAAACGTGGGCATTTCAAAAGTATTCGCCCTGTATTCAACAAGATTAAAATTTCAGTTTCCGCTGATAAAAATTAAGTATTAAACCGATGATTAATAGATAAAAGTAATAAAACGAATCCCATCGAATGCAAAACTATAATGAATAAAATCAATTCGTGCGTAATATAAGGGGCAGGCCACGTATTAGAGTCGGTTTTAAGTATCATTCTTGCGGTAGTTTCATCCAGTAGGTTCGTCCTTCCAATTTTAAATACACTACAAAAATTCTCCGTAACATCCCGGCATCGGATTTAGGGTCGTATAACGAACCCCGTTTAACTAGAAACTTTACGAACAGCGTAGCTTCGAGGGTAACGTGGTGGGTAATCTCACTGATTACATGTTACATTGTGTCACTTTGATCAAGGAGGCCGTGTTTTTTACGCGAGGGACTTGTCATTGTTTCCGCTATTGAGTTAGTGATCATCCGCCCTCAGGAGAGATTTAAACGTAATACTGTGCCGACGTGTTCCGTTGATATATTACTATCTACTTCGATTATTTTTGTTTTGTATAATTTCAGATTGCCAGTTGAAATTTTTGATTGATATAAATTTGTACCTACCTTAAAACAACAGCGTGTTATTAGTTGGTTGTAACCTGGAGATTTTTGGAAATTTGCACAGTTAAATGGTTAAAACGAATATTCAGCTTGGCTATTGTTTAACTAATAATCATGTTTGTTGACTAATCAGCCAAATTAAAGTAATGTGTTTCGACCTACTTAGCGACTATCTTCAGGTAAAATGGCAAACGTTAATGAATTTCGACATCAATGTGTAATCTTAAATGTCCTAAAACGTCTAAAGCCTGAAGATGGTCAATTAGGACGAAGCATTAATCATCAATAGCCAAACTTCCGCCTCTCTTTTTGGCAGAATCAACCAAAACGTCTCAAATTCATAACTACGTTTTCCCAACTAAGTGGGCCAGGAAATCCATCAAAAAATTAATAACCACTTAGCCTATTTTTAATGACATTTTACGAAGTGTTATATATTATTAAAAGTCTCACGGAATGCACTTCACTTTCGTATCGGCTTCCGTTTTTATCCAAAACAAAAAATTCTCTCCGAACGTATTAAATTTCCAACCGTTACCGTATAATAATAAAATTGGAAAGTTTAAAACTGGGACTTCGGTTCTTAATAATTAACATAAATTGCTTTATAATTAGTAAAATTGGGGCGCGTGTCTAAGAAAAGAACAGGTTGATGCGGTGTCGTTTTGCCGCAGTCCGTATGTCTAACCAGGTTTCATTTAAAAATTAACCAACCACTTGTAAGAAGACTTAAGTAACATCTGACGAACAAAACCGCAGGACAACCTGAGTTAACGTTTTAAAAATTAAAAGTGTTCGGATTTTAATTCTATATTCTATAAACAAACATTTCGATTTTTATTTATTATTGTTAAAATTGCTTTAGGCAGAGAAGGATTCAGGTTGTTTGTTTGTTTGTCTGTTTATTGAAGAGAATCTGAGTTTAGGTGCCAAGTGGTTTCACCCTGTTTCGATTTTCAAGATCGCTAGCACTACCCAAAGGGCTTCCACCCTTTGTAGGAACCTTTATCTATATTAAGCTGATAAACTCGGGGAGTTTATTCAATTGTTGGCCGAGAGTTAGACTTTGCGAACGTCCACAATCTCAACGTATATCAATTATAATAATTATTAATACTTATTTCTCAATAGAATTTAGTCGGATGCACAGGGCTTCCACCCCTGATAGAAATATTTATATATTGATATGATATCTTTAGATGATCTCTTGAGACGTGGGTTCTGATTTTATTTGGGATAATGTAAATAAATAAACACCTTTAAAATAATGTAAAATTTGATGTTAAAATGTTTAATTTAAAATAGTGTTGTATATAAGTAGATTCTGATATCTGGATAATTATTTTTTTTTACTTGGTGAAAAAGTGAATTTTGGAGTCGAAAAAGGAGGAGGTGTTTTGTTCAACTTTTCTTTGAAAGGTAGTTGGTAAACTTGTTACTTTTTTTTAATTAAAAAGTGTTTGTTTATATATTAAAACTATTGTTAATTATTGTAAAAGTTTTGCATAATTTTGAGGCTGTTAAAATTACTTTATGAATTTTAACCCAGATATGCCCATGCAAATTTGGGAGGTACCTTTGAGTTGATTTTTTGAAAAATTATTGTTGGGGATCATACTAAACGCTTGAGATGGTTTTTAACAAATTTTATTTTCAAAAACTATAAAAAAAACAGCCGTAGGGGAAGGTGTTGTACCTTGGGACAGTTTTTAAACAAATATTTTTATTTTTACTTGGGTAAAGTTTATAACAGTTTCATTAATACTATTTTAAAGTCCGCCATTTAAGGAATCTACCAACATTTGCAAATTTAAAATATGTTATTTAACAAGGGAGTAATGAATTATTTTTTACACTCTTGCAAAGTATCCCAAGGTACAACACCGTGTTGTACCTTGGGACTAAGTGAAGGAGCGGACAACAAATTCAATTTAGCAAATAAATCTTATTTAATGCACATAAAAATACAAAACATTAGAACAATTATCTAAAAAAAGGCTACTTTATCTACCAGATTAGTTCATAGGCATGTCATATGCATTGAAATTCACGGGGAACTTAGTAATTGCTTCTGACGCTCCGAGGTTCCTGTAGTTGAGGGTGGAGGCAATTTACATATTATTTCTTCCTCATCTATTTCATAAATAGTTTCATTTCTTAAAAGGAAAGTGTTCCTTCCGGTTTTAAGAAGATATTGAATTTCATACACAATGTCTACTTTTTTTATGACTTTTGCAACATAATAAAGAGTTTTTCCGTATCCATGGTATGTAATTGACAGATTATTTATCTCATTTGAGGTTAACAATGGCGGATGGCGGGTAAATATGAAAAAGCGGGATGATATGAACATTTGCGGGTTTTTACCGTGCATGCTATCGACGTGACATCTACCGATAGAATTTAGAATCAAAATTATTATTTGATTATACAAAAATCTTCATTTGAGTGATTGATAAGTGTAATTATTTTTTAAAATTCAAGCAAATACGATTATTTTTTACATAAATTCATTATAGAAATTATTTTTAATACGCAAATTTGACATGTGTAATTTGAGGTTATATGTCAAAAACATAGGTACGTATTATATTATAACTATTTTTATTTAATACGAACTTCTCATGGATGCGGAAAAATAACTTGTGCCCTACGGGAATCTAACGGCATATTTCATCCCTTAGCTTTTGCTGCCCTCGCTCACTACGTTCGCTCGTGCAGCAAAAATCTTCGGGATGAAATATGCCTATATCTTCCCTTATGACGCAATATACTATTCTTCTTACCAGCAAGTTTAACTAAAACATTGTTTAATTTCTTCACATTCAATATTCTCCTGTAAGGCTATGTCCATTTCTTCTTCCAACACTTCTTGTAGGCCTATTAATTCTTGCATGGATGTAGGCCTATCATAATCTTCTTCGTCAAACGAAAAAGTCATTTGTTCGTCCTCAGAACTAGAGGTCTCTATAATTTTGTCTTTGTTTTTCTTTCTTGGATTATTTTTGTTCTTTTTCTTATCAGGATACAGTTGTTTAGGAAGGATAGAACCTCTTTTTTTGTTATTTTTCTTCTGATCTTCAAGTTCCTTCTTTTCCGGTGTATCAGTCAATATTCGACTTCTTTCAGGCTGCCTTCCCCTTGTGATCTTCTTTCTCGCTGCAGCTTTGGGAAATGGGCGAATCATTTCGGGTGTCACGATTTCAGATGTTTGATTTGATGTTGATGTGATCTGTAGGTCACAGCTAGACAATGAAGGCTGGACTATAACGGCATTAACATAGCTGGTAGAAGCTGGCGAATCCAACACAACTTCATTTGTTGGTTCTTGAGTCTTCTCATTGTCCGTAACATTTATATTTTTCTGGACCTGTTCACGGTCTGTCACATAGGATGAAAGGAACTCGTTGTCAGTAAATATCTTTCTTTCAAATGGAAATATTCCTGTCACCTTAAACCCCTTTTCAATATTTTCTTTTGAAAATGCTTTGCTGTACGCATTGCCATTTAACACCTTTCTGCATAAACCTTTCATTAAGATGTTTGAATAACGGCCTTACTTTCGCAAATTTGTCGGTTGCGTCCAATTTTGTGTTATCTACCAAATGAACGTTAGATAAAATAAATTCAAATCTATTTCGTGAGATGGACTTAGACACTAATATGTCTTGACTGTCTCTTCTATACTACCAATACATTCGTGGCCAAGGTAGTCGAATGTAGCCGCTAAGAATCAAAACTCCCAAAAAAGGCTTTATTTCTGTAAGTTCAATCTTGCTATTGAGGTTCTTCTGTTCAACGTATCGAGTCGATTCTTTTACGATTAGGTCTAGCAGTTCATCATCAAAAAACTGTGAAAACAGCACCAATGGACTACCAATTGAATTATTGACTTCATCATGAGCAGTGAAATTGGTAGGCTCGTAAACGAGGTCATCCTGTTCCCAATGGTAGCTTTTCTTCTTTTTGGGGACATTTTTGGCTTTAGTACTCTTTTTTTTCTTCCGCTCTACATTTCTCAGTACTGAGAGAGCAACATCGTCGTCCGAAGAAAAGCCATCAGCATTATAAGTTTATTTCCGCAGGAGCCTGAAGTTGGGAACCTGGCAGATTATTGATACTAACAACTTCCTCATCCCCAGAATCTTCGTCCGTTAAAATGCCTACACTGTTTTCCGGAGGAAAGATTGTTAATGAGTCGACATTTCCAACCAGGTCTTCATCATTCTCAAGCATTACAAGGGCCTCATAAAGAGAAAAATTTCTAAAACAGATATCAGTTGGTAGATATGCATCAGCTCACCTATATACAGAAATTAGAGCCCCAAATGACTCACATTGCAAAAACAGTTACAATTTTCAAAATTGTTTATACAAAGGAGTGTATTTTAACATTTATTTACTACGTATAAAATAAAAATTGGTTTTTATTTTATATACCTACCTTGCCAACCTTATGCCGTATTCCGACATTTTCAAAATTGTTCACAACTTAAGAAATCACTGCCAAGACCTCATTTATTGCATCCAACCGCTACAACAGTTAACCAAGGACTGCATCTAGCCCTACATGTGCAAGTTTCGACAAGTTTGAACTTGTTTGTGGTGTACTATTTATAGTACGGTGGGCATATCTGGGTTTTAATTAAAAATTCATAAACGCGATCCCCATTAACGACCCTGTATTAAGAGATCTCTAAAATTTGATATTAAATTTAAAAAAAAACAGACTGAGCTAGCTGAATATAAATATAAAATTATATGCGATATTTCAAATATTATAAATTATAATTAAATATTACAAATAATAATTCAAAGGAATATCTCATAGCAATATATTCAACTGATAAACTCAGATTGTTTATTAATTTATTTAGCGAAATCTAGGCTTTTCAGTTGTCGAAAATATCAACATAGGTACATCAATTACATTGGTTATTAACGTAACCCAATAGAATTTAACCGGGTGCAAAGGACTTCCACCCTTGGTAGAAACCTTTAGATATTCGTATTCTACTGATGAACTCAGGTTGTTTATTAATTTATTGACCGAAATCTATGCCTTTTACTTATCGAAAATATTAACACACATCAATCACGTTATTATTAGCACTCCTTGATAAATTTTTGGCCGATTTATAGAGTTGACACCCTTGATAGAGACCTTTATCTGTATTCAACTGATAGATTCTGGTTGTATATTAATTCATTGGCGATAGTTAGGCATACATCAATTACAATGGTTATTGACATTGCCTAGTAGAATTTAACCGGATCCAGAGGGTGAAACCAGGTTGTTTATTAATTTTATTTTCAACCATATATGTAATGACGTTATTACCAACTGTTTTGTAAGTTGGAAAATTGGCCTTTACTGACTGTTACTTTCCACCCGGCCACGCCCACTGTCATTAAATGACAGCTTGATTGTTCAAAATATTAATTATTATTATAAATGATTCATATTAATTTATATATGCATGGTTGAAAATAAAATAGTATACAAACCTTGGTGAAAAGTTCCATTACTGTCTCGAGATATAGTAAACCTCGACGCTTCGCATCTCGGTTAACTATAATTATCTCTCGACAGTAATGAACTACTTTCCACCTCGGTATGTAATATACTATTATTGAACAAACTGTAGACCTTGTAATTATCGAAATTCTCAACATATGTGGTACCGTCATTATTCGTACTCCTCGATAGATTTTTGCTCACCTAGAGGGCTTCCACCCCTGCTGGAGACCTTGATTTTTATGCTGATAGATTTTTTTATTAATTTATTGACGAGTTCGAGACTTTGTTAAAGTAGTAAATATACCTAGCAACGTACATTGCTTTCAATGGTTATTACTGTTATTAGACAATTTCCAGTAGAAGCTTGGTGGATTTAGAAGGCTTCCACCTTTATTTACATCCAAACCGATGAACTTAAACAGAAACTTAACTTAACAATCTAATTAAATTTTTCTTTCGTCAAATTCAAAATAATCGTCCAATGCAGCATATTATTAAACCCAAACAAACCACATTTGACGTTTTTTTATTTATTTTAATCAGCGATTAATTTAAGAAACATCCCTCAATCCCATTTTTTGCTAATAAAAATTATTTGTTCTACAGGTTTGATGGTGATATTCGTGAAGGTGTTTTTTGACATTTTACCAATTTTGTATCTATTGAAAAAATGTTGCAGCGTTCGTTTTGAGTATGTGATAAATATCAAGTAACTAATTGATAAATAGGCGTTGTTCGCAGATCAATTACCTGGGGTGGGTTAAATATGCTGTGAAGCTGTGACCTTTTGGTCGTAGACTGAGAACGAAGTGAAATACGGCTCTTGCCACTTGCTGCATAAAATATCCGTTTTACGAACAAATCTTGTCTAATATATCTTTTCAAATGGTTTCTTTGTTTATTTACAAATTGCAACTTGTAGTACAATAATCAAACTTAAAATAATTATATTTAAGTATGCTTTAAAAATTTTTGCATGCAGTTTTTGATCATACATGTTCATTTTTTTCAGTATTATTATATAACTTTAATTTTATTTTGTATAAAAAATATTAAAACTGATATAGCAAAAATGCTTCTCTTAAAGATTTGTTTATCTATTCTGTGGTTCATGTTTGGTTAAACTTTACCTATATTGTTTAACTGAACAACGGCAAAACGTTTCGGACCAAAATGCACTCATCTACAAACCTGTTTTTGAAACCTCCGAGTTTAGCGATTTACACAGTGCACTCAGTAAATTTTTGAGCACATTATAGCTTATGTCATATTGGCTACAACTTCACTCTGAACACTTTTTTCGTGAGTATTTCGTCACCAACTCCTGAAAATTACAAATGAAATCAAATTAATACGCAAAGAAACTTTCAAAAAACATTTGAATTAACTCTAAACTCTCTTTGTTGTCCTCCAACCTACTGTTATGATCAGACTGTATGATTTTCAGTAGCAAGCTTTTAAACGCCTAAGTGAATGTTTTAGGTCTGAAGATGGCTGTTTCAGCCGAAACATTTAGCTAATTCAATCATGGCGAAAATGTTTATTTACTTCTGAGAGATTTTAAGTACAAAGTAACGGTTGTGTTACTTTAGGACTGTAAATTGCTTAGCAAATTATTGCCAGTCTCAGTATAATCAGTAGATTTGCTTGTTCATGGTTTCATTAAATAATTAATGGAGTTTGATTGAAAAATTAGATTGTTAATTTCTTTTTAATTGAAGTAGAGGAGCATAAAGTCATATCTTACACTAGCAGGCTTTAATAATTTTCAAAAGATTTGATTCTGCTTCTAAGGCTTTGAAGTAGTGCTAAAATGAGTCGTCGCTATAATTATTGAATAGAAGTATTATTAAAACGTTTCTACTCAAATTACGAGTATCTTTAGACCTACAAATTTCGGGTACAGTTTCATTTTCCTGCAGATTATTTACTTCTGTATGACTTTGGCAACTGTTTTTATTTAATTGAAAAAGTTTGAAAGTTTCAGAGAATCTACAATTTCAGACATTCAAGATTTAGTAAAACCCTTCAAACTTGGTTAAGAAATCTTAAGACAACTTTCCTTTTTAAAATGTTCAAACCAACAAGGAATAATGGTTGTGTTTTTCTCAAGAAAAATCTGAAGTTTGAAATTTTCATAAAATCTAAGATTTACAATTTTAGCAAAAACCTTGAATCTTAAAAGGATATCAATTTTTAAAACAACTTCCAAAACCCAAATTAATGCAAAAATGCTTAATCTGACAAGCAATTTTGTTTATCAGTTTCTTGTGAATCCCAAAAGATGTATCATTATTGTGTTTCCTTAAATCTTGGAATTGGGCCTCATCAACATTGAAACAAACACTAAAATTTGTTTAAGGAAATTAAAGAAATAGATACATAGTTTAAAGCTCAAAAGGTGCATCTTTTTTCATGTAATTTAAATCTCGCGATTCTGCCACTTCAATATTAAAGCAACCACCAAAATTTGTTAAAGGCAAATAAAGAAATAAGTAGTTCAAAGCCCAAAAGGCGAATCTTTTGTTTTGGTGTTTACAGCTTGGAATTCAGCAATTTCAGAATTAGAACAAACACCCAAATTTATTTAGGAAAAAGTTAGAAGCCCAAACGGTCTTACATACGACCTCAAAATATATTTTCTTACCCTTTTCTTCAGGGAAGTGTAAAATAACAAAGAAGACTCACCCGAAACAAAAATAAAAGGTCTTTAATTTAGCACAAAACCAAATTCTACATTACTGATATTTACGGTTCGAAATATGAAGCTCTGCTTTTTAACTTTTAAATTAATTAATTAATTAATTAATAATTTTAATTTTAGAATTTTGTTTAAAGAAGCCAAAGAAATATGGATCGTTTTATGTTTTGCTGTAAATTCTGATACTTCAGTAATAAAAGAAACACATACATTTGTTGAAGAACAATACAGAACGAAATTTCAATTCTATTTGCGTTTTAAAAACATATTTCAGTTTGTAATTAAAGCAGCTTTTGTTTTCTAGATTGTTTAAACCAACAAGCAATTTCGGGTTGTTAATGTCTGTTATAAAAAATCTAAGGTTTGAAATTTTCGTGAAATCTAAACTTAAAGAATGCAAATTTTACCAAAAACCTCTAAACTTCAGGTTACCAATGTTTAAGACAACTTCCACAGAGTCAATCAATGCAATTTTCATCTTAAAAATTTTAAACCAACAAGCAATTTTAGTTGTCATTTTCCTTAAAATATCTGGAGTTTGAAATGTTCTCAAAATGTAGAACTCCAAAAAAATCCAAATTTTAGCAAAACCATTAAAGTTTTAAGTAATGAACTTGTAAGACGAAAAGATACTTAAAGAATTTTGAAATATTCGTCTCTTTAGGAATATATACGTCTGTTTATAGAAAATAGCATCTTCAACTCATTAAAAATTATGATTCTTTATAATAATTAAATACCTTTGTTAACGCAGCGTACTATTTGGTGTCTCAAATTCGAAAAAGTACAATAAAAAGTCAACATTTTTCAAGTCCTGAATGAGTAAATAAGTGTTGCGCTTTTTCTACATCTTAATCAGTGTATTAGAAGTGTGCTGTGTAATAGCGTCACATGGAGTTCGATGTTCGAATTCTCACATTTTTGAGTAAGTTTTACAAAGTCACCAAATAGGATTTCTTATAATGATTAGACTCAGCTCAGTTGAAATAATAGAAAAGCTATACAAATACGTTGTTAGTAAAAGGTCAAGCAGAGTTTTAAAGGCATGGATTCGGTTTTTATTGCACCAAACACCAAACAGACTCGGTCGGTGCTCATTATAAACCAACAATTTAAGGTACACATGTCGTCCATTGTTTTCATTTCATGGAATTCCCACCGTCAACAGTTTAAAAACACGCAATTCGCCAAAAGATCCGTAACGCAAATTAGGAAAAATCATAATTTTTTTCTAGCCGACTCAGGATGTCCCCGTTTTTACTTAATTAACGTAATAATCCCTTTAACCTTTACTCATTGTTCTGTCGCGAGATATCAAAAAACCTTCTAAACTGCAGAAGAAGAAGTCGGTTTCTCTCTGGGACACCAGTTGACAGATCGCGTGCAACTCGGGCCAACCCTTCGAAACGGCAAGAAGAGAACTTTCCGCCTATCCATTTAATATTGTTATTAGCCGACACTCTGGAAACACTTTAATACCAATATCTGGCTAGTAATTTCGGTGCTATTGAACTTTCCACGGAGTCTATTATTGTTATTTGGTCGAAAGGAATTGCGGCGTTCGAGGAGTGCATATGCAGGTCTTCAAGTAACCCTAATACTGGGTTACCGACGAAAAATAACATGCGTACGTGATGGGCACTTTTTAAGTTTTAACTCCGATTGTAATAACACTGTTCAAAGCGAAATTTGGCGTTTTAGAAACACTTGAAGGTTCGCGAAATTGCAAATTTTAACACAAGTTTTTGAAGAATCGTGACGCATCTTGTGCCGCGCGGTATCATTTCGTTCCGTTTAAATTGCTCGAAAATGTCGTTTCGGTTAAATTGCTACCAGTTAAGTAGGCGTCGTGGAACCAAGAAAAATGCGATTTAAAATAAATATGCACCTGATTGTTGACCCCAGGGTCGAGTAAAATGTCTACTAAGAACACACGTGTATAGCGTGAGAGAAGATCCGTGCGGCCTGCAGTAGCTGCTGCTGTTGCTGCACCCTGCTGTTCTAACAAATGCGGTCACTCGATACTGTTGGACAGTAGCTGTCAGATCCACTTTCGCATCATTTAATGTACGACATAAACACCAAAAACATCAGAGACGGACTTACATCAAAAGTTAAATTTTTATTTTTATACCCGGGCTTCGGGGGGATATCCAAAAATTGACCCAAAGACTTTAAAATACCTGTTCAATAATAACAGCTTAATTAAACTTGAACTTCACCATCCTAACTGAAACCTAGGCAGATACAATTGTGAGGGTTAACGAATCAAATTTTTAACTCTTCAAAATCATAGGGAAATATCTGACCAAAGGGTTTAATGGGCCAGGTTTTTTAAGTGTTCCAGCAAATTTATTTCTTTTAGATTAATAGAAATTTCAGTAATTTTCCAGACTGAAAAACCTAACAAAAATATAAAAAATTTAGAGTCAAAGAACATGCTATAAAATTTAACTTTTCAGCTTTTGAATGCCTACTTATCTATGCAAGTTTTTATAAGGAATTTTAAGAAAAATTATTTGCTTGCCGTAGAAATAAATGCAGGAAATTTAGAGTCAAAAACCGTGTTATAGAATTTTACTTTTCAGATATTCAAAATTACAATTTTTAAAGAAAGTTTTATACGAAATTTCAAGAAAAATTATTTTTATTTTGAACTTTTGCCTTTATTTCAGAAACTCAAAAAAGGTTTGTTTAAAGGTTTGTAGGTAAAAAGAAAGGAAAAATCTGACAGAAATTTAGAGTCAAAAAACGTGTTATAGAATTTAACTTTTCAGGTTTTCAAATCTTTACAATTTTTAACGGAGCTTTCATAAGGAATTTTAAGAAAAATTCTTTGTATTTTGAGCATGTAGATTTAATTCTAAAAATTGCAGGGTGGCAAGCCGAATTGAAACTTTGGAAGTTTATAGACGAAACCTGAGCTATCAAATTTAATTGTTTAGCTTTTCAAGACTTAAAAGTGAAAAACGTTTTTCTGAAGAATTGTCAACAGATTTATTGCTATTTTAAATTAATAGAAATTTCAATAATTTTCCACACTGAAAAACTTGACAAATACGAGTATTTAGAAAATTTATAATCAATTTCAAAACTTTGCAATTTTTAAAGAAGCTTTTATAAGGAATTTTTCGTTGTATTTGTATTTCTTCCTTCTGTTTGTTTCTTCTTCATCAACCCTGCAGTTTTCCTTAATTGTCTCACTTTCACTTTTTCTTTGCGTTTCTCAAGAGGTGTTTGTTACTATTTTACCTTTCACCAGTATATTGCAATTTTAGTTGTCTTTTCACATTATTGCTTGTATTTTTCCTTCCATCGTAATCTTTGATGGTCCATTTTGCCTTAGTAAAAAACACCTGCATTTTCGTTGTTCTTCGTATAAATTTTGAGATGTCTCAGTACTTATTGCGTATTCTAGCCATCGAACTTGTCTTTACAGATTAATAATAATAAAGGCATCCCATTCTTTTCAGAATATAGCCGCTTCTTCGGGAATTATTAGTAATGATATAGTCGATTGTTGAAGTTTGTCCTCAAGTGTTCGACCAAGTGGTTTTATGCTGTGGTTTGTAGTCGTAGAACGTATTGTTGATTCGAAGTTCATTTTGAGCACAAAACTCGATCAATTTCCTCCCGCAATCGTTGATGTCAGCTTCATTGAAACGCTGCATCACTCCATCCAGGATAGTGTTACCGTCTAACATTTAGGTCTCCCATTAATACGATTTTGTGGTTTTTCGGGAACTCTCTCGAGTTCTGACTACAGTTGGGAGTAAAAGTTGTCTATTTCCTGTTTGCTTTTATTCGCATCTGGCGCATATACGCTGATGACGTGCATCTTCTCTTTTCCTAGGTTCAGTTGTACTCGCATGATCCGCTCATTGACATAGTGAGTGTCTTCTACGTTCTGTGTGCATTTGGTGTTAATCAGTATTCCGACTCCAGCTGTGGCTCTCTTGTATGTAAATATATCCAGGGTATGTGATATCACCTTTCCCTTTGCCTTTCATTTCTGATAGGGCGCAGATATCAATTTTGTGTTCTTCCATTTCTAGAAGGACTTCCTGTTCTCTGCCATTCCAGCTCAGTATGTTCCAGCAAGCGAATCGTAGGGTGTTGTTCCTCGAATCTCTCTTCTTTTGGATCTTTTTTTCGTTTTCGTAACCTTGTTCATTATGTTGTCAGTCCGATTCCGAGGCGCAGTTTGGGTTCTGTGAGCGATAAGATCTTTTTACCAAAGGCAGGTTGCTAACCTTGCCCCTGAACCCTCCTCCTTTACTCGGGCTTGGAACCGACAGTGGTGACTGCTAAGGTAACTCAATCCACTCAGTTGTCACCCCAGGCGGAGTTCAATGACAATAACGTAAATTACACTGCATTCACGTTAGATGTACCAATAACCACTTTCTTTTTTTTAATTGCCTAAAAGCCCGCTTAATTCCAAACTTGTAATTATTATCAAGATATATCGTTAATTTGAGATGTCTTCGTCATTTCTACTATAAAAATTTTCTTCCCTTCTTTTCCTGTAACCTTGTTATGCCTTTACAGTGTCGAGGGGCCGAACACACCGAGCCGCAGAGTGGTCACCCATTCAAGTTCTGACTAAGCAGGTCGTTGCTTAACTTTCTATATTGCAGCACTACGTGCGCCCTCACTCTGCCGTACTGCCGGCTTAAATATTTAGTTTTAAAAATTTAAAAATTATGGCCCACGAACATGATTTTTTTTTTAATTTCCAAAACTAGCTGGGACTCGATCGTGATGCAAGATATTTAACAAATACGCGCCTTTTCAAAGGAATTACGATCTTCTAATAACCAATATTTATGCAGGCCTACAGGCTGAAGCACCGTCATGCAACTCTTACTACTTGTGGCTACATAAACGCTAACGTAAATAACACTAAATTCACGTTGGCTGGATAATAACCACTTCCTTTCTTGGATTATCTAGAAAACCCGCCAAATTTAAAACTTATAAACATTGATTCTTACAAAGAAAGACTATTATTTTTAAATACAACTGCAGCTATTTTTATTATCATATGTTACGTGCAATATGTGATGTTCCCTATTACATTAGAAACGCTGATATTTTAAGCGACTTAAAAGTAAGTTTACTTAATAAGAGAAGAGATACGTACAGTGATAAGTACTTACAACAGACTATCAAATCACTCAAATTTGCTAGATAATAGTGCACAAACTTATAGCTTATAGACTTTAAACTAGATTTACCACACAGAAAATAACACGTCTCTGAATCTGTTTTATAATCATTTCTACGTGTTTTTAGCAAGTAGACCTAGCTAAAGAGAGGTACTCAGTACTCAGTGGAATGCCTCTCCTATGTCACTACCCATGTCCTGTCATTAAACCATTAACATAATGTTTACTTATTGTAATATAATACAGAATGTAAATAGTAATATTCAGAAATAAAAAACAAAATTATTATAGAATCTTTATTATGAGGTTATTCGAATAAATACTTAGATTTGCAACAAAAACATGAAATATCGAAATGGAAAGAAAATGTTACATAGTTTCCGTTTTTAAAATTTATAGAAGTAGTAAGCAAGTAAGCAGGGGAATATTGTAATATAATGGGCAAGTTTTAAAGGTATCTATAAAATAATAATTCCTATCACCTATCACCATTTTACCTTTGACACAGACGGCGTTAAAATCTGACGAGTCGTATATTACAGGATAGCTTGCTGCTAATAGCTACTTATGTTTTACAACCGGCGAAAAACACTCGTAAATAACTCGCGATGACGTGTCATTAAATTAGGACCCAATTTATGGCCAAACAACTTGCATTAGGGACTTGCAGTTTCGATCTTGTAAAGCCATCTTATGCACGGACCGAAAGTGGTAGCGAAACTAATACTGCCTTTCCCTGACGTTTACGTTAATGATTTAACGCATAATATTTTCAGGGTATGCCCATATGTCATACATAAAAAAGCATTTGCCGGGGGTTTTGCTTTTCCTTTTTTAAACAAGTCATATTTTTTAGTTTAATTGCTCGTTTGTACTTGTCATACGAGTTAAACTGCGGTAAATTAAATAAATTACGCCCCGTTATTTAACGACCATTTTTATAATAAAACCGAATTTATATTCTACGAATATCGATGCGCAATTTTTGGTAAAATTCGAACGTAAAAAACCGAAAAATTTATTAAAGCAACTCTCGAAAGTTCAAAGAAGAGAGAGGATTTTTTTTACCGTGTTAAACCAAAAGCGGAGAAGACTTTTAAGGTCCTAAATAATCGCTTAGCACGCTTTGACATTAAAACAAAAACCACCCAAGATGGATTCCGCAATTCTAAGATGCAAATGAGCTGTAAAAGATCGAGAAGCTTAGAACGTTAGAAGTTCAGGAAAGTTTTTATCGAAGATTAATTACCGCCAAGCTAGAACTTGTCTGGTCTGCTCGAAAACCTAGCGGTGAGATGGATAATTATAAGGGTGCTGCTAATAGCTAATGTAATTAGTGACAGGCTTTATTAATTGATCAAAAATTCTCCAGGTGGCTTCTGTGTCGCTGAAATATATTGCGAAAATTAATATTTCAACTAAATCCCTGTTCGTGACAGATTCTTTTTGGGGTTGCACCTACTAGGAAAAGGGTTAAAATATTCATTATTTAGGGAAATATATACCTTATTATTATATATTTTTACTTTCTTTTAAGGAATGGGAATGAGTTATTTTGGAAATTTATTTTTAAACCATTGCAAATTTCTCATTGGAGATGTAGATGCATACAAGAATTTGCATTCGGTCATATATGTACGTATAACTTATTCATGTTTTATTTGTGCCCTACTTCGCCATCGTTTCATAATTTTTTAAGTGTATACTGGTCTTTTATAGTCACCGTTAATCAGCCGAAGTACTCTGAGATACTTGGCACCCGCAGGCCTCGATCTCGTCCTATAAATAAATTATTTATCAACCCCCAGTGGTCCCATTTATGACAACTTCTTTCACCAAATTTGAGAAACAAATCATAAAATCGCAAATTTTAAATTTCATCACACATGAAATCCATAAATTAAAAAAAAAATTGATTTAAAGATATTTGAAAATTTCTGACTCTCTTAATTTCGATGTGAGGTGTCCGTGTTTGTATCTGTAAGTTTACATTTTGGACCCTTTTTTAATCTTTCATTTTATCGTGACTTTAAGCACAACCATTTGTTTGAAGCAGCTTATAATAAATATTAAATGAGAAATGAGCTGCAAAACTATTCAAAGTTTTATCCCCCAGCAGCCAATTTCTGATTGTAAATCTAGCAAATCAAACTTACAAAACCGAAAAAATAGAATAATTTTAAACTCGAAACCCAAGAAAATATCAAACACCCTGTAGCACGAGGTGTTTAATAAACCTGGTAATTTTTAAAAATAAGTATTAGGCAAAGGTATACAATTTAAGAATTTTTTTGACACGAAAGACGAAGGTGATGTCCCCTTTTTTAATTTTAGCACAAGAAACCCCCAATTATGTTTGCTAACTGGATATTTACAAAACGGCAGCCGATTTTTTACTTCCAAATTTAGTAGCCCGAGAGATTTTTCAACGATGTTTACAAGTTTTAAAGCAATAAACCTCTTAAGTAAAAATAAATGAGGAAGGACGTTTCAAAGCTTAAAATAGGAAGCCCTAAACTGAACCAAGGGTTTAAGGGTTAATTAGCCTTGAGATATCGAGAAATGTAAAAAGAAAAGAATTTTGTCTAAAAAGGAATGTCTTAAATGGAAAATTTGCAGACCCCAGCTGCTCTTTTTTCAATTTTCAAGCATAATCCAAAGCAGAAATTATTTTAAATTTAGAAACAAAATCAAAAATTGAGAATTAGATCAGCAAAAACTGGAAAATGAAGGAACAAGAAAAAATCTAAATTTAAAACAGAAGGGGCTTTTGGGGTTATTTACATCAGCAAATGTATCTTAGCCTTCAAGGATTATCTAAAACAATAATTAATTTCAATTACAGAAACAAATTAAAAGAAAAAAAAACGTTTCAAAATTTAAAGAACAAAGGTTCCACAATAAAAATACACAGGCTGTACTTTAACCTTCCAGGATTCAAGGATTATTCAATTCAAAGTACTTATTGTTTTACATTTAAAAAAAAATGTGTGAAAATTTAGAAATCTTAATGGAAAATTTATAAACCCTTTGCTCAATTTTCATGAATTAACAAAGCAAGCAGTAGGTAACTAATTATTCAAAAATTGGATTTAAATAAGCTATAAAATTTCAAATTTTAGAAAAGCAGAGGCCTTGAATAATAGCCTAAATTTTTCAAAAATAGCTTTAAAAAACCTTGAAATAGAAAATTTTGAATTCAAATTATCCAAAAAATATAATAAATATTGAAAAATCGGGGACTGGAAATGTTTATTCCAAATTTTAGAAAATGAGGCTCTAAAAAGGACGTAAAATTAAAGCCAAAAATAGGCAGCGATCACGCGACCACTACCTGCTAATACTAGAATGAAAAATGGAAAACCCACAGGTAGTTAAGGAACAAGTTAAGAATATACTAAACTACTAGCAAACAAAATACAAAATGAGACCATGGGGTGGCAATCGATGAAACACGGGGGAACTTGAAAAAACACACACTTGAAGCAGTAACAGAAATCGGTGGTACAATGAAGGTAAGTAATAAATACATGAAGAAAACGCCATGGTAGACAGAAGAAATCGGGGAAATAGTAAAGGAAAAGAAAACCAAATGGACAAAATACGTGCGACCAAGAAGATACGAAGACTATGAGGAATACAAAAGTATGAGAACAGTGATCAAAGAAAGAATCAAGAGAGCCAAGGATGCCATATGGATAAAGTACCATGAAAGATACATATTTTACAGAAACTCAGAAACTATTCTACGAGTAATCAAACAGATGAGAGAGAAAAAGAAAGTACCAATAAAGAATATTAAGGATGAACAAGGGAAAGTGCTAAATGAAGAGGAAGAAATGTAAAAATATCAAAATTATAATCTAAGCGCACGAGCGAGCAGGGTGACGTCAGTCTGCTGGCTAAAACACGTGCAGCGTATCGAAGTTGCATCTTAAAAAAAAAGCACGTACATTAAAGTTCATTGTACTAAGTAATTCGACACCTCGCACGCGCACACATAAGATACTGAGAATATTGAGAAGAGGGAGTCAATTTTACGGTATAAATACTGCAGCCTAATGTACGCTAAGATATGGTTATGTTCAACCATCAAAGATGCAGTATCTACGACAAGCCGACACCCTCCGGGACGATGTTCCAGTAATATTCATGTAAGACTGTTTTTATTTCAACTTTAACTTTAAATCAATACTTATAAAATGTTTATATAAAATATTTGAATTCTTTTTATGGACTTAGCCATTTAAATGTAATTGGAACTTATTTCTTCACTGTTTGAATGTTTATTTTAATTTGGGACTTAGAATAAGTTGTGTAACTCTGTAAATCTAAAGCACCGATATGAAATACACGATCTTAGTTGACTTTGAATAAAAACCTCTTGTAAAAGCCAAGCCAAATATCAAGTGATGAAGTTGAACATCCATGCTATTTAGTGTCATCGGGAATCACCAACAGTGAAACTTGGCATCGTAGATCCAGTCACATCAACTATAAAGATCTACGAAAGATGGAATCTGGAATGGTGAATGGCATTACATTCAAGGGAAAATGGAATTAATCAAATAGCTGCATTGTATGTTGCGAAGGGGAACAATCACGATTTCCATTCAAGCACAACGGCACTAGAGCAACGTCATTGCTCGAAATAATACATACAGATATTTATGGACCAATGGAAAAGAAATAAATTGGTGGTTCCAAGTACTTCCTACTGTTTGAAGATGATTTTAGCAGGATGGCCTTTGTTTATTTTTTGAAAAAAAATCCGCGGTTATGGATTGTTTTAGGGAATTCAAATGCTTAGTCGAAAACCAGAAGGAGTGCAGAATAAAAACCCTGAGATCTGACAATAGAGGTGAATTCTGCAGTCAGGAACTGAAACAACTTCTTCATCAAACTACAAATCTGTATACTCCAGAACAGAATGATCTTTCAGAACGGATAAATCGGTCTATAGCAGAAAAGGCTAAATGTCTCTTATTTGATTCCGGTTTGGAAACCAAATTTTGGGCAGAGGCTGTTAAGCAGCGGTCTACTTGAAGAATAGATCTGCCGCAGCGGGAAACCGGATTTCAGCGTGATGCCAATATTTGGGAGCTCAGCCATGCTACATCTTGCAAAAGCTAATCGAACAAAGTGGCAGAAAAGGATAATTTTTGTGGGATATGAATATCGGGTATTTAATACTGAAAAGGTTACCTCCAGTAATTACCAGTAGAGATGTTGCTATCATGGAGAAACTGAATGAAGAAGTTGATATTATAATAAACCAAGATTCAGTAGGGGACTCTGATGTACTGAAAGAAACAGATTTAACGGAAGACACGCAAGATAATGCAAGTGGGTATTAAAAAAAAAGCAATAATTGGGGATGCAGACAAGAAGGAAATGTAAGGTTAACATATCTACCTACTGATGAAATGACGCCAGATATTTTAGCTAAGAGCTTAAGTAGTCTCAAACATCTAAAATTTGTCAATTATTTAGGTTTAAAAGTCGTTTAAATGTTTTGATGTAGTGAAGGTGTTAAATTTACATCAAAAGTTAGTATATATTGTACTGTACAACTGTTTACTGTAACTTACGTTGGATACCACAATATTCAAAAATAATTTACTTTGCTCTTTAATTTTTAATTTGCTTTCGGAGATCTCTCCTCTCGGGTCGTTAGGTAGGTTCGTTGTTTGTTCAAATTTATTTTAATTAACCAAAATAAAACTTTACTCAAATTTTATAATGCAGATTCTTTTTTATTATCTTGTTTTCCCTATCAGCCCTACTTAAAATTATCTTAAAATTATTTTTATACACTCACTATCTACTTTTAACTTCCCCTTCTTTTCCAAAAATTTCTTTATCCCAAAAAAACAAAAATCCACTCTGCCTCTGCTTGACTCGTTTCTGCTTGAACTTGCCGCTGCTCGAATTGCTTTTGCTCCAACTGCTTTTTCTTGAACTGCTTCTGCTTGAAGTTCAGTCTTCACTTGATTTTTCTTCAAAATTCACTTTCTTTTTATTTAATACTGGTTCTTTATCTTGTTAACTGTATTTATAGTTAATTATTTATTCGATATTTATTCTTTTTGGGACGAGCAAGTTAACGTCGTTCTTGCCCCTTCGAATGCAAAATATCAACTGAATTATAAAATTGTTTTTTTCTGTATCCTGGATTTTTAACTGACATTTATTTTTCACTATAACGACTATTTACAAGGTTTCTAAAATACCTTATTTTGCGTTTCTAAGACTATTAATTTAGCTAATTATTTACTAACAATGATCACTATAATAACTTAAATTTAATCTAGCTGTTTTAAAATTATATTACAATCTTTTATAATTTAAAAAGAATCTGCATTAACAATCTTTACAAAATAATACTTTCGTTAATAACTCAAAAATAACATAACCTTTAATTATAGGCATCGAAATTAAATATCACTTCAATATGTATTATTTGTAAATGGCGGCAACATTGTAAAGAGCGTCCTCTGCGAAGTACGCTATAAGTTTTTTTTTACAAATAAAGTCAGCCGAGGTAGAACAGTCACGAGGTTGAGTACTTTTTATACATTCCTATCCTTCCAGAATAGTAGGATATACACCCTTAGATTGGCAAATAGGAATAATAGCACCTCTCCGCAAAAAAATGAGACATAAGAGAATATGGCATTTTAGAGGAATTCGCTCCTGAGTACTTACACCTGTAAAAATATACGCTAGAATCATAGAGAAAAAACTAAGAGAAAAGCTAGAAACAACTCTGGAAGAAGACCAATGTAGATTTAGAAAGAAGAGAAGTACCCAATACCTAATATTCACCCTGCGATAGATAAGCGAAAAAGCAATAGCAGCAGATCAACAAAAGTATATATATGTTATATAGACCTGTAAAAGGCGTTTGACAAAGTGAAAACGAAAAACGTTTAGGGATATCTGGGAAGAAAAGGAGTAGGGAAAAAGTAGATAGAAGCAGTCAGGAGTCTGTACCAACACTACCAATGCTGTAGAAGTTATATAAGATGTAATTAAGTGTCGGAAATGTTCGAGATAAAACAGGTCTAAGACAAAAATGTGTGCTGAGTCCCTTACTATTTGCGGTAGTGTTGGATGAAGCAATTAAGGAATGTAAGAAGTCAACAAGACCACGGAATTACAAAAGATTGGTATGAAAATCAACAAAGGACAAAGCAAAACGATGGTCATAAGTATACAACATAAAAATAAAAGACAGAAAATTAGAAGAGGGGGACAAGCACAAATACCTGGGGGTTATGATACAAGCAAAAGGAATAGTGAAACATGAAATAGACCAAAGAATTGGAGCAATGTGGAAGTTACTCAGTACCATCAGAAAGAAATACTTAACAAACAAATGTAGAAATATACAAGAAACTTGCAGCACCGTTACTCAGACAAAAACTCGAGGCGGAACCGCTATGACATAAAATAAAATAAAACCAACTAAGATGACTGGGCCACACTATAAGAATAGACAGTACGAGACTACCCAAGAGAGCATACGAGACCATAATAGGAAAAAAAGACAAGAAAGACCTAGAAAAGAGTGGCGTGAAGAAGCGAAAAAGCAGTGCAAAGTGCAAGTGCAAGCGAGGGGAGAGATTTGGAACAACGTGAACCAGATAGCCATAGACAGGAAGAAATGGAAAGAAG
The DNA here is from genome assembly GCA_963082815.1 of Melanotus villosus. NCBI lineage: Eukaryota > Metazoa > Arthropoda > Insecta > Coleoptera > Elateridae > Melanotus > Melanotus villosus. The sequence continues at coordinate 9,447,801 of OY720420.1, read as the reverse complement.
TATGGGGAAAAGAGCCCGAGACACTTTAGCCTAATACGCCTACACCGAAAGGTACAGAAGGCGCCTGGATTAAATAAGGAAGGCCCTAAAAGTAACCTTTAAAAATTTAAAAATTAAGGACGCATAAGTCTGGGCAAGTGAGAGGCTTATAGACCTTACAGTCCTCCCATTCGGACCACCACTGTTCTCATCATTCTGTGTTATTTAAATTTAATTCCATTCCTTATTGCTAATAAAGGCTTAAAAATGTCATTTAAACAACTTTTAATTTTTTTTTCGTTGTAGTTTAAACTAAAAATTTAATTTCTAAAATAACTTTAAAAGTTTTGCGGGTATTTTCTTGTTTTATTTTATTAAATTTGCTCCGTATTTGCATTTTTCGTTTATCTTTAACTAAAGTAATTTCTAAAGTAAGCATACGAACATGTAATTTCAGCGTGCAGAAAAGAGACGCACAACGTTGTCATGGTAATTAACCACGACCTTCACATTAAACAAGACGTAAGAATGCAAACAAATGAATTTGAAGAATTCCCGCAGCTGTTTTATTTAAGTGTATCACCCTGTATAAAGATTACGATACCTGCACCTTCGTTTTTCCTTCTGACAAATTTAAGGTGTCTTTAAACGTTTTTGGGGGCAACTAAAATACTCGAAAAAAAATTACCGAGCCAGATCACACATTATTTAAAACAATTTAGAACATAACAAGCATAAAATTCGTAAAATAGCCTCGGTCTAACTTATAGGTACCAAAAATGGGTATCTGCGTGAGCCTGAAGCTGCCGCTTGATTACAGGGCCGGACTGTTAATTGAATCTGATTGAATAGCTACACCTCTAAAGCCCCCGAGCATCCACTAATCATTCTTAATAAGCAGAGACAATCGGGCAAGCGTGCGAGATGCGGAACTTGCGTGTTCGTATTAGTTTTGTCGGAATCTTTACGGGGTTACCGCAAAAACCGACCAAATTGAAGTCTCATTAACGCCGTCGGAAATAAATATAACAAAAAACAGATACGAATTATCTACCGTTGCAAGGTATTTTAATATGGATGAAACCGAAGGTTTGATTATAGGATTCTTCTCTGGTTGCACGCTTTGGTCTAATCAGACTTCTGCCTAATTAAATACCACCTTTTTTTTAACGAATTTAAACCTTTTGGAAGAGTTTCATTTATAAAAAAGAAAACCAGAAAGAACTGCCTGGAAACGCATTGAAATTTCTTTTGAATGAATTTTTTCATTCTGTTTGTTCTAAAATGCTGCTGGTGTTTGAATTACTCCAATTTGAAGACGTTTTCTTCAACCTCTTTTACCTAAATTATGTAACAATTACTACTAAGGTCAATATTTTTTAGATTAATAAGAAAGTAAAATTGAAAACTGAAGCTCCTCGCTGGTATAGCGAGCGAGTGCCTGCTTCACGGTGGTAAGCTCCTGGATTCGAACCCACCCATGGCTATACTTTAATCTGAAGTCAGTTAACGGTTGAATATGTTACGGTAATTATTAAGTTAAGGAGACAATCGGCACCAATAAAAACTAAGGGTATCGGCACTTATACTCTATGAGGAAGGCTAGCCTGTAACAGGGAGAGTTAAGACCTCTTAAGTCGCTTCTATACCCGGATATCTCGCAGGCTAGGCGTATAAGGCGATGTGGTAAGCACCACGCTTCCAACAAACGCTTAATAATAAAATCGGAAGCCTAATAACTTTATTTATTTATTACGAGAAGAGAATACAAATTCATGAATAGAACGCAAAAATAGAGCACTTAAAAAGAGATAGAAGGAAGAATAATATAGTGGTTATCAGAATTAGCGAAAACTGAAAACTTACAGACACCAAAATAAGGAATGTAACAAAAATAAAAAAAGATGTATGCATAGTAGAAGTCGACAACATCAAATACAAAATTGCGATAATGAAAAAGAAAAGCACATTGAGAAATTTAAAAGAAAATTGTATATATTAACCCAGACTTAACGAAGCTAAAAAGAAGAAAGAAATGAAGGAAAAAGAGTGAAAGTAAGCTATAAAAAACTTATAAGTAATGGGAATGGACTTAGTTTGGAGAAAGACATAAATTAGTAGAGTTCGAGAAAGTTAGGAAGAAAATTTCAGAGACTAAACAATGGAAAAATATGGAGAAAACCTTGATGATATTGGCAAAGGAAAAGGATATGAGTAGACAAAATGAGATAGAACAAAAAGGTAATAGAAATGAAAAGAATAACACAACCATGAGAATAGGAATGTCCAGGGAATCCATGAAGAAGGCGCGATTAACATTTAGAAATAGAAGCAAAGAACTACAAAATGGAGTTAAATGAATTGCAAGAAACGCATATAAAAGAGAGTAATATAACAAAACTAGAGGACTGCGTATTCTTCACAAGCGGTGCAGAAGCAAGGAGATATGGAGTTGGTTTTTGGTTAGTCATGCATTAACTTACAAGAGAAGGAGAAGAACAAAATATGTTATATGGAAATAAGAGGAGAACACAATATAATAATACTGAATACACGCAACAAAACAGTAGAAATTAAAGATGAGTTTTATGAGATTTCAGAAGAAACATACAAAAAAGTAGACGTAAAATAAAGATAGGCAGGGAGAACATGTTGTACAAGCATATCACAGTAATGACAACAGTAGGAGACTGATAGAGTTCGTGGAAGAGAAACAAATTAAAATGAGCACTCATTTTAAAAGAAAGGAGATGTAGAAGGGGACATGGGCATCACCAAACGGGAGTTACACTAATCAGGTAGATCATGCTATCGCCAGAAAATAATAACCATCAACGTTAGATCCTGTTGAGGAACAGATATATAAGTTTGGATCACTTCCTGCTCAGAATAGACTTAAAAACAAGAAAACGCCCAAAGAAAGAAGGTGAAAAACAAAAAGCAGTTTATTGTCGCGGATCTACAAAATCCAGAAAGACATAACAAATATGAAGAAGAAATAACGCAAAGGTATAAAAGTATGGAAAAAGAATGGGAAATTATGGGGATAATAATTCAGAAAGCGACAGAAAAAGTAGTATCGGTAAAAGAGTATCAGACAAAAGAAAAATAGTTTGACAAAGAATGTAGAAAATAAATTGAAACACGAAATAGACTGCGTGTGAGGGCTTTACAATCCCAACAAATTGAAGGCAAAGAAGCGTACAAAGAACAAAAGTAAAAACCTTAAGCAGACAAAAATAGGGCGAAATTTGAACAAAGTGACTGAGACGGAAAACTATTATAAACGAAAAGAAGTTGGGAAATAAAAAAAAGGAAAGCTTATGCAAACCATTTATGTTAAGGACGAAGACTGAAAGTTAATAGGAGAGGAAGGCATGGAAGAAAAAACCGAACAGCTAGCAAAACGAGTATTAGACGCTAACCAAATAAATGAACCCACAAAGGAAGAAGTAAAGCAAATTATTAAGAGTCTCAAGAACAACAAGAGCCCAAGAATTAACGGAATAACAGAAGAGAATATATAATACAGGGGAGAAGAACTAAAGAATCAAATATATCTCTTAGCAAAGAAAATATGGCAAGAAAATCAAATGCCAAAGAGTTGGGAAAATGCGACAATTCTGAAAAATTGAGGCTAAACAGAAGGTAACAACTATAGAGCTATATCACTATTAGATGTGACCTACAAAGTGATAGCTACTCTAATTTATTAAAAGGAGCCGCCACTAGGAGAGTATCAGGCAGGTTTTAGAAAAGGGAGAGGAACAACTGATCAAATATTTACAATAAAGGATGCCTTGCTACTTGCTACGAGTACAAAATCCCAGCACTAGTAACTAGTATTATTAATTCATGCATGACTCTGTGAAAAGAAAAAAACTGATCAGAATTGCGTAGGAGTTTGACGTAGGTACCTTCGAAATTAGTGAAACTGCTAAATATGGCCCTAAAAATAACATCAAGGAATGTAAGAGTAAAAAACCAAGTATCCGAAGACTTCATAGTTAAAAAAGGATTGAGGCAAGGACAGTCCCCTTCAACCTTACTAATTAACATTCATTCAGCTGCCTTTCAATCCCTGGGGATTATGGCGACCCTCAGAGAGAGTTCTAATCCATTTTTTGAGGTGGATTACTCCTAATTACACTTCGTGATGTGCTCTGGCCCTTTTAGTTATTTCTGCCCAGATCTTCCTGTCTTTGCATTTGCTTTTCCAGTCTGTTATTTTCATTCTTCTTATATCTTCCTCAATTTCATCCAACCATCTTTTCTTGGGTCTGTATCTGCCTCTTAGTTGTAGTGGATCCCAAAATGTTATTCTTCTAACTAGTTTTTTCAGTGGTCTTCTCATTATGTGACCCATCCATTTCGTTGGTGGTAGGGCTGAACGATTTCCTCGTTCATGCCTTGAAGCAGCATTAACCTGTCGGTTTTGACTGCTCGCTGGTGTTTGGTGTATTTACATGGTTCAGCGATGATTTCTTTGGGGTTGGCTGCCTAGACGACGTCCAGTACTCATCTAGGTCTCTTCTTCTTCCGCTGCTGCGATCCCGCTAGCGGAGCTACGCTTCGAGTACCTTCCTGTTGGGAGGTGTCGATCTGGTTGTGCGCCCTGAGGGGCGAGGATATCTCCTATGGCGCCGATCACGAGGGAGATTATCGACTGGCCTGCCTGGTATGCGTCCAGAATCTTAGTGATCCATCGCGTGATCTTGGGAACGTCTAGCTGGAAACTCAGCAAGTTGGCTTGGTTATTGGTGCCGGCAGATGTGTTGGTTGGAGTGCGCGTTTGTGGTTGGTTTCTTGCTGTCTTGGTGGCATAGTGGGGGGTTTAGTGTGCTTGGTGGTTTGGGGGTTTTGGTTTGGAACTGTGGTCTGGCTGGTGGACTTCAACGACGGGAGTGGCGTTTCTTCGCTGTCGTTGACTGTTGGTTTGCGGACTTGGCTCTGCGATTGCGAGGCAGGCTTTGGTTTTCTGTCATCGCTCTTGTGCGTTCGGCGTTGCTACGTCTGCCAATCGTCGGCCGCTTCTTCCTCCGAACTGCTGTCAAACTCGAGGAAGGGATATGGCTTCACAGTGGCTTCAGTATTCACGTTTGTGACCTTGACATTATCCAAGTGTGGAGTTTTACGACGGGACTTCTTGCAGACTACGGTCTGGTTTGCCGGACATTTGGGGTCATTAGCCGGGTGGTCGCCCTGGCAGTTTACGCATGTGGCTGGGACATCCTGGGTTTTCTTGCACTTCGAGGCTGGGTGGTTGCCGGCACAGCGAACGCATCTCGGTGTAAACCCGCAGTTTACACTGAAGTGGCCAACCGTTGGCAGGAGTAGAATTGCGGGATTACGCTCTTTGACTTGAAGGCTTGTAAATGCTGCGGGTGATCGGAAGGTTTTTCAGGCAAACCAGGAAGACATTGCTGAAGGCGCGCTCCTTGCCTCCTAGCTTGGTGGCGTAAGTGACAGAATAGCCTCTCTGTGTTAGCACTTCGTTTAGCTCGTCGGCGGTGATGCTGTCGGCGAGTCCTCTGATGACGACCTTGATCTCACGGTCGGCTGCCAGAGCGAACATGTGGAATTCTATATTGTTCATTTTCAGGTAGTCCTGGACTTGCCTGTACTCAGTTGCTGATTCTGCGTGAATGCGGGCTCGGATGTCGGCATTCTTTCCGAGCACGGTCTCGAGCGCCCCGGCGTAGAAGGTGAATTTCTCTATGGTGTCAACGAATATCGACGGGATTTTTGAGGTTGGCTGCTTGGGGCGTAGGCTGGCGGGCTTGCCTTGGCTGGAGGATGTCGGCGGCGACGACTTCACTGCATCAGAGTAGTTTAGGGGTGAGATACGGTCGGCGTCAGGGGCTCAGCTGACGGCTTCGATCTCCATCTCGCTGTCATCTTCTTCTTCGTTGGTGGAGGGATTCTGCTTCCTCATCTTCTTGGGCGGAGGCGTCGACTGTTGCTGCTGCTGTCTGGGGGCGGACTTGCCGGGATTCATCGTCGGATACGTTAAGAAATTCATCGTCGGATTCGTTTAAGGAATTCTCAAATAAAGCTCTAGTAAGAGCTATTACGCCCTGTTAAGCATGTGAAATCCAACCAACCTAGCGCAAGGCCGTGGACTGAAGACTTCACGAGCATTAACAGAAAACGGAAGGAAATTGCTGCTTTACCGTGGAACATTAGCTGCTCTCTCGCTGCTGCTGCTGCTCTCTATCCATCCATCAATTTCAATCGCTGTGTTTTTATATACTATATTTTCCCCTCCCAATTCTTTATCAATTTCCTGATTTATTTTTACTCTGTTTTCTCCTTCTCTTCTGACATTAGGAGCCAGTATGTACGCCTAATTTTCCGTTCTAATATTCTTAAGTCCTCTTCTCATTTCTTTCTCGTTTAATATGATGTAGTAATGTTGATACAGATTCAAATTTATAATTTTGTATTGCTAGAACTCTATCTGTGTTGATGCTTTTACCTCCAAATCTCATGTACAGTATTTTTCATCTAGCATTTGGGTTGACGTCAACTTGCCCCGTCCAAAAACTGTCTGTTTAGACAGGCATTCGTGCGCAGTAGGTAATGAAAACCTAGTTTAGAAGGAGATGAAGTATAGAGTATAGTTGGATTGTGAATTTATCAACGCAGTGTTGATAAATTCACAATCCAACTGACGACACAACCCAAATCCTAGGTGAAAAATACTGTATGTAGTTTATTTTTTGTTCGTTCACCTCCAATCCAAATTTCCTTGCTTCTCTGATGAGTCGTTCTACTGCTTTTACTAATTCTTTTTTTGTCTTTGCTAATATTGTAAGATCATCAGCGTAAGCAATTGTTTGTACTAAGATCTGTTATGATAATTTTGTTTTTCTTCAAACGTCAGAAAAACACGACTTTGTGTCCTTGGATACACACAGTTAAACATTCACTTTTACTCCTAGGAGTAAAAGTGACATAAACATTCACTTTTACTCCTAGGAGTAAAAGTGACACTTAATGAGCCAATGGTAACTCGTAATTTTTATTTTTTATAACAAAGCAACGACAGCTGGTATGACGTTCATTTTTGACTTTTTTTAAATTTTCTTGCTGAATTGCTTTTAATTTGTGCGTTTGAAGAAAAAATAACATGTGTTATTCGGAGTAAAAGTGATTTTGTGTGCCTCGCATGAAATTGTACGACTCGCTAGCGCTCGTCGTTCAAACGTCACGCTCGGCACACAAAATGACACTTTTACTCCTAATAACACAATATACTATTATGTCATACTCGTTTCTAAAGCAACGTTTTTCGAACGATTTATAGGACGAAAAGTGACACTTTAAAGTGCTAGTATCATTTTAAAGTCCTAGAACGAAAAGTATCACTTTTTGTTCTATAAATGCTCGTTGCTAGGAGATATGAATTGTTGCGCCTTAGATTAGTTACTTAAACTAATGCTGCTACAAATTGCTGGAGATTTCTTTTAATGATTTAACAACTTTAGAAACAGTATGACATAAAATTATGTATGTACCTCAGACGAAAAGTGTCTTTAAGGTACTCGCAAGTAATTACGGCCTCGGCTGTAAACAACTTGCTCATACCTTAAAGACTTACTTTTCGTCCTAGATACATAAAATACTATTAGGTTTGCCTTACGTATGTTTGCTTCCATAGCTAAGTTAAAGAGCGTCAGTGAAATGGCGTCTTCTTGTTTTACCCCTATGTTAATCTTAAATGTTTCTGTTTTTATCCCTTGGAACTGCATTTTAGCATTTATGTTTTTTAGACACATTTTTAAAAGTTCTATTAGTTTATGTGGTATTCCCAATAATTCTAGTTCCTTCATCATCCGTATTCTATTTAGTATTAGGTACCACAGAATAGAAAATTTTCTATTATGCGGTAATACTATTTTTCCCACGACCATATGAGAAAGTCGCTCCTAACGCACAACAAACTAGGCGCGAAAGTTGACAATATCACCCGTGCGATTGACTTTCGCAAAACAAATGAACAACCCGTGCGATATGAACACGTATAGGGATATATCGCACAGTTTGCGCAATAATAGGAAGCTGCGGCCGCTTCAAAACAAAAAATGACGGTCGTTTTACCTGAACTGTCAGTGTTACTTTTTGACATGTACATTTTTGGTCGTGGGAAAAATAGTGTTCGTAACTCGTTCGAAAGGCAAATATCTCCGCTCGTGTTTATAAATATTTCTACTCGTGCTCCGCTGCGCTCCGCACTCGTATATCTATTTATAAACACTCGCTTGATATTTGCTACTTTCGACACTTGATACGAAAATAACTATATCATAGTAGGTACTGGGAAAAGTAATAAGGGATAGCAAGCTGAACCAAGGAAAAGAGATAATGTATAAGGCACACCAAATAGTTGGATATGCAGACGATGTGGCAATCATAGCTAGAAGCAGAAAGGAATTAAAAAGAGACAACAGGCAGACTGGTAGAGAAGGCATTTATAAGATGGGATTACAATTAAACCAAAAGAAATGCAAAGTAATGAGAATCGGAGAACCTCGGCAAAATAAAATGTTAGTTAGAAGCCAGAATAACAATATGTAGTGTGCTATATGTGTTGCCTATACGCTAAATTATAAATTTGAAATCTGAACCGATTTTTCTAGAACTTTATTTCCAGTTTTTCTGAAATAATTTGCATTTTGAAAAAAAAATTCTTGTGGCGTTTGAAAGAGAGTGGTTGTATCTATCTACTGATAGAGATTTTTTCGGTATTAATATTTTTGTAAAAACTATTTGAAAATTTTGAAGTAAAATAGAGCTTTGGATTTTTTAATACTGTAAAGTTGGTTTTTAGAAATTAAAAAAAATCTTTCTATCAATAGACAGAAAAGACATGGATAATTACAAAAAAAATGCTCTGCCGTTCCTGCATAAAAAATGAGTCTAAAAAACTGGAACAAAATGTGCTTAAAATGAGGTATATTTCATGGTGTAAATGCCAGCCTTAAGATAGATCAACGTTATTTCTAAATTTGTCAGTTGGGTTGCCTATTCCAATCGTTAAGGGGCGTGTCTTATGTGAATCACCCTGTATAATAACTTTATACAATTCATAACCAGACAGGTTACCTAATTTTTACAGCTGATTGCTTTTATCAGTCTGTTAAGTAATCAGTCAATAGCAATTAAAAAACATTTAGCTTTACGTTTACATTTTTATCTTAGTCTGCATCATTTCCTGTGGGATATTTCATAGCTATCACGATCCTATTGCACTAAAATACATTCTGGTCATGGATGCCTTTCATTCATGAACCTCTCATTTTTAAAGAGTTACAAATTACGACCTTGCTGCGGACCTTGTTCAGTCAACCGAGAAAAACTACTTCGTAACAGACCGACACAGATTCAAACTTCGATGGTTGCATCGAAAACTAGTGGGGCATCGAGATTTGAATCCTGCTGATTATTACGAAGGCTTCGCTATTGACGACTTCGAAAGTCACGGCCTTTAATCTAATTTAAAACAAAACAACGAACTATCCTTAAATGCAATGTATTTATTTATGTAACAATATATATAATCTGTAAAAATTACTGAACTTATCGACATAGCATAAGAAACATAAATCAGATTGAATGATTCATTTTTACAAATTTGACTTGAATCTGAAGCTTGAAGCAACATAATGAAACGACTTCTTTCCATCAATAATTACCAATCGAATTACTATAGGTTTTGATGAACCTCAGATTCAAAACTATACAACTATCAAACTTTCATCTCTTATATAGAACTTAATTACTGCATCATAGTAGGCACGTTTAATAACAAATTCTGTCCCGTTGGTAAATAAGCGACTTGTCGTGAACGTGACAGTTGATAAGCGATATCTTCAGCTGCCTCTATGCGTCTTAATTCTACTAAACCTTCACCGGCATCCCCAAAAGCTTTTGCAAGAAGTACAGCGGCCTGTGCGTCACCTTCAGCGGTTATGATTGTAGCTTTTTTGGTTTGCTCAGCTTTCTCTACCAAAAATCTTGCCTTTTCAGCATCTTGTTGGGCTACCTGTTTTAATTCTACAGCTTGAGTGAATTCTTTTCCGAACGTTAAGTGAGTAATTGAAATATCGTCTAAGATAAATCCGAATTGAGCACTTCTTTCTGTTAAATCATCGCTAACTTTTTGAGAAACTAAGTCACGCTGCGTTATAAGTTCACCGGCATCGAATTGTGCAACGACCGCTTTTAAGACTTCTGTTGTAATTGAAGGCAATACCCTTTCTTCGTAATCTTGACCTAAGACTGTGTAGATTCTTGGTAATTGATCTGGATACGGTCTGAATAATATACGAAGTGTGATGTTGACGTTTTGTAAATCTATTTTATACAAATAAGAATGTTATTTAATTGTAAATATCTAATGCGTAGAGATGATTAAATACCTTTACTGCCGGTTATAACAGGAACATTTCTGGGTCTGGATCGAATGTCGAATATTATTGGGCGTTGGACCCATGGAATGAAAAAATGGGTACCTTCACCTACCACTTGGTTTTTAACACCTGAGAATCTATCAAATATAACAGCTCTGTGCCCACCATCAACTAAAAATCAAAAACTTTAGGAACGTTTAGTGCTTGGTTTTAAAACTTACCATTATAAAGGGCCGAGTTGACGACACCACCAACTAAAGCAACTCCCAAACCAATTTGGCCTATTCTATTGAAGAACTGCATAGACGCCATAATTTATGCTATAAAAATTATAATTATTAATTGGCATTATGAAGAAGCTAATGTGTGAAATGTGACATTGCATAAACAAGGTTAGAGGTAACATCATGTTTTAAATGGTATTATTTGAGCCAAACTAATTAGGACTATGAAATTAGTGTGTAAATACTTGCTTATTAGGAAAACTGTGCCTTTTCTAGTGTTAAAATTGTATAAAACCGGTTCAAAAGCACGATAAGGTTACAAAATGGCATCAAGTTCACTACTGTCAAATTTGTAGGGTTGCCAACATTAACCAACGTAAAAATCCCTAAATAGGTCTAAATTGGCGGGCTCATTCAAAAATTGTTTGGACATCACAAAATTAACTTTGAATTAATATTGGATAACTTTAAATTACGTAACTCAAGGTTAATTATATTTATCTCACAAAATGATTATGATTATTTGTATTTCATTGTAAGTGTTCAAACTTATGTAACTTGATTAAAAATTTCCACCAATTTAAACAGTGCGATTCATTATTACATGTATAAACTTTAATTCGTAATTCCACTGAAGTGCCCGTCGGTATATCAAACTTTGAAATTAATGATATTTCTGTTTAGTGCAAAAGAACTTAAAGAAGTCTGAATTGATTTTATTGTTGTCACTATACATTTTCAAAGCCTTTTGAATTTCACAATCAAAACCCTTACAGACGCAAACATTAATTCAACTATTTAAATTATGCTAAAAAAACCCGAGGTAGTGTAAACCTAAATAGAGAAATAATACATGGACATCGACACTCAATTTGTGCTGAAAACACCATAAACAGGTGAATTGATTTCAATTGGAAAATAGTTGCTCTATTTGGATTTACGCTACTGTGCTTTATAGTTTTTTATACAGGCATTAACTTCAACCAGTGCGAATTTTGTACATGCAACCATCACAGATAGGTGTTTACTGTTTACCTACACTAAACTATAAACATGTTACAGTTTGATAAAGGTTACTTTATGCTCCTATTAATATATTCTTACAAAAAGGGTTTTGGCCGATATTATGTTAAATGCGTTGCAATACCCCTATCAAAGTTCGTTTAATAATTTGCAGCCCAACCCACACTTAGGATTTTACAAAGATAGTCGCTAAAAAAACCGTACCGATTAAAACATTCGTGAAGCTTAGTAGGTACTATTAACAGTAATTTTTACTACAAAATTTCCATGATTCATGCTATTATAACAAAATAAATTATAGCAAACAGTACGGTGTTGTTAAAAGTTCCTGGAATACTTTGTAAACTTTATTTTATACATTAAAGGTGGTTTTTGCTTAAGGACAGACTTTGAAATAATATAAAAAAATATACATGAAGGGTTTCGAAGATAAACGAATATTATTATTGTTGTTACATAAATGTAGACAAATTATATTTTACTCTATTCATATTACAAAATTATTTGTAGTTCATTGAAAAAGCACTGGTAACTAACTAATACTTCTTCTCTTACAAAAAAAAAAACTAAAAATCTGCTTCTTACTGGACCTTCTTTTTTGTAATATCCACATTCCAGTAATACAAAAGTTGAGCAACAATGACTGTATTACCACATGTCGAGGCAATATAAGTTATGATAACCATAATGTCTCCTGTTTCTTGAATTGACGTAAATATTCTAGCCAACGATCCAAAGAATAACATAAACAAAGTTACGGCAGATAACTGGCCGGTATTACCATTTTTGTAATTTGCGTAAGCTTGAGTCAGCTTTCCCATTAATAAGATAGGAATATTTACACCTTGTAGCGTCCACAAAAACTCTATGGGAGTTAAACCGCTCATCATTACATAAGAAATCACTAAATACGCTAATATGTAACACACAGCTTTACCAAAGGAACCATTGTAATAAAATACTTGCACCACTATTATTAAAGTCTGTATTGCTAAAAATGAAGTATCACCCCATGCGGTAAACGGAAATCCCTTTACAAAACTATAGGACATGTAGATAGTAATCGCAGCCATCTCAAAGGTCACACTTCCGATACTTATACCTGCGCCACTTTTGTTTTTGTACAATTTTAATATTTGCGGTACTTTTACTAATATTGAACCCATGATTATACCAAGACCTAGACATTTGCTTAAACTTGTCTTAAAACACGGAACTGAAAAAAATTATTTTATTGTATTTACAAGTGAATAACCAATGCACTCACCGTCTAGAAAATTTAAATTAAGGAAATATTCATCATAACAATGAGGTGTTAATATTAACAGAGCTGCTTGCCTCAGGTAGTCCATTTTGGACGAATTTAATTCGACAATTGTAAAATTGTAACTGACGTGGTATTCACGAATTAATGTTATTTTATTTGCCTTGTTGTAGATAACTGGTTAGTGTAGGTTAGGTTTTATTTATTAAAGAAAGTCAGGTTATGTATACCGCCAGTTAAACTGGTGCGTAAGTTGGGTTGCCTATATTGCGATCAAAATTAAGCTAAATATACAGAAATGGAAAATAGCTAATATAGTGCTGATACCAAGAAGAATTATCTTTGGTTGATACCGAAAGCGAAACCAGGAGTCAGTGACAACCAGACATATAATCCTATATGCGTGATAGATTGTATAGGAAAGTTGTACGAACCTCTGATAAAAATTAAATTAGACGAAGATACGAAGAACTAATCGAGAAGGGTGGTATTGGTATTTCTAAGACACAGTTCGGTTTCTTGAAAACAAGATCGACGGTGAATGCGGTGAAGTGGGTCATGCAGAATATCAAAAGCGGAGACGCAAGCAGCTGCAATTATGGTTGACATTAAAAACGTGGAGCTGAAGAATTTAAACGTAAGCACATATCTGATAAACGCGGTTACAATAAGGACTCTATACAGGGTGTTACTTAATGTTATGTAATTCTTTTAAGGTGGCAGTCCTGAACCAATTTTAAATCGAAAAGTTCATATAAACGTATGTCCTAAAATGCTTGGTTTCCAATATACAGTGTGCTAAAGTTTTTGTACCTAGGGTCATTAGAGATTCTTCGCAGCTATCCTACGCAAATAAAATACAGAAATGCTAGTGATACAGTTGATGTTCGATACCAATTTAAGAATTGGTAGTAATCAAATGCCACAGTTATTGATATGCAAAAAAAGTGTTCGGGAGGACGGTATGTAAATAAAAATTTGATTAACCATTTCTTTCAAACGGTAAGTTATACGACAAAAATGAGACCTTTTTTGTTTAGAACTGATTGGTAATTACGAATAAACCATTTATTTTTTAAATTAGTGGCGTAATATTTTTTTCGTTAAAATTGTATTGGGGTTTAGCCATAGCTACGCCAATGGTAAAAAAAATAAAAATATTTTAGATCAAAAAGTGTGTTTCTATACCTACCGGAATAACCTGTGCCAAAATTCAGTTTAATATCTTAAACGGTCTTTGAGAGTTTTAAGAAAAACCGAAAAAAAAAAAATTAAAACTTTAACACCCTGTATATCGAACCAAGCATTTTAGGACATACGTTTATATATGAACTTTTCGACTGAAAATTGGGTAAGGAATGCCACCTTTAAATAAGTACATAACATTAAGTAACACCCTGTATATAGGCGCAATAGTACCAATTATAAGTTATGCGTGCGAAGTATGGGCGTCAGCATTGAAATATCAATACAATAGGAAAAAACTAATTAAAATGCAAAGACCATTCGCAATCAAAAGATCAAAAGCATTCCACACGTTGACCATTGCAAACATCACCCCATTGGACATGCAAATAGAACAGATATCCGAGACTGAAAAATGTAAAAGAGCATCCAAGGTCACAGTAGAAGAGAGAGAACTGGAGATACAACAGAAATTCATGACAATTGATTTAAAACACCCAGCTTTAAGAAATAAAATAAGTTTTAAAAAATTTACCGGAACCGAAGACGATCTAAAAAACGAACTGTTTGTAACAGGAACACATGAGTTAAGAAGGGTAAGTTTGGCTTTGCATTTCAGTCCAAAATTAATCATTTTTCATACTCGAAAAGGAACTGTTTGTAACAGGAACACATGAGTTAAGAAGGGTAAGTTTGGCTTTGTATTTCAGCCCAAAATTAATAATTTTTCATACTCGAAAAGGAACTGTTTGTAACAGGAACACATGAGTTAAGAAGGCTAAGTTTGGCTTTGTATTTCAGTCCACAAATAATAATTTGTCGCATTAGAAAACGAACTTTTGGTAATAGGAACACATGAGTTAGGAAGGGTAACTTTGGCTTAGAATTTCAGTCCAAAATTAATAATTTTTCATACTCGAAAAGGAACTGTTTGTAACAGGAACACATGAGTTAAGAAGGGTAACTTTGGCTTAGTATTTCAGTCCAAAATTAATAATTTTTCATACTCGAAAAGGAACTGTTTGTAACAGGAACACATGAGTTAAGAAGGCTAAGTTTGGCTTTGTATTTCAGTCCGCAAATAATAATTTGTCGCACTCGAAAACGAACTTTTGGTAATAGGAACACATGAGTTAGGAAGGGTAACTTTGGCTTAGTATTTCCCTCCAAAATTAATAATTTTTCATACTCGAAAAGGAACTGTTTGTAACAGGAACACATGAGTTAAGAAGGCTAAGTTTGGCTTTGTATTTCAGTCCGCAAATAATAATTTGTCGCACTCGAAAACGAACTTTTGGTAATAGGAACACATGAGTTAGGAAGGGTAACTTTGGCTTAGTATTTCCCTCCAAAATTAATAATTTTTCATACTCGAAAAGGAACTGTTTGTAACAGGAACACATGAGTTAAGAAGGGTAAGTTTGGCTTTGTATTTCAGCCCAAAATTAATAATTTTTCATACTCGAAAAGGAACTGTTTGTAACAGGAACACATGAGTTAAGAAGGCTAAGTTTGGCTTTGTATTTCAGTCCACAAATAATAATTTGTCGCACTAGAAAACGAACTGTTTGTAACAGGAACACATGAGTTAAGAAGGGTAAGTTTGGCTTTGCATTTCAGTCCAAAATTAATCATTTTTCATACTCGAAAAGGAACTGTTTGTAACAGGAACACATGAGTTAAGAAGGGTAAGTTTGGCTTTGTATTTCAGCCCAAAATTAATAATTTTTCATACTCGAAAAGGAACTGTTTGTAACAGGAACACATGAGTTAAGAAGGCTAAGTTTGGCTTTGTATTTCAGTCCACAAATAATAATTTGTCGCATTAGAAAACGAACTTTTGGTAATAGGAACACATGAGTTAGGAAGGGTAACTTTGGCTTAGAATTTCAGTCCAAAATTAATAATTTTTCATACTCGAAAAGGAACTGTTTGTAACAGGAACACATGAGTTAAGAAGGGTAACTTTGGCTTAGTATTTCAGTCCAAAATTAATAATTTTTCATACTCGAAAAGGAACTGTTTGTAACAGGAACACATGAGTTAAGAAGGCTAAGTTTGGCTTTGTATTTCAGTCCGCAAATAATAATTTGTCGCACTCGAAAACGAACTTTTGGTAATAGGAACACATGAGTTAGGAAGGGTAACTTTGGCTTAGTATTTCCCTCCAAAATTAATAATTTTTCATACTCGAAAAGGAACTGTTTGTAACAGGAACACATGAGTTAAGAAGGCTAAGTTTGGCTTTGTATTTCAGTCCGCAAATAATAATTTGTCGCACTCGAAAACGAACTTTTGGTAATAGGAACACATGAGTTAGGAAGGGTAACTTTGGCTTAGTATTTCCCTCCAAAATTAATAATTTTTCATACTCGAAAAGGAACTGTTTGTAACAGGAACACATGAGTTAAGAAGGGTAAGTTTGGCTTTGTATTTCAGCCCAAAATTAATAATTTTTCATACTCGAAAAGGAACTGTTTGTAACAGGAACACATGAGTTAAGAAGGCTAAGTTTGGCTTTGTATTTCAGTCCACAAATAATAATTTGTCGCACTAGAAAACGAACTTTTGGTAATAGGAACACATGAGTTAGGAAGGGTAACTTTGGCTTAGAATTTCAGTCCAAAATTAATAATTTTTCATACTCGAAAAGGAACTGTTTGTAACAGGAACACATGAGTTAAGAAGGGTAACTTTGGCTTAGTATTTCAGTCCAAAATTAATAATTTTTCATACTCGAAAAGGAACTGTTTGTAACAGGAACACATGAGTTAAGAAGGGTAACTTTGGCTTAGTATTTCAGTCCAAAATTAATAATTTTTCATACTCGAAAAGGAACTGTTTGTAACAGGAACACATGAGTTAAGAAGGCTAAGTTTGGCTTTGTATTTCAGTCCGCAAATAATAATTTGTCGCACTCGAAAACGAACTTTTGGTAATAGGAACACATGAGTTAGGAAGGGTAACTTTGGCTTAGTATTTCCCTCCAAAATTAATAATTTTTCATACTCGAAAAGGAACTGTTTGTAGCAGGAACACATGAGTTAAGAAGGGTAAGTTTGGCTTAGTATTTCAGTCCAAAATTAATAATTTTTCATACTCGAAAAGGAACTGTTTGTAACAGGAACACATGAGTTAAGAAGGGTAACTTTGGCTTAGTATTTCAGTCCAAAATTAATAATTTTTCATACTCGAAAAGGAACTGTTTGTAACAGGAACACATGAGTTAAGAAGGCTAAGTTTGGCTTTGTATTTCAGTCCGCAAATAATAATTTGTCGCACTCGAAAACGAACTTTTGGTAATAGGAACACATGAGTTAGGAAGGGTAACTTTGGCTTAGTATTTCCCTCCAAAATTAATAATTTTTCATACTCGAAAAGGAACTGTTTGTAACAGGAACACATGAGTTAAGAAGGGTAAGTTTGGCTTTGTATTTCAGTCCGCAAATAATAATTTGTCGCACTCGAAAACGAACTTTTGGTAATAGGAACACATGAGTTAGGAAGGGTAACTTTGGCTTAGTATTTCCCTCCAAAATTAATAATTTTTCATACTCGAAAAGGAACTGTTTGTAACAGGAACACATGAGTTAAGAAGGGTAAGTTTGGCTTTGTATTTCAGTCCAAAATTAATAATTTTTCATACTCGAAAAGGAACTGTTTGTAACAGGAACACATGAGTTAAGAAGGGTAAGTTTGGCTTTGTATTTCAGCCCAAAGTTAATAATTTTTCATACTCGAAAAGGAACTGTTTGTAACAGGCACACATGAGTTAAGAAGGCCAAGTTTGGCTTTGTATTTCAGTCCACAAATGATAATTTGTCGCACTCGAAAACGAACTTTTGGTAATAGGAACACATGAGTTAGGAAGGGTAACTTTGGCTTAGTATTTCAGTCCAAAATTAATAATTTTTCATACTCGAAAAGGAACTGTTTGTAACACGAACACATGAGTTAAGAAGGCTAAGTTTGGCTTTGTATTTCAGTCCAAAATTAATAATTTTTCATACTCGAAAAGGAACTGTTTGTAACAGGAACGCACGAGTTAAGAAGGGTAAGCTTGACTTTGTATTTCAGTCCAAAATTAATAATTTTTCATACTCGAAAAGGAACTGTTTGTAACAGGAACATATGAGTTAAGAAGGTTAAGTTTGGCTTTGTATTTCAGTCCACAAATAATAATTTGTCGCACTCGACAACGAACTTTTGGTAATAGGAACACATGAGTTGAGAAGGGTAAATTTGGCTTAGCATTTCAGTCCAAAATTAATAATTTTTCATACTCGAAAAGGAACTGTTTGTAACAGGAACACATGAGTTAAGAAGGGTAAGTTTGGCTTTGTATTTCAGTCCAAAATTAATAATTTTTCATACTCGAAAAGGAACTGTTTGTAACAGGCACACATGAGTTAAGAAGGCTAAGTTTGGCTTTGTATTTCAGTCCACAAATAATAATTTGTCGCACTCGAAAACGAACTTTTGGTAATAGGAACACATGAGTTAGGAAGGGTAAATTTGGCTTAGCATTTCAGTCCAAAATTAATAATTTTTCATACTCGAAAAGGAACTGTTTGTTACAGGAACACATGAGTTAAGAAGGGTAAGTTTGGCTTTGTATTTCAGTCCAAAATTATTAATTTTTCATACTCGAAAAGGAACTGTTTGTAACAGGAACACATGAGTTAAGAAGGCTAAGTTTGGCTTTGTATTTCAGTCCACAAATAATAATTTGTCGCACTCGAAAACGAACTTTTGGTAATAGGAACACATGAGTTAGGAAGGGTAACTTTGGCTTAGTATTTCAGTCCAAAATTAATAATTTTTCATACTCGAAAAGGAACTGTTTGTAACAGGAACACATGAGTTAAGAAGGCTAAGTTTGGCTTTGTATTTCAGTCCACAAATAATAATTTGTCGCACTCGACAACGAACTTTTGGTAATAGGAACACATGAGTTGAGAAGGGTAAATTTGGCTTAGCATTTCAGTCCAAAATTAATAATTTTTCATACTCGAAAAGGAACTGTTTGTAACAGGAACACATGAGTTAAGAAGGCTAAGTTTGGCTTTGTATTTCAGTCCGCAAATAATAATTTGTCGCACTCGAAAACGAACTTTTGGTAATAGGAACACATGAGTTAGGAAGGGTAACTTTGGCTTAGTATTTCCCTCCAAAATTAATAATTTTTCATACTCGAAAAGGAACTGTTTGTAACAGGAACACATGAGTTAAGAAGGGTAAGTTTGGCTTAGTATTTCAGTCCAAAATTAATAATTTTTCATACTCGAAAAGGAACTGTTTGTAACAGGAACACATGAGTTAAGAAGGGTAACTTTGGCTTAGTATTTCAGTCCAAAATTAATAATTTTTCATACTCGAAAAGGAACTGTTTGTAACAGGAACACATGAGTTAAGAAGGCTAAGTTTGGCTTTGTATTTCAGTCCGCAAATAATAATTTGTCGCACTCGAAAACGAACTTTTGGTAATAGGAACACATGAGTTAGGAAGGGTAACTTTGGCTTAGTATTTCCCTCCAAAATTAATAATTTTTCATACTCGAAAAGGAACTGTTTGTAACAGGAACACATGAGTTAAGAAGGGTAAGTTTGGCTTTGTATTTCAGTCCGCAAATAATAATTTGTCGCACTCGAAAACGAACTTTTGGTAATAGGAACACATGAGTTAGGAAGGGTAACTTTGGCTTAGTATTTCCCTCCAAAATTAATAATTTTTCATACTCGAAAAGGAACTGTTTGTAACAGGAACACATGAGTTAAGAAGGGTAAGTTTGGCTTTGTATTTCAGTCCAAAATTAATAATTTTTCATACTCGAAAAGGAACTGTTTGTAACAGGAACACATGAGTTAAGAAGGGTAAGTTTGGCTTTGTATTTCAGCCCAAAGTTAATAATTTTTCATACTCGAAAAGGAACTGTTTGTAACAGGCACACATGAGTTAAGAAGGCCAAGTTTGGCTTTGTATTTCAGTCCACAAATGATAATTTGTCGCACTCGAAAACGAACTTTTGGTAATAGGAACACATGAGTTAGGAAGGGTAACTTTGGCTTAGTATTTCAGTCCAAAATTAATAATTTTTCATACTCGAAAAGGAACTGTTTGTAACACGAACACATGAGTTAAGAAGGCTAAGTTTGGCTTTGTATTTCAGTCCAAAATTAATAATTTTTCATACTCGAAAAGGAACTGTTTGTAACAGGAACGCACGAGTTAAGAAGGGTAAGCTTGACTTTGTATTTCAGTCCAAAATTAATAATTTTTCATACTCGAAAAGGAACTGTTTGTAACAGGAACATATGAGTTAAGAAGGTTAAGTTTGGCTTTGTATTTCAGTCCACAAATAATAATTTGTCGCACTCGACAACGAACTTTTGGTAATAGGAACACATGAGTTGAGAAGGGTAAATTTGGCTTAGCATTTCAGTCCAAAATTAATAATTTTTCATACTCGAAAAGGAACTGTTTGTAACAGGAACACATGAGTTAAGAAGGGTAAGTTTGGCTTTGTATTTCAGTCCAAAATTAATAATTTTTCATACTCGAAAAGGAACTGTTTGTAACAGGCACACATGAGTTAAGAAGGCTAAGTTTGGCTTTGTATTTCAGTCCACAAATAATAATTTGTCGCACTCGAAAACGAACTTTTGGTAATAGGAACACATGAGTTAGGAAGGGTAAATTTGGCTTAGCATTTCAGTCCAAAATTAATAATTTTTCATACTCGAAAAGGAACTGTTTGTTACAGGAACACATGAGTTAAGAAGGGTAAGTTTGGCTTTGTATTTCAGTCCAAAATTATTAATTTTTCATACTCGAAAAGGAACTGTTTGTAACAGGAACACATGAGTTAAGAAGGCTAAGTTTGGCTTTGTATTTCAGTCCACAAATAATAATTTGTCGCACTCGAAAACGAACTTTTGGTAATAGGAACACATGAGTTAGGAAGGGTAACTTTGGCTTAGTATTTCAGTCCAAAATTAATAATTTTTCATACTCGAAAAGGAACTGTTTGTAACAGGAACACATGAGTTAAGAAGGCTAAGTTTGGCTTTGTATTTCAGTCCACAAATAATAATTTGTCGCACTCGACAACGAACTTTTGGTAATAGGAACACATGAGTTGAGAAGGGTAAATTTGGCTTAGCATTTCAGTCCAAAATTAATAATTTTTCATACTCGAAAAGGAACTGTTTGTAACAGGAACACATGAGTTAAGAAGGGTAAGTTTGGCTTTGTATTTCAGTCCAAAATTAATAATTTTTCATACTCGAAAATGAACTGTTTGTAAAAGGAACACATGAGTTAAGAAGGCTAAGTTTGGCTTTGTATTTCAGTCCGCAACTAATAATTTGTCGCACTCGAAAACGAACTTTTGGTAATAGGAACACATGAGTTAGGAAGGGTAACTTTGGCTTAGTATTTCCCTCCAAAATTAATAATTTTTCATACTCGAAAAGGAACTGTTTGTAACAGGAACACATGAGTTAAGAAGGCTAAGTTTGGCTTTGTATTTCAGTCCGCAAATAATAATTTGTCGCACTCGAAAACGAACTTTTGGTAATAGGAACACATGAGTTAGGAAGGGTAACTTTGGCTTAGTATTTCCCTCCAAAATTAATAATTTTTCATACTCGAAAAGGAACTGTTTGTAACAGGAACACATGAGTTAAGAAGGGTAAGTTTGGCTTTGTATTTCAGCCCAAAGTTAATAATTTTTCATACTCGAAAAGGAACTGTTTGTAACAGGCACACATGAGTTAAGAAGGCCAAGTTTGGCTTTGTATTTCAGTCCACAAATGATAATTTGTCGCACTCGAAAATGAACTTTTGGTAATAGGAACACATGAGTTAGGAAGGGTAACTTTGGCTTAGTATTTCAGTCCAAAATTAATAATTTTTCATACTCGAAAAGGAACTGTTTGTAACAGGAACACATGAGTTAAGAAGGCTAAGTTTGGCTTTGTATTTCAGCCCAAAATTAATAATTTTTCATACTCGAAAAGGAACTGTTTGTAACAGGAACACATGAGTTAAGAAGGCTAAGTTTGGCTTTGTATTTCAGTCCACAAATAATAATTTGTCGCACTAGAAAACGAACTTTTGGTAATAGGAACACATGAGTTAGGAAGGGTAACTTTGGCTTAGAATTTCAGTCCAAAATTAATAATTTTTCATACTCGAAAAGGAACTGTTTGTAACAGGAACACATGAGTTAAGAAGGGTAACTTTGGCTTAGTATTTCAGTCCAAAATTAATAATTTTTCATACTCGAAAAGGAACTGTTTGTAACAGGAACACATGAGTTAAGAAGGCTAAGTTTGGCTTTGTATTTCAGTCCGCAAATAATAATTTGTCGCACTCGAAAACGAACTTTTGGTAATAGGAACACATGAGTTAGGAAGGGTAACTTTGGCTTAGTATTTCCCTCCAAAATTAATAATTTTTCATACTCGAAAAGGAACTGTTTGTAACAGGAACACATGAGTTAAGAAGGCTAAGTTTGGCTTTGTATTTCAGTCCGCAAATAATAATTTGTCGCACTCGAAAACGAACTTTTGGTAATAGGAACACATGAGTTAGGAAGGGTAACTTTGGCTTAGTATTTCCCTCCAAAATTAATAATTTTTCATACTCGAAAAGGAACTGTTTGTAACAGGAACACATGAGTTAAGAAGGGTAAGTTTGGCTTTGTATTTCAGCCCAAAATTAATAATTTTTCATACTCGAAAAGGAACTGTTTGTAACAGGAACACATGAGTTAAGAAGGCTAAGTTTGGCTTTGTATTTCAGTCCACAAATAATAATTTGTCGCACTAGAAAACGAACTTTTGGTAATAGGAACACATGAGTTAGGAAGGGTAACTTTGGCTTAGAATTTCAGTCCAAAATTAATAATTTTTCATACTCGAAAAGGAACTGTTTGTAACAGGAACACATGAGTTAAGAAGGGTAACTTTGGCTTAGTATTTCAGTCCAAAATTAATAATTTTTCATACTCGAAAAGGAACTGTTTGTAACAGGAACACATGAGTTAAGAAGGGTAACTTTGGCTTAGTATTTCAGTCCAAAATTAATAATTTTTCATACTCGAAAAGGAACTGTTTGTAACAGGAACACATGAGTTAAGAAGGCTAAGTTTGGCTTTGTATTTCAGTCCGCAAATAATAATTTGTCGCACTCGAAAACGAACTTTTGGTAATAGGAACACATGAGTTAGGAAGGGTAACTTTGGCTTAGTATTTCCCTTAAAAATTAATAATTTTTCATACTCGAAAAGGAACTGTTTGTAACAGGAACACATGAGTTAAGAAGGGTAAGTTTGGCTTAGTATTTCAGTCCAAAATTAATAATTTTTCATACTCGAAAAGGAACTGTTTGTAACAGGAACACATGAGTTAAGAAGGGTTACTTTGGCTTAGTATTTCAGTCCAAAATTAATAATTTTTCATACTCGAAAAGGAACTGTTTGTAACAGGAACACATGAGTTAAGAAGGCTAAGTTTGGCTTTGTATTTCAGTCCGCAACTAATAATTTGTCGCACTCGAAAACGAACTTTTGGTAATAGGAACACATGAGTTAGGAAGGGTAACTTTGGCTTAGTATTTCCCTCCAAAATTAATAATTTTTCATACTCGAAAAGGAACTGTTTGTAACAGGAACACATGAGTTAAGAAGGCTAAGTTTGGCTTTGTATTTCAGTCCGCAAATAATAATTTGTCGCACTCGAAAACGAACTTTTGGTAATAGGAACACATGAGTTAGGAAGGGTAACTTTGGCTTAGTATTTCCCTCCAAAATTAATAATTTTTCATACTCGAAAAGGAACTGTTTGTAACAGGAACACATGAGTTAAGAAGGGTAAGTTTGGCTTTGTATTTCAGTCCAAAATTAATAATTTTTCATACTCGAAAAGGAACTGTTTGTAACAGGAACACATGAGTTAAGAAGGGTAAGTTTGGCTTTGTATTTCAGCCCAAAGTTAATAATTTTTCATACTCGAAAAGGAACTGTTTGTAACAGGCACACATGAGTTAAGAAGGCCAAGTTTGGCTTTGTATTTCAGTCCACAAATGATAATTTGTCGCACTCGAAAACGAACTTTTGGTAATAGGAACACATGAGTTAGGAAGGGTAACTTTGGCTTAGTATTTCAGTCCAAAATTAATAATTTTTCATACTCGAAAAGGAACTGTTTGTAACACGAACACATGAGTTAAGAAGGCTAAGTTTGGCTTTGTATTTCAGTCCAAAATTAATAATTTTTCATACTCGAAAAGGAACTGTTTGTAACAGGAACGCACGAGTTAAGAAGGGTAAGCTTGACTTTGTATTTCAGTCCAAAATTAATAATTTTTCATACTCGAAAAGGAACTGTTTGTAACAGGAACATATGAGTTAAGAAGGTTAAGTTGGGCTTTGTATTTCAGTCCACAAATAATAATTTGTCGCACTCGACAACGAACTTTTGGTAATAGGAACACATGAGTTGAGAAGGGTAAATTTGGCTTAGCATTTCAGTCCAAAATTAATAATTTTTCATACTCGAAAAGGAACTGTTTGTAACAGGAACACATGAGTTAAGAAGGGTAAGTTTGGCTTTGTATTTCAGTCCAAAATTAATAATTTTTCATACTCGAAAAGGAACTGTTTGTAACAGGCACACATGAGTTAAGAAGGCTAAGTTTGGCTTTGTATTTCAGTCCGCAACTAATAATTTGTCGCACTCGAAAACGAACTTTTGGTAATAGGAACACATGAGTTAGGAAGGGTAACTTTGGCTTAGTATTTCCCTCCAAAATTAATAATTTTTCATACTCGAAAAGGAACTGTTGGTAACAGGAACACATGAGTTAAGAAGGCTAAGTTTGGCTTTGTATTTCAGTCCGCAAATAATAATTTGTCGCACTCGAAAACGAACTTTTGGTAATAGGAACACATGAGTTAGGAAGGGTAACTTTGGCTTAGTATTTCCCTCCAAAATTAATAATTTTTCATACTCGAAAAGGAACTGTTTGTAACAGGAACACATGAGTTAAGAAGGGTAAGTTTGGCTTTGTATTTCAGCCCAAAGTTAATAATTTTTCATACTCGAAAAGGAACTGTTTGTAACAGGCACACATGAGTTAAGAAGGCCAAGTTTGGCTTTGTATTTCAGTCCACAAATGATAATTTGTCGCACTCGAAAACGAACTTTTGGTAATAGGAACACATGAGTTAGGAAGGGTAACTTTGGCTTAGTATTTCAGTCCAAAATTAATAATTTTTCATACTCGAAAAGGAACTGTTTGTAACAGGAACACATGAGTTAAGAAGGCTAAGTTTGGCTTTGTATTTCAGTCCAAAATTAATAATTTTTCATACTCGAAAAGGAACTGTTTGTAACAGGAACGCACGAGTTAAGAAGGGTAAGCTTGACTTTGTATTTCAGTCCAAAATTAATAATTTTTCATACTCGAAAAGGAACTGTTTGTAACAGGAACATATGAGTTAAGAAGGTTAAGTTTGGCTTTGTATTTCAGTCCACAAATAATAATTTGTCGCACTCGACAACGAACTTTTGGTAATAGGAACACATGAGTTGAGAAGGGTAAATTTGGCTTAGCATTTCAGTCCAAAATTAATAATTTTTCATACTCGAAAAGGAACTGTTTGTAACAGGAACACATGAGTTAAGAAGGGTAAGTTTGGCTTTGTATTTCAGTCCAAAATTAATAATTTTTCATACTCGAAAAGGAACTGTTTGTAACAGGAACACATGAGTTAAGAAGGGTAAGTTTGGCTTTGTATTTCAGCCCAAAGTTAATAATTTTTCATACTGGAAAAGGAACTGTTTGTAACAGGCACACATGAGTTAAGAAGGCCAAGTTTGGCTTTGTATTTCAGTCCACAAATGATAATTTGTCGCACTCGAAAACGAACTTTTGGTAATAGGAACACATGAGTTAGGAAGGGTAACTTTGGCTTAGTATTTCAGTCCAAAATTAATAATTTTTCATACTCGAAAAGGAACTGTTTGTAACAGGAACACATGAGTTAAGAAGGCTAAGTTTGGCTTTGTATTTCAGTCCAAAATTAATAATTTTTCATACTCGAAAAGGAACTGTTTGTAACAGGAACGCACGAGTTAAGAAGGGTAAGCTTGACTTTGTATTTCAGTCCAAAATTAATAATTTTTCATACTCGAAAAGGAACTGTTTGTAACAGGAACATATGAGTTAAGAAGGTTAAGTTTGGCTTTGTATTTCAGTCCACAAATAATAATTTGTCGCACTCGACAACGAACTTTTGGTAATAGGAACACATGAGTTGAGAAGGGTAAATTTGGCTTAGCATTTCAGTCCAAAATTAATAATTTTTCATACTCGAAAAGGAACTGTTTGTAACAGGAACACATGAGTTAAGAAGGGTAAGTTTGGCTTTGTATTTCAGCCCAAAATTAATAATTTTTCATACTCGAAAAGGAACTGTTTGTAACAGGCACACATGAGTTAAAAAGGCTAAGTTTGGCTTTGTATTTCAGTCCACAAATAATAATTTGTCGCACTCGAAAACGAACTTTTGGTAATAGGAGCACATGAGTTAGGAAGGGTAAATTTGGCTTAGCATTTCAGTCCAAAATTAATAATTTTTCATACTCGAAAAGGAACTGTTTGTAACAGGAACACATGAGTTAAGAAGGGTAAGTTTGGCTTTGTATTTCAGTCCAAAATTATTAATTTTTCATACTCGAAAAGGAACTGTTTGTAACAGGAACACATGAGTTAAGAAGGCTAAGTTTGGCTTTGTATTTCAGTCCACAAATAATAATTTGTCGCACTCGAAAACGAACTTTTGGTAATAGGAACACATGAGTTAGGAAGGGTAACTTTGGCTTAGTATTTCAGTCCAAAATTAATAATTTTTCATACTCGAAAAGGAACTGTTTGTAACAGGAACACATGAGTTAAGAAGGCTAAGTTTGGCTTTGTATTTCAGTCCACAAATAATAATTTGTCGCACTCGACAACGAACTTTTGGTAATAGGAACACATGAGTTGAGAAGGGTAAATTTGGCTTAGCATTTCAGTCCAAAATTAATAATTTTTCATACTCGAAAAGGAACTGTTTGTAACAGGAACACATGAGTTAAGAAGGGTAAGTTTGGCTTTGTATTTCAGTCCAAAATTAATAATTTTTCATACTCGAAAAGGAACTGTTTGTAACAGGAACACATGAGTTAAGAAGGGTAAGTTTGGCTTTGTATTTCAGTCCAAAATTATTAATTTTTCATACTCGAAAAGGAACTGTTTGTAACAGGAACACATGAGTTAAGAAGGCTAAGTTTGGCTTTGTATTTCAGTCCACAAATAATAATTTGTCGCACTCGAAAACGAACTTTTGGTAATAGGAACACATGAGTTAGGAAGGGTAACTTTGGCTTAGTATTTCAGTCCAAAATTAATAATTTTTCATACTCGAAAAGGAACTGTTTGTAAAAGGAACACATGAGGTAAGAAGGGTAAGTTTGGCTTTGTATTTCAGTCCAAAATTAATAATTTTTCATACTCGAAAAGGAACTGTTTGTAAAAGGAATACATGAGTTAAGAAGGGTAAGTTTGGCTTTGTATTTCAGCCCAAAATTAATAATTTTTCATACTCGAAAAGGAACTGTTTGTAACAGGAACACATGAGTTAAGAAGGCTAAGTTTGGCTTTGTATTTCAGTCCACAAATAATAATTTGTCGCACTAGAAAACGAACTTTTGGTAATAGGAACACATGAGTTAGGAAGGGTAACTTTGGCTTAGAATTTCAGTCCAAAATTAATAATTTTTCATACTCGAAAAGGAACTGTTTGTAACAGGAACACATGAGTTAAGAAGGGTAACTTTGGCTTAGTATTTCAGTCCAAAATTAATAATTTTTCATACTCGAAAAGGAACTGTTTGTAACAGGAACACATGAGTTAAGAAGGGTAAGTTTGGCTTTGTATTTCAGTCCAAAATTATTAATTTTTCATACTCGAAAAGGAACTGTTTGTAACAGGAACACATGAGTTAAGAAGGCTAAGTTTGGCTTTGTATTTCAGTCCACAAATAATAATTTGTCGCACTCGAAAACGAACTTTTGGTAATAGGAACACATGAGTTAGGAAGGGTAACTTTGGCTTAGTATTTCAGTCCAAAATTAATAATTTTTCATACTCGAAAAGGAACTGTTTGTAACAGGAACACATGAGTTAAGAAGGCTAAGTTTGGCTTTGTATTTCAGTCCACAAATAATAATTTGTCGCACTCGACAACGAACTTTTGGTAATAGGAACACATGAGTTGAGAAGGGTAAATTTGGCTTAGCATTTCAGTCCAAAATTAATAATTTTTCATACTCGAAAAGGAACTGTTTGTAACAGGAACACATGAGTTAAGAAGGGTAAGTTTGGCTTTGTATTTCAGTCCAAAATTAATAATTTTTCATACTCGAAAAGGAACTGTTTGTAACAGGAACACATGAGTTAAGAAGGGTAAGTTTGGCTTTGTATTTCAGTCCAAAATTATTAATTTTTCATACTCGAAAAGGAACTGTTTGTAACAGGAACACATGAGTTAAGAAGGCTAAGTTTGGCTTTGTATTTCAGTCCACAAATAATAATTTGTCGCACTCGAAAACGAACTTTTGGTAATAGGAACACATGAGTTAGGAAGGGTAACTTTGGCTTAGTATTTCAGTCCAAAATTAATAATTTTTCATACTCGAAAAGGAACTGTTTGTAAAAGGAACACATGAGTTAAGAAGGGTAAGTTTGGCTTTGTATTTCAGTCCAAAATTAATAATTTTTCATACTCGAAAAGGAACTGTTTGTAAAAGGAACACATGAGCTAAGAAGGTTAAGTTTGGCTTTGTATTTCAGTCCAAAATTAATAATTTTTCATACTCGAAAAGGAACTGTTTGTAACAGGCACACATGAGTTAAGAAGGCTAAGTTTGGCTTTGTATTTCAGTCCAAAATTAATAATTTTTCATACTCGAAAAGGAACTGTTTGTAACAGGAACGCATGAGTTAAGAAGGGTAAGCTTGACTTTGTATTTCAGTCCAAAATTAATAATTTTTCATACTCGAAAAGGAACTGTTTGTAACAGGAACATATGAGTTAAGAAGGTTAAGTTTGGCTTTGTATTTCAGTCCACAAATAATAATTTGTCGCACTCGAAAACGAACTTTTGGTAATAGGAACACATGAGTTAGGAAGGGTAACTTTGGCTTAGTATTTCCCTCCAAAATTAATAATTTTTAATACTCGAAAATGAACTATTTGTAACAGGAACATATGAGTTAAGACGGCTAAGTTTGGCTTTGTATTTCAGTCCACAAATAATAATTTGTCGCACTCGAAAACGAACTTTTGGTAATAGGAACACATGAGTTAGGAAGGGTAACTTTGGCTTAGTATTTCCCTCCAAAATTAATAATTTTTCATACTCGAAAAGGAACTGTTTGTAACAGGAACACATGAGTTAAGAAGGGTAAGTTTGGCTTAGTATTTTAGTCCAAAATTAATAATTTTTCATACTCGAAAAGGAACTGTTTGTAACAGGAACACATGAGTTAAGAAGGGTAACTTTGGCTTAGTA
The DNA here is from genome assembly GCA_963082815.1 of Melanotus villosus. Classification (NCBI taxonomy): domain Eukaryota; kingdom Metazoa; phylum Arthropoda; class Insecta; order Coleoptera; family Elateridae; genus Melanotus; species Melanotus villosus. The sequence continues at coordinate 9,418,083 of OY720420.1, read as the reverse complement.
TTTCAGTCCAAAATTAATAATTTTTAATACTCGAAAAGGAACTGTTTGTAACAGGAACACATGAGTTAAGAAGGCTAAGTTTGGCTTTGTATTTCAGTCCACAAATAATATTTTGTCGCACTCGAAAACGAACTTTTGGTAATAGGAACACATGAGTTAGGAAGGGTAACTTTGGCTTAGTATTTCCCTCCAAAATTAATAATTTTTCATACTCGAAAAGGAACTGTTTGTAACAGGAACACATGAGTTAAGAAGGGTAAGTTTGGCTTTGTATTTCAGTCCAAAATTAATAATTTTTCATACTCGAAAAGGAACTGTTTGTAACAGGAACACATGAGTTAAGAAGGGTAAGTTTGGCTTTGTATTTCAGTCCAAAATTGATAATTTGACGCACTTGAAAACGAAACTTTTGGTAACACGAACATATGAGTTAGGAAGGGTAACTTTGGCTTAGTATTTCAGTCCAAAATTAATAATTTTTCATACTCGAAAAGGAACTGTTTGTAACAGGAACACATGAGTTAAGAAGGGTAAGTTTGGCTTTGTATTTCAGTCCACAAATAATAATTTGTCGCACTCGAAAACGAAATTTTGGTAATAGGAACACATGAGTTAGGAAGGGTAACTTGAGCTTAGTATTTCAGTCCAAAATTAATAATTTTTCATACTCGAAAAGGAACTGTTTGTAACAGGAACACATGAGTTAAGAAGGCTAAGTTTGGCTTTGTATTTCAATCCACAAATAATAATTTGTCGCACTCGAAAACGAAATTTTGGTAATAGGAACACATGAGTTAGGAAGGGTAACTTTAGCTTAGTATTTCAGTCCAAAATTAATAATTTTTCATACTCGAAAAGGAACTGTTTGTAACAGGAACACATGAGTTAAGAAGGCTAAGTTTGGCTTTGTATTTCAGTCCACAAATAATAATTTGTCGCACTCGAAAACGAACTTTTGGTAATAGGAACACATGAGTTAAAAAGGGTAAGCTTGGCTTTGTATTTCAGTCCAAAATTAATAATTTTTCATACTCGAAAAGGAACTGTTTGTAACAGGAACATATGAGTTAAGAAGGTTAAGTTTGGCTCTGTATTTCAGTCCACAAATAATAATTTGTCGCACTCGACAACGAACTTTTGGTAATAGGAACACATGAGTTGAGAAGGGTAACTTTGGCTTAGCATTTCAGTCCAAAATTAATAATTTTTCATACTCGAAAAGGAACTGTTTGTAACAGGAACACATGAGTTAAGAAGGGTAAGTTTGGCTTTGTATTTCAGTCTAAAATTAATAATGTTTCGCACTCGAAAACTAAATGTCTGTAACAGGAACACATGAGCTAAGAAGGTTAAGTTTGGCTTTGTATTGCAGTCCAAAATTAATAATTTTTAGTACTCGTAAATGAACTATTTGTAACAGGAACATATGAGTTAAGGAGGCTAAGTTTGGCTTTGTATTTCAGTCCACAAATAATAATTTGTCCCACTCGAATACGAACTTTTGGTAATAGGAACACATGAGTTAGGAAGGGTAACTTTGGCTTAGTATTTCAGTCCAAAATTAATAATTTTTCATACTCGAAAAGGAACTGTTTGTAACAGGAACATATGAGTTAAGAAGGCTAAGTTTGGCTTTGTATTTCAGGCCACAAATAATAATTTGTCGCACTCGACAACGAACTTTTGGTAATAGGAACACATGAGTTGAGAAGGGTAACTTTGGCTTAGCATTTCAGTCCAAAATTAATAATTTTTCATACTCGAAAAGGAACTGTTTGTAACAGGAACACATGAGTTAAGAAGGGTAAGTTTGGCTTTGTATTTCAGTCCAAAATTAATAATTTTTCATACTCGAAAAGGAACTGTTTGTAACAGGAACACATGAGTTAAGAAGGGTAAGTTTGGCTTTGTATTTCAGTCCACAAATAATAATTTGTCGCACTGGAAATCGAACTTTTGGTAATAGGAACACATGAGTTCAGAAGGGTAACTTTGGCTTAGTATTTCAGTCCAAAATTAATAATTTTTCATACTGGAAAACGAACTGTTTGTAACAGGAACACATGAGTTAAGAAGGGTAAGTTTGGCTTTGTATTTCAGTCCAAAATTAATAATTTTTCATACTCGAAAAGGAACTGTTTGTAACAGGAACACATGAGTTAAGAAGGGTAAGTTTGGCTTAGTATTTCAGTCCAAAATTAGTAATTTTTCATACTCGAAAAGGAACCGTTTGTAACAGGAACATATGAGTTAAGAAGGCTAAGTTTGGCTTTGTATTTCAGTCCACAAATAATAATTTATCGCACTGGAAAACGAACTTTTGGTAATAGGAACATATGAGTTAAGAAGGGTAACTTTGGCTTAGTATTTCAGTCCAAAATTAATAATTTTTCATACTCGAAAAGGAACTGTTTGTAACAGGAACACATGAGTTAAGAAGGGTAAGTTTGGGTTTGTATTGCAGTCCAAAATTAATAATTTTTAATACTCGAAAATGAACTATTTGTAACAGGAACATATGAGTTAAGACGGCTAAGTTTGGCTTTGTATTTCAGTCCACAAATAATAATTTGTCGCACTCGAAAACGAACTTTTGGTAATAGGAACACATGAGTTAGGAAGGGTAACTTTGGCTTAGTATTTCCCTCCAAAATTAATAATTTTTCATACTCGAAAAGGAACTGTTTGTAACAGGAACACATGAGTTAAGAAGGGTAAGTTTGGCTTAGTATTTTAGTCCAAAATTAATAATTTTTCATACTCGAAAAGGAACTGTTTGTAACAGGAACACATGAGTTAAGAAGGGTAACTTTGGCTTAGTATTTCAGTCCAAAATTAATAATTTTTAATACTCGAAAAGGAACTGTTTGTAACAGGAACACATGAGTTAAGAAGGCTAAGTTTGGATTTGTATTTCAGTCCACAAATAATATTTTGTCGCACTCGAAAACGAACTTTTGGTAATAGGAACACATGAGTTAGGAAGGGTAACTTTGGCTTAGTATTTCCCTCCAAAATTAATAATTTTTCATACTCGAAAAGGAACTGTTTGTAACAGGAACACATGAGTTAAGAAGGGTAAGTTTGGCTTTGTATTTCAGTCCAAAATTAATAATTTTTCATACTCGAAAAGGACCTGTTTGTAACAGGAACACATGAGTTAAGAAGGGTAAGTTTGGCTTTGTATTTCAGTCCAAAATTGATAATTTGACGCACTTGAAAACGAAACTTTTGGTAACACGAACATATGAGTTAGGAAGGGTAACTTTGGCTTAGTATTTCAGTCCAAAATTAATAATTTTTCATACTCGAAAAGGAACTCTTTGTAACAGGAACACATGAGTTAAGAAGGGTAAGTTTGGCTTTGTATTTCAGTCCACAAATAATAATTTGTCGCACTCGAAAACGAAATTTTGGTAATAGGAACACATGAGTTAGGAAGGGTAACTTTAGCTTAGTATTTCAGTCCAAAATTAATAATTTTTCATACTCGAAAAGGAACTGTTTGTAACAGGAACACATGAGTTAAGAAGGGTAAGTTTGGCTTAGTATTTCAGTCCAAAATTAGTAATTTTTCATACTCGAAAAGGAACCGTTTGTAACAGGAACATATGAGTTAAGAAGGCTAAGTTTGGCTTTGTATTTCAGTCCACAAATAATAATTTATCGCACTGGAAAACGAACTTTTGGTAATAGGAACATATGAGTTAAGAAGGGTAACTTTGACTTAGTATTTCAGTCCAAAATTCATAATTTTTCATACTCGAAAAGGAACTGTTTGTAACAGGAACACATGAGTTAAGAAGGGTAAGTTTGGCTTTGTATTTCAGTCCAAAATTGATAATTTGTCGCACTTGAAAACGAAACTTTTGGTAACACGAACATATGAGTTAAGAAGGGTAGGTTGGGCTTTGTATTTCAGTCTAAAATTAATAATGTTTCGCAGTCGAAAACTAAATGTCTGTAACAGGAACACATGAGCTAAGAAGGTTAAGTTTGGCTTTGTATTGCAGTCCAAAATTAATAATTTTTAATACTCGTAAATGAACTATTTGTAACAGGAACATATGAGTTAAGGAGGCTAAGTTTGGCTTTGTATTTCAGTCCACAAATAATAATTTGTCCCACTCGAATACGAACTTTTGGTAATAGGAACACATGAGTTAGGAAGGGTAACTTTGGCTTAGTATTTCAGTCCAAAATTAATAATTTTTCATACTCGAAAAGGAACTGTTTGTAACAGGAACATATGAGTTAAGAAGGCTAAGTTTGGCTTTGTATTTCAGTCCAAAATTAATAATTTTTCATACTCGAAAAGGAACTGTTTGTAACAGGAACACATGAGTTAAGAAGGGTAACTTTGGCTTAGTATTTCAGTCCAAAATTAATAATTTTTAATACTCGAAAAGGAACTGTTTGTAACAGGAACACATGAGTTAAGAAGGCTAAGTTTGGCTTTGTATTTCAGTCCACAAATAATATTTTGTCGCACTCGAAAACGAACTTTTGGTAATAGGAACACATGAGTTAGGAAGGGTAACTTTGGCTTAGTATTTCCCTCCAAAATTAATAATTTTTCATACTCGAAAAGGAACTGTTTGTAACAGGAACACATGAGTTAAGAAGGGTAAGTTTGGCTTTGTATTTCAGTCCAAAATTAATAATTTTTCATACTCGAAAAGGACCTGTTTGTAACAGGAACACATGAGTTAAGAAGGGTAAGTTTGGCTTTGTATTTCAGTCCAAAATTGATAATTTGACGCACTTGAAAACGAAACTTTTGGTAACACGAACATATGAGTTAGGAAGGGTAACTTTGGCTTAGTATTTCAGTCCAAAATTAATAATTTTTCATACTCGAAAAGGAACTGTTTGTAACAGGAACACATGAGTTAAGAAGGGTAAGTTTGGCTTTGTATTTCAGTCCACAAATAATAATTTGTCGCACTCGAAAACGAAATTTTGGTAATAGGAACACATGAGTTAGGAAGGGTAACTTTAGCTTAGTATTTCAGTCCAAAATTAATAATTTTTCATACTCGAAAAGGAACTGTTTGTAACAGGAACACATGAGTTAAGAAGGGTAAGTTTGGCTTAGTATTTCAGTCCAAAATTAGTAATTTTTCATACTCGAAAAGGAACCGTTTGTAACAGGAACATATGAGTTAAGAAGGCTAAGTTTGGCTTTGTATTTCAGTCCACAAATAATAATTTATCGCACTGGAAAACGAACTTTTGGTAATAGGAACATATGAGTTAAGAAGGGTAACTTTGACTTAGTATTTCAGTCCAAAATTCATAATTTTTCATACTCGAAAAGGGACTGTTTGTAACAGGAACACATGAGTTAAGAAGGGTAAGTTTGGCTTTGTATATCAGTCCAAAATTGATAATTTGTCGCACTTGAAAACGAAACTTTTGGTAACACGAACATATGAGTTAAGAAGGGTAGGTTGGGCTTTGTATTTCAGTCTAAAATTAATAATGTTTCGCAGTCGAAAACTAAATGTCTGTAACAGGAACACATGAGCTAAGAAGGTTAAGTTTGGGTTTGTATTGCAGTCCAAAATTAATAATTTTTAATACTCGTAAATGAACTATTTGTAACAGGAACATATGAGTTAAGGAGGCTAAGTTTGGCTTTGTATTTCAGTCCACAAATAATAATTTGTCCCACTCGAATACGAACTTTTGGTAATAGGAACACATGAGTTAGGAAGGGTAACTTTGGCTTAGTATTTCAGTCCAAAATTAATAATTTTTCATACTCGAAAAGGAACTGTTTGTAACAGGAACATATGAGTTAAGAAGGCTAAGTTTGGCTTTGTATTTCAGTCCAAAATTAATAATTTTTCATACTCGAAAAGGAACTGTTTGTAACAGGAACACATGAGTTAAGAAGGGTAAGTTTGGGTTTGTATTGCAGTCCAAAATTAATAATTTTTAATACTCGAAAATGAACTATTTGTAACAGGAACATATGAGTTAAGACGGCTAAGTTTGGCTTTGTATTTCAGTCCACAAATAATAATTTGTCGCACTCGAAAACGAACTTTTGGTAATAGGAACACATGAGTTAGGAAGGGTAACTTTGGCTTAGTATTTCCCTCCAAAATTAATAATTTTTCATACTCGAAAAGGAACTGTTTGTAACAGGAACACATGAGTTAAGAAGGGTAAGTTTGTCTTAGTATTTTAGTCCAAAATTAATAATTTTTCATACTCGAAAAGGAACTGTTTGTAACAGGAACACATGAGTTAAGAAGGGTAACTTTGGCTTAGTATTTCAGTCCAAAATTAATAATTTTTAATACTCGAAAAGGAACTGTTTGTAACAGGAACACATGAGTTAAGAAGGCTAAGTTTGGCTTTGTATTTCAGTCCACAAATAATATTTTGTCGCACTCGAAAACGAACTTTTGGTAATAGGAACACATTAGTTAGGAAGGGTAACTTTGGCTTAGTATTTCCCTCCAAAATTAATAATTTTTCATACTCGAAAAGGAACTGTTTGTAACAGGAACACATGAGTTAAGAAGGGTAAGTTTGGCTTTGTATTTCAGTCCAAAATTAATAATTTTTCATACTCGAAAAGGAACTGTTTGTAACAGGAACACATGAGTTAAGAAGGCTAAGTTTGGCTTTGTATTTCAGTCCACAAATAATAATTTGTCCCACTCGAATACGAACTTTTGGTAATAGGAACACATGAGTTAGGAAGGGTAACTTTGGCTTAGTATTTCAGTCCAAAATTAATAATTTTTCATACTCGAAAAGGAACTGTTTGTAACAGGAACATATGAGTTAAGAAGGCTAAGTTTGGCTTTGTATTTCAGTCCAAAATTAATAATTTTTCATACTCGAAAAGGAACTGTTTGTAACAGGAACACATGAGTTAAGAAGGGTAAGTTTGGGTTTGTATTGCAGTCCAAAATTAATAATTTTTAATACTCGAAAATGAACTATTTGTAACAGGAACATATGAGTTAAGACGGCTAAGTTTGGCTTTGTATTTCAGTCCACAAATAATAATTTGTCGCACTCGAAAACGAACTTTTGGTAATAGGAACACATGAGTTAGGAAGGGTAACTTTGGCTTAGTATTTCCCTCCAAAATTAATAATTTTTCATACTCGAAAAGGAACTGTTTGTAACAGGAACACATGAGTTAAGAAGGGTAAGTTTGGCTTAGTATTTTAGTCCAAAATTAATAATTTTTCATACTCGAAAAGGAACTGTTTGTAACAGGAACACATGAGTTAAGAAGGGTAACCTTGGCTTAGTATTTCAGTCCAAAATTAATAATTTTTAATACTCGAAAAGGAACTGTTTGTAACAGGAACACATGAGTTAAGAAGGCTAAGTTTGGATTTGTATTTCAGTCCACAAATAATATTTTGTCGCACTCGAAAACGAACTTTTGGTAATAGGAACACATGAGTTAGGAAGGGTAACTTTGGCTTAGTATTTCCCTCCAAAATTAATAATTTTTCATACTCGAAAAGGAACTGTTTGTAACAGGAACACATGAGTTAAGAAGGGTAAGTTTGGCTTTGTATTTCAGTCCAAAATTAATAATTTTTCATACTCGAAAAGGACCTGTTTGTAACAGGAACACATGAGTTAAGAAGGGTAAGTTTGGCTTTGTATTTCAGTCCAAAATTGATAATTTGACGCACTTGAAAACGAAACTTTTGGTAACACGAACATATGAGTTAGGAAGGGTAACTTTGGCTTAGTATTTCAGTCCAAAATTAATAATTTTTCATACTCGAAAAGGAACTCTTTGTAACAGGAACACATGAGTTAAGAAGGGTAAGTTTGGCTTTGTATTTCAGTCCACAAATAATAATTTGTCGCACTCGAAAACGAAATTTTGGTAATAGGAACACATGAGTTAGGAAGGGTAACTTTAGCTTAGTATTTCAGTCCAAAATTAATAATTTTTCATACTCGAAAAGGAACTGTTTGTAACAGGAACACATGAGTTAAGAAGGGTAAGTTTGGCTTAGTATTTCAGTCCAAAATTAGTAATTTTTCATACTCGAAAAGGAACCGTTTGTAACAGGAACATATGAGTTAAGAAGGCTAAGTTTGGCTTTGTATTTCAGTCCACAAATAATAATTTATCGCACTGGAAAACGAACTTTTGGTAATAGGAACATATGAGTTAAGAAGGGTAACTTTGACTTAGTATTTCAGTCCAAAATTCATAATTTTTCATACTCGAAAAGGAACTGTTTGTAACAGGAACACATGAGTTAAGAAGGGTAAGTTTGGCTTTGTATTTCAGTCCAAAATTGATAATTTGTCGCACTTGAAAACGAAACTTTTGGTAACACGAACATATGAGTTAAGAAGGGTAGGTTGGGCTTTGTATTTCAGTCTAAAATTAATAATGTTTCGCAGTCGAAAACTAAATGTCTGTAACAGGAACACATGAGCTAAGAAGGTTAAGTTTGGCTTTGTATTGCAGTCCAAAATTAATAATTTTTAATACTCGTAAATGAACTATTTGTAACAGGAACATATGAGTTAAGGAGGCTAAGTTTGGCTTTGTATTTCAGTCCACAAATAATAATTTGTCCCACTCGAATACGAACTTTTGGTAATAGGAACACATGAGTTAGGAAGGGTAACTTTGGCTTAGTATTTCAGTCCAAAATTAATAATTTTTCATACTCGAAAAGGAACTGTTTGTAACAGGAACATATGAGTTAAGAAGGCTAAGTTTGGCTTTGTATTTCAGTCCAAAATTAATAATTTTTCATACTCGAAAAGGAACTGTTTGTAACAGGAACACATGAGTTAAGAAGGGTAAGTTTGGGTTTGTATTGCAGTCCAAAATTAATAATTTTTAATACTCGAAAATGAACTACAGGGTGATCGTATAACATTGACCTTGCCGCTCTATTGTAATGACTTGCTCAATTACGGTTTGCCGCTTCATAGTTCAGTTTTTAAGTTGGCAGCGCCGCTGCCTTGAAAATGCAGTCAAACATAAACAAATTAGCATAACCTCAAAATTAACAATAAAGGAAATTTATTTACATACCCATTTGAAATAATTAAAACATTAATTTAATGCTTTATTAATTTTTGTTCGGAAATAAGATTCAACCATAAATCTTTCCTGCTGCTTAGAAATTGGCATTTTGTAGAAAGTTAACCTAACAAAAATTGGAATATATTTATCGCTGTAAATTGGAATTACATGCAAAACTTACGAGTCAAGGATATTCCTGGAACTGGTAGTCGTGAAAACGACTGTTTTGTAAAGAGTAAGAGGCTTCAAAATGCAAAAACGGCGAAAATAAACTAACACAACCAACTCGAAATGACAACCAACTAACCACAAAATTTTACTACTAATCCAGAACAAGTGTAGAGCGGCAAAACGCCATTTTTTCAGAATTCAGCACCTCCACGCTATAAAGCGGCAAGGTCAATGATTTACGATCAGTCTGTATTTGTAACAGGAACATATGAGTTAAGACGGCTAAGTTTGGCTTTGTATTTCAGTCCACAAATAATAATTTGTCGCACTCGAAAACGAACTTTTGGTAATAGGAACACATGAGTTAGGAAGGGTAACTTTGGCTTAGTATTTCCCTCCAAAATTAATAATTTTTCATACTCGAAAAGGAACTGTTTGTAACAGGAACACATGAGTTAAGAAGGGTAAGTTTGGCTTAGTATTTTAGTCCAAAATTAATAATTTTTCATACTCGAAAAGGAACTGTTTGTAACAGGAACACATGAGTTAAGAAGGGTAACTTTGGCTTAGTATTTCAGTCCAAAATTAATAATTTTTAATACTCGAAAAGGAACTGTTTGTAACAGGAACACATGAGTTAAGAAGGCTAAGTTTGGCTTTGTATTTCAGTCCACAAATAATATTTTGTCGCACTCGAAAACGAACTTTTGGTAAAAGGAACACATGAGTTAGGAAGGGTAACTTTGGCTTAGTATTTCCCTCCAAAATTAATAATTTTTCATACTCGAAAAGGAACTGTTTGTAACAGGAACACATGAGTTAAGAAGGGTAAGTTTGGCTTTGTATTTCAGTCCAAAATTAATAATTTTTCATACTCGAAAAGGAACTGTTTGTAACAGGAACACATGAGTTAAGAAGGGTAAGTTTGGCTTTGTATTTCAGTCCACAAATAATAATTTGTCGCACTCGAAAACGAAATTTTGGTAATAGGAACACATGAGTTAGGAAGGGTAACTTTAGCTTAGTATTTCAGTCCAAAATTAATAATTTTTCATACTCGAAAAGGAACTGTTTGTAACAGGAACACATGAGTTAAGAAGGCTAAGTTTGGCTTTGTATTTCAGTCCACAAATAATAATAATAATAATAATAATAATAATAATAATAACACTTTATTGTATATGAAAAGAAATGAAATGAAACTTACATATACAAAAGGTAGGAGTTCGGCATAAGCCGTTCTTCCACTCCTCCATAAAGAATAATCGATTCTAATAATAATGTGTAGTTTTTTACACGATTACTTAAGACTAAATACAGAAATAAAACTAAATATCTTATGCTTACAATAAATATTACTAACTTAAAGACTACTTTCTTATTATACATATAGTCATGACCTATTCTTTATTTAATAATAACTTTTTAATTATCTCCTTAAACGACGTTAATGAGTTGTTTAGGTAATCTGAAGTCGAATTCAACAGACTTGGTGCCATGTGAGCAAAACAACCTTGGTATTTAGTAGTATTGTGTTTAGGAATACAATAATTATTAGCATTACGAACATTTACACTATGAATGTCTGCTCTTTTGAGTAACAGATTACTTAAATACTCAGGACATTTATTAGTAATAAGCTTTTTAAGAAAAATACAGTATAAGTAATTAGCTCTGTTAGAGATGTTTAATTCACTCGCTCTTCTTATATATGGTGTTACATGTTCTCTGAATGGTATTCTGTATATAAACCTCATACTAGCATTCTGAATTCGTTGAAGTTTGTTTTTATTATACTGTGCAAGGAAATTATAATATACACAACAACAATAGTCTATATTTGGGTAGATTAAACTTTGAACCAGTTTTAACTTAGTATCTTCATTAAGCATATGTTTAAATCTATAAAGCATTTTCAGCTTCATAAAAGACACCTGAGTAATTTTATCAACATGATTTCCGAAGGATAAATTACTATCAAATATGACACCCAAATTTCTTGTGGTAGTAGACCAGACTATTTGTGTATTATTAATACATACATTGAATTGCTGCATGTTTACCTTTTGCCTAAGTCTCTCATTAGCTATACATAAAACAACAGATTTATTAGGATTTAAATTCAAACCATTTACAGTACACCATCTGAAGAGTTGTTCTAGATCACTATTAATTTTACTAATGCCCTCTTTAATTTCAGATACTTCCATCGATAAGTATAATTGTACATCATCTGCATACATATGATATTTACAATGTTTCAGAGATTTATAAAGGTCAAAGGTGAATACAGAAAACAATACAGGGCCTAATATACTCCCCTGTGGTACACCACTTTTTGTTAATTTCATTTCGGACATTTTTCCGTTTAGCTTAACACACTGCATTCTACATTTAATATAATTTTCGAACCACAATAATGAATTTTCTGTTAAACCTATATGTTTCAATTTAGCAAGCAACATGTCATGATTTACCACATCGAACGCTTTACTTTGATCTAACAAAACGAGACAAGTTACTTTAGAGGCATCTATAGCCATACTTATATCGCTTGTAACTTTTAATAGTGCCGTTTGTGTACTATGTTTTTCACGAAACCCTGACTGATATGGAGGTAATATTTTCTTGTTTTCCAAATAGAGTATAAATTGTTTAGCTACAGCTTTCTCAATTATTTTAGACAATACAGGTAAAATACTTAAAGGCCTAATATCTGTTAATTTTAAAGGATCGGAAACTTTTGGACAGCATATGACTACAGCTTTTTTCCATTGCGTTGGGAAACTGCCGGTCTTTAAACTAGTATTTATAATATCTGTAATTTGATCAATGCAGTATTGTATTACACTTCTTAACATTTTTATACTAATTAAGTCTATACCAACTGCTTCCGATTTTATCTCACCTAAATATTTATAGATATCCTTATTCTCTATTTCACAAAATGAAAATATAGAATTCTGATTTAGCATAGTATCTTTATAATATCTAACTACAGTAGGATCAACTGAATTATTTCCAACAATGTCAATGAAATGTTGATTTATGTCATCTAGAGTAAAATTTTGCTGAATGTTATTGATACTACTAACTCTATCATTACTACCTATACCCCATTGTTTTAACTTTTTCCACATGTTTTTTGGATTATTACTATTAAGTCTTAATTGATGTTGTATGTATGCATTTTTTTCATTTCGTATTGCTTGGGTTACATAGTTTTTTAACTCAGTATAGTATTGTCTACTTGCTGGAGACCTAGTTTTTAGATATTTTTTATGTGCTTTTCGTTTTAGTTTTATCATTATTTTTATCGTATCAGTTATGTAAGGTTTCATGGGCCTTTTAAACCGTTTAGTATTTACTAACTTTAAAGGAGCATGTTTATCAAAAAGATTATTAATGAACATTGTTAGATAATCTACCTTTGTATTTATGTCTCGTACAGTGCTAATTAAATTCCAGTTTACGTTTACTGCGTCGAGATGAAACCTTTCAAAGTTTATGTTGTTAATGTTTCTGCTATAATATGTAGTGTGTTGTAACTTTTCTTGTTCTATTGCTAATCCGCAGGTAACCAACATATGATCTGTGATGCTCATTAAATCACTTGAATCACAGTAATTCACTTTAACACTGTCACTGACACATATAACATCAATAAGGGATTCACTATTAAAAGAGATTCTGGTAGGAAATGTAACAATTTGTTTCAAATTATAATTTGATATAAATGGATTGAAACTGGATACATCCCAATAGTTGCGAATTCAACATGTCGATGTTTATATCACCCATTAATATTATTGAGTCAACTTCTAAATATATAAATTCAAGAACGTTATGTATTTCATTTAAACATTCATTGTTAATTTGCGGCGGTTTGTATATGATTCCTAGACCAATTTTCTTTTTATCTACAGTTATGATCAACCACAGTTGTTCTAACCCACTTTCAAAATTACTATTTTTATAAAACAGTTTATAATTAATATGATTTTTCAAGTAGACACCCACTCCACCTCCTCTAGTTGGACGCGGTGAATGTATTAATTTACGAAAAGGTATAACAAAAAAAATTTCATTTATATCTTCCGTTAGCCATGTTTCACTTAGACCTATCACATCAAAATCATTTTCCAGTACTACATCCTTAAATACAGGGAATTTTTCTTTTTAGTATACATATCCCCTATGTATACTTTTATAATAAACGCAAATAGGCAACCCACTATACACTATAAACGTCACGTCACGTGGTGCGTAAAGGTTATGTTTCATGTTTGTAAATAAAAAATAAATCAAAATTAGTGGAATATCAACATAATTTTAATTCAACGATTATTCTAAAACATAAAATATCAACAATCAACAATACAAAACAGAAAGGAAAATAAAAACAGCAACAGTTAAAGACTAATTTTTTGACACTAACTTAATTTGATGATTTTTGCCACAGCATGCTAATTTTTTAACGTTTATAGTGTATAGTGGGATGCCTATTTGCGTTTATTATAAAAGTATACATAGGGTATATGTATACTAAAAAGAAAATTTCCCTGTATATCAAATCCGGTGTTTAATGATCTTATATTTACAAACCCAACGCGTACATTTAGTTTTTTGATTTTGCTATTATTGGAATGTTATTTATGTAACGTATAAATAAATTTGATTCTCCTCTCTTCTTACGGTTCTCCAATTCTTCCTTTACTGTTTTATATTTTTGTTTTTGCATTTCAGTTTCGTCCATACCTATATTGATACTGTAACCAAGTTCTCTTAATTTTCGTTTATTTTTTATAATTTCTATCACATCCTCTCTTTTGTTAAGGATTACTTTCAATGGTCTTTGCATACTACCAGCTTTGCCAACCCTATATGCTTGTATGTTATTATAAACGACATTAGATGTTATTTTACTTAATATCTCGATCACTTGGTTTTTGTCGTCAGTACGCTTTTCATCGGTTGTACCGAATTCCTTCTCACGCAAATAATAATTTGTCGCACTCGAAAACGAAATTTTGGTAATAGGAACACATGAGTTAGGAAGGGTAACTTTAGCTTAGTATTTCAGTCCAAAATTAATAATTTTTCATACTCGAAAAGGAACTGTTTGTAACAGGAACACATGAGTTAAGAAGGCTAAGTTTGGCTTTGTATTTCAGTCCACAAATAATAATTTGTCGCACTCGAAAACGAACTTTTGGTAATAGGAACACATGAGTTAAAAAGGGTAAGCTTGGCTTTGTATTTCAGTCCAAAATTAATAATTTTTCATACTCGAAAAGGAACTGTTTGTAACAGGAACATATGAGTTAAGAAGGTTAAGTTTGGCTTTGTATTTCAGTCCACAAATAATAATTTGTCGCACTCGACAACGAACTTTTGGTAATAGGAACACATGAGTTGAGAAGGGTAACTTTGGCTTAGCATTTCAGTCCAAAATTAATAATTTTTCATACTCGAAAAGGATCTGTTTGTAACAGCAGCACATGAGTTAAGAAGGGTAAGTTTGGCTTTGTATTTCTGTCCAAAATTGATAATTTGTCGCACTTGAAAACGAAACTTTTGGTAACACGAACATATTAGTTAAGAAGGGTAGGTTGGGCTTTGTATTTCAGTCTAAAATTAATAATGTTTCGCACTCGGAAACTAAATGTCTGTAACAGGAACACATGTGCTAAGAAGGTTAAGTTTGGCTTTGTATTGCAGTCCAAATTTAATAATTTTTAATACTCGAAAATGAACTATTTGTAACAGGAACATATGAGTTAAGAACGCTAAGTTTGGCTTTGTATTTCAGTCCACAAATAATAATTTGTCGCACTCGAAAACGAACTTTTGGTAATAGGAACACATGAGTTAGGAATCGTAACTTTGGCTTAGTATTTCACTCCAAAATTAATAATTTTTCATACTCGAGAAGGAACTGTTTGTAACAGGAACACATGAGTTAAGAAGCGTAAGTTTGGCTTTGTATTTCAGTCCACAAATAATAATTTGTCGCACTGGAAAACGAACTTTTGGTAATAGGAACACATGAGTTCAGAAGGGTAACTTTGGCTTAGTATTTCAGTCTAAAATTAATAATTTTTCATACTCGAAAAGGAACTGTTTGTAACAGGAACACATGAGTTAAGAAGCGTAAGTTTGGCTTTGTATTTCAGTCCAAAATTAATAATTTTTAATTCTCGAAAATGAACTATTTGTAACAGGAACATACGAGTTAAGAAGGCTAAGTTTGGCTTTGTATTTCAGTCCACAAATAATAATTTGTCGCACTCGAAAACGAACTTTTGGTAATAGGAACACATGAGTTAGGAAGGGTAAGTTTGGCTTTGTATTTCAGCCCAAAATTAATAATTTTTCATACTCGAAAAGGAACTGTTTGTAACAGGAACACATGAGTTAAGAAGGGTAAGTTTGGCTTTGTATTTCAGTCCACAAATAATAATTTGTCGCACTCGAAAACGAACTTTTGGTAATAGGAACACATGAGTTAGGAATCGTAACTTTGGCTTAGTATTTCACTCCAAAATTAATAATTTTTCATACTCGAGAAGGAACTGTTTGTAACAGGAACACATGAGTTAAGAAGGGTAAGTTTGGCTTTGTATTTCAGTCCACAAATAATAATTTGTCGCACTGGAAAACGAACTTTTGGTAATAGGAACACATGAGTTCAGAAGGGTAACTTTGGCTTAGTATTTCAGTCTAAAATTAATAATTTTTCATACTCGAAAAGGAACTGTTTGTAACAGGAACACATGAGTTAAGAAGCGTAAGTTTGGCTTTGTATTTCAGTCCAAAATTAATAATTTTTCATACTCGAAAAGGAACTGTTTGTAACAGGAACACATGAGTTAAGAAGGGTAAGTTTGGCTTTGTATTTCAGTCCAAAATTAATAATTTTTCATACTCGAAACGGAACTGTTTGTAACAGGAACACATGAGTTAAGAAGGGTAAGTTTGGCTTTGTATTTCAGTCCACAAATAATAATTTGTCGCACTGGAAAACGAACTTTTGGTAATAGGAACACATGAGTTCAGAAGGGTAACTTTGGCTTAGTATTTCAGTCTAAAATTAATAATTTTTCATACTCGAAAAGGAACTGTTTGTAACAGGAACACATGAGTTAAGAAGCGTAAGTTTGGCTTTGTATTTCAGTCCAAAATTAATAATTTTTCATACTCGAAAAGGAACTGTTTGTAACAGGAACACATGAGTTAAGAAGGGTAAGTTTGGCTTTGTATTTCAGTCCAAAATTAATAATTTTTCATACTCGAAACGGAACTGTTTGTAACAGGAACACATGAGTTAAGAAGGGTAAGTTTGGCTTTGTATTTCAGTCCACAAATAATAATTTGTCGCACTGGAAAACGAACTTTTGGTAATAGGAACACATGAGTTCAGAAGGGTAACTTTGGCTTAGTATTTCAGTCTAAAATTAATAATTTTTCATACTCGAAAAGGAACTGTTTGTAACAGGAACACATGAGTTAAGAAGCGTAAGTTTGGCTTTGTATTTCAGTCCAAAATTAATAATTTTTAATACTCGAAAAGGAACTGTTTGTAACAGGAACACATGAGTTAAGAAGGGTAAGTTTGGCTTTGTATTTCAGTCCAAAATTAATAATTTTTAATTCTCGAAAATGAACTATTTGTAACAGGAACATACGAGTTAAGAAGGCTAAGTTTGGCTTTGTATTTCAGTCCACAACTAATAATTTGTCGCACTCGAAAACGAACTTTTGGTAATAGGAACACATGAGTTAGGAAGGGTAAGTTTGGCTTTGTATTTCAGCCGAAAATTAATAATTTTTCATACTCGAAAAGGAACTGTTTGTAACAGGAACACATGAGTTAAGAAGGGTAAGTTTGGCTTTGTATTTCAGTCCAAAATTGATAATTTGTCGCACTTAAAAACGAAACTTTTGGTAACACGAACATATGAGTTAAGAAGGGTAGGTTGGGCTTTGTATTTCAGTCTAAAATTAATAATGTTTCGCAGTCGAAAACTAAATGTCTGTAACAGGAACACATGAGCTAAGAAGGTTAAGTTTGGCTTTGTATTTCAGTCCAAAATTAATAATCTTTAATACTCGAAAATGAACTATTTGTAACAGGAACATATGAGTTAAGAAGGCTAAGTTTGGCTTTGTATTTCAGTCCACAAAAAAAATCTAATGAACAACAGCGACATGACTATATACACGGACGGGAGTAAGATAAATGGACAAGTTGGAGCAGGATTTCAGAGTTACATAAAAACTAATAAAAGTATGAGTAACTCATTTAAAGTGAAAGATGAATGTTGGGTGTTTCAAGCCGAACTCATCGCTTTCGCGGAAGCTTTAAAATTCATTCACAGGTATGAACAGGTTAAAAAAGGCACTATAATATCGAATTCTTTATCTGCTCTAGAGGCACTTACAGAAAGAAGCAGTGTTAACCCATTAATACAACGAATTTTCAAAATAGACGACAAAATTCAGGCTCTACTTTCCTCAACGGAAATATTGACAAAAGTCGCAGTATTTTATATCGCTTTTGTGGCTTTATTATTAAATTTGAAGAGCTGGTCGACACCTATAAAGGTTTTGTAGAAGGCAAGGTAGTGATGTGTTGATATGTTGATGTCAAAAGGTCAATTAATTTGCTGTAATTAATAGAAAACGTCATATAATTTCTGAAGTTTCTTTCGTTTATTTGTGATCGAAACCAAAAAAAGTTTGAACAAACTGACAATGAATAGCACAGTCTACTGAGGTCTTCTAATAGATTTTTTTCGTCGATGTTTATTGTCCATTTATATCGCAAAAAGAAAATTTTATTTAGGCAACCAGTTAAACATAATGTTTCGATTTTTACCTTTCCAATTTCTGCAATCTAAGTTGCCTAACGTAAAAAGTCCCGTTCAATTCACTAGCTACAAGGAGACACGTAATAACATAACCGCGAAACGTTTCTTTGATGCGGCGCTAGAAAACCGACAACAGACGGAACGTGGTGTTGTTACGATGTTGCGCTGTTACGTAGTTGCAGTGCGCTGTCCACACTGAACGTGACGAAGTTACGCAATGGAGTTACGTTACTCCGTTTTGTTGCATGTCTATACGCACGCATATACTGGTTTTGCCATACAATTCTAAATCCATTTTGAAAAAAAGCGCTATTTCGTTTCTTATCTCTAGGACATCTATGGATGCTCTCCTAGGAATATTCCTGATGGGTATTAATGAGGTCCTTGGCTCATTGTCGGTTCTGTAAGTTCCTTCTGCTAACCCCCTGTCATTGTCTTCGTCAAATGTCCCACGAGGAGTGTATAAAGGCAGGAAGGTGGGACATTTTCTTAAAAAATTATGTAAATGGACTACTGCCATTATAATCAGTTCGGCTCTCTCAGGTTCTCACAACAAAGGTTTGCGAAGTACTCTAAAAACTGCTGATAATATGCCAAACACGTTCTCGACAATTCTTCTAGCACGGGATAATCTATAGTATATTCTCTAAGCCGAAACTTTGGGATGTATTCCGGAAAACGGTTTCATTAGAGTCATTAGAGTATCGCTTAAAGCAAAACCTTCGTCTCCAACGAAAAAATATGGAATCTCTTTCCGTCTACCTTCTAATGGTTCGGCTTGCGGAAAATTCAAGTCATCTCTCTGTAGTTTCTTTCCAAGGGAATTGTTTTTAAATATGCCACCATCCGAAATTCGGCCTTGACCTCCTGCATTCATGTATAAAAAGTTATACTGAGCATCCACCAAAGCAAACAAACCTACACTTGAAAAACTCGCTCCCGGTGTTAATCGGGGTCGTGGGTCCCATCTAGGGCACCTTAACAGTGCAGAAAGTTCCAGATCTCTCTAAACTGTTTTTCTACTTCCAGCCATTTTTCTGGCGTTGTGGGTATCTGAAACAAAGATTGTTGAATAATAAGTGGAACCAATATTTTGTTGTTTCTATTACTAGACAGCAGCAAAGTTGCTCAAAAAACATAAAGTACCTGTGTGTTTTCCTTGTAGATTTCAGATGAGGAGGTCAGTGAAGAGGATGAAGCAGATGAGTCTGCGAATATTGAAGAAGCCTTAAACAATGAATCTGCAGCTTCGCAACTGCAGGAAGATTGTCCACCTTCAACTCAGAATGAGGTAACTCAAGCACTTTCAGAAGAAACCCAAAAGGCTCATTCCACAAATATTGTATCCCCTCGACTACTACCAAAGAAAAAGAGTATTCAGGATGAAAGGCTAGATGAAGCTTTCCGAATATTATGTAAAATTCCTCAAGGAAATTAAAATGAGTGTCAAGTTTTTGGTAATCTGGTGTCTACAAAACTTCAGAAGTATTATGCTGATGTACAAACAGCTGTACAACAGGACATAATGAATATTTTATTCAGAGCTGACAGAGGTTGCTATAGTAGACCCTCTCTATCTTCTTTCGTTTCTCCTCAATCATATCCTCCATCATCTCACATTCTGCCCCAACCATATCCTACCCATGTTTAATAGGTATCAGTCTTCCTCATCCAAGCCTAATGAAAGTTGTCATTATTCTATTTCTGGCTCTTCTCAAGTTAACCAACAGACTCCAGTTTACCACCAATTGACTCGATTTCATCCACCGCCATCTCCATCTCCGCAGTACACACCTTTGCAGTCTCCATCTCTTATTGAATCAAATCACTCCAACGCATCTCACTCAAATCAATCATCATCTAGCAACCTTCCATCGTGACTCGTAATTTGTAAAAGCGCCAATTGGCAATTTTTCCCCGCTGTGTTAATCATGGAGGAAGTGTTTTTGTGGAGTATTTTGGCGGTTTGTTTAAATGTTAAAAGAAAAAGAGAAATCATAAAACGTCTAAATATAACTCGACGTTCTAGATGGCCTAGATCTAGATCATGGTTATTAAATAGTTATTTATGTATCAAGGGCGTAAAGAAGGCGATTTTGGCTCAAAACGATCAGGAACTACCGCAACTTCGGCGCGCAATAAATAATTGATACGCGACGGAGTTACGTTACTCTATTCTGTTGCATATCTATACCCACCTTTTTTTATAAAGGGTGTAATAGGTTAGGACTCCTAGCTGGCCACTGTGTTGCAGATCCTCTATCGATCCATTTATTCTTGAAAAATATATTCAAATATTTGAAATAACATTTCTATCATAGTGAGGTGGAGCGCAACCAGAGTCTTTGTCTAATATCCAAAGAAACATCTTCTAGTAGAATCGGTAAAATGTTCCGAAGAAAAATAAGAAATATATCACCTGTTAAAGTAGTTGGGAAAAAATGGGGTCCAATGATACGATTTCCCTAAAATACCACGCCAAACATTGGTTGAATACACTAAAATGAGACTGTCTTATCCAATTTGGATTTTGTTGGGCGTATTCACTCCACCGTTGTTACTAAACGTTGCTCCACCGCAAAACAATATTTCATTAAAAAAATATTATTTCGGTTAACTGGCTTACAAAATATCTGAAAAAATCAATCTCTTGAGATAGTCAGTTTATTTTAAACCTTGAGTGAGCATAACATGATAAGGATAGAATTTATTTTCTCTAGTTATTCGACAAACTGACGATTGACTCATTAAAGTTTTTCTGACAATGGATCTTTTGCAAATATGAGGATCTCTGTCTAATGCTTCTAGAACTGCAGTTTTATTTTCTACAGTTGTAGTAGTTCTTCTTAACAAGGGCCAGTTCTGACGCAAAGAATTTTCCAGTCGTTTAAAAACATATTCTTCTAAGTGGATACCTCCGACAGTGCGTAGCTACGTTGTACCCCTGATCACATAACAATCAGATACGCCAAGTTAATGTAAAATTTGGCAGGCAGTTTTATGATTAGTTTACATTCGGTTGCCAGGTGGCGCCAGCACTGCAAGAGCAGAAGCAACCCTCAAGTACGTGGAATACAAATCAGCTGCTCGTGCTATGTTGCCGCCGCCTGGTAACTGAATGCAAACTAATCATAAAACTGCCTGCAAAATTTTACATTAACTTGGCGTAGGGTAACTCATACAGTTATTGGACACGGTATAGTAATTGGACATCTCCAGTGTAGGGAGCTGTAATAGCTAGACATCTACTCTAAATGATACTATCTGTTAATACATGGTGCGACATACGTCATTTTAACAATCCATCAAGTTGGTTCCCGCCAAATATCTTGCATAACGAAAATTCTGTGTCAAATGTTATAGCAGTTGTAATTTGACGTGTTTCGTAGTGGCAAGTGTTAAGAATTGCTAATATTTTTAAGTCGCCGATTGTGTAGTTGTAAAGCAGTTGGACGTGTCATTGTTTCACACAGGTAAGTTATTAGGTTAAACATGCTGCAGTTAATATACACTTGCTGTTTACTAGAGTTGTGCTGTAACAGTAGAGGTGTCCAATAACTGCATTCTAAAAACATAAGAAATTTAGTTATTGGACAGAGTGTCCAACAACTATGCTTATGAACTACACAGTTATTGGACAAATGTTTATTAATAATATAAGTTAGAGGCTTCATTACTCTCGCATCTATGCTTCTTCCTTTTTTAGCATTAACCTCCTCTACTATGCCAAGAAAACCAAGTTACGATGCAAGTGCCCTACAGGCAGCACTTCAAGATTTTGCACGTGGACAATCATCCTTGAGGAGCATTTCAAATAAATATGGTATCCCAAAATCCACTCTACTGTTCAGGAAACAAAATCCTGGCCATAAAGGGAGCTTTGGCCCTCCGCCCGTATTAACAAGTGAAGAAGAAGCAACGTTAGTAAACTGGATTTTAGAGCTATCTAGAAAAGGGTTTCCTCGAAAAAAAGAGGATATTATTTGCAGTGTTCAGAAATGTCTGCAAAACAATCCACGGCCCAATCCGTTTACAGATAATCGTCCTGGCAATGGATGGATCAAAGCTTTCCTTAGGCGGAATCCACAGATTAGTCAACGAACTAGTGAAGGTGTTACATCAGCGGTCATCAACGGTCTCGAAGCTGTGGTCGTCAATGATGATCTCCGTTTCTTCTGGACTCATAATTTTTGTTTTTGTCATTTTCATTTTCAAGCCAATGTGTTCTGATGCCTTTTGTAGTTGTTTGAGCATTGTTTCCAACTCTTCGATATCGCTACTAATTAAGATTATATCGTCCGCAAAGCGGAGGTGGTTTAAATAGGATCCATCGATGTTCAAGCCTTTTTTATTCCATGCTAATGTCTTAAATACATCCTCTAGTACGAGGGTAAATATTTTTGGAGAAATTGTGTCTCCTTGTCGGACTCCTCTTTTAACATCAACTTTGTCTGTTTTTAAGTCTTCGTCGATTTTTACTTGTAAGGTTGCGTTGGTGTATATACAGGGTGTATGAAAAAAGCCGACAAATAGTCATATCATGAGAAGCTACATCAAAAACCTAACAAGAAACTTCAAAGGCATTTTGGCATCAAACTCATAGTTCCCACAATATCTTCGATTAAAGTTTTTTAAATTTGGCAACGTTGCTACAACTTTTTTACTTTTTACCAATCTTAAGTACTATCTACAATTACAAAATTATAAACTAAAAAAAAGAACTTTTTATTCAAAACTAGATAACAATTTATAATAACTGTTCAAAATGACCCCCTCCAACATCTCGACACCTTCTCACTCAGCGAATGATGCCGTCATTCATGTTCTGTAACATATTATTTTGTCTTATTGTGGTGGCTGCTTGCTGCATTCTTTCTATCAGCTACTCTTCTGTGTTTATTGCTTCTTGGTAGACGAGCTCTTTTAAAGTTCCCCATAAGAAGAAGTCAAGACAGCTTAAATCCGGACTTCTTGCACACCACTCTGCCGGACCACTTCGTCCAATCCATCTCTCAGGGAACTCCTCATTTAACCAGTTTCTTGTTTGAATCCCCCAAAGAGCTGGTGCTCCATCCATTTGGATCCACATACTTCTTCCGGTTGCTAAAGGGATGGCTTCTAATAAATCCGGCAAGTTGTTAGTCAGAAACTCCACAAAATTGTTTGCAGTCAAACGTTGGGGTAAAACATGTGGTTCTATTAATATAGTACCAAGAATTCCAGCCCAAACGTTTACACTAAATCGCACCTGATGATGGGTTTGATAAATAGCATGGGGGTTCTCGTCACTCCATTGGTGCATGTTGTAAATATTGAAAATCCCATTGCGAGTAAAAGTGGATTCATCTGTCCATAACAAAATCGCATTCTCCGCTGATAATCTTCTGGCAGTAAACCTTGTGCCCGTTGATAATGATATGGGTATAAACCATTTTCTTGTAGTAAGCTATGTACTGTTGAGTGATTAAGGTTTAATCTACCAGCTACAGAACGAGTACTTAATCCAGCATTATTTTCAAAGGTATTCAGTATCTCTTCCTCCACATCTGGCTCCAGTACATGTCGGCCGCGACCTCTGTCAGTCGCATAAGGGGCAAGTCTTCCTGTCTCCCGTAATCTTGTATCTAACCTTCTTATCACATTTGATCTAGGATGTCTTCTATTTGGGTAACGTTGCGAGTACAGTTGTTCAGCTGCATGAAAATTTCCAGCCTCACCTAAGATTAGGTACATTATCTGCATATTCTCGAAGTGTATATTCCATAATACAATATTTCAAAAACACAGTACTAATTAAACGAAATAACAACTTTTCAACAAAAACACAAAATATCAAACCAAAACACAACAGAATAATGAAACAAACGGACAATTTTCGAAATTATTAAAGCAGACAAGCAATTGCTGACGAATCAAAATGACAGGAAAGCAATGTTGATCTAAATAATAAAAAAATCGAATTTTCCAGTAGTTACTTAGAAACAGTGCAGTGTTGCAAAACCTTTTAAAACTTTCAGAAGCAAAGAATTTGCTTTAATTGAAAACACATTATAGCCAAACTCCAAGCAGAAAGTGCTAAAATACCAACTGGTTTTGTTTCCTGTTGCTTAAACTATGACCAGTCATTGCCATTTAATAATAATTCGCCCTAATAAGGAAATTAGTATCCTACTTAAGACTATCAATTACTCGATAACTAGAGGGTTACCAGCAAAATGGGACTAGAGTTTTTTGCTTACTTCTTAATGCTGCTTCATATGGTGTGCCTATTTGTCGGCTTTTTTCATACACCCTGTATATTTTAATAGTTTCGTATATCTGAAGTCAATGCGTGCACGGTCCAGGCTTTCTAGAATTGACCACGTTTCGATGGAGTCAAAAGCCTTATGGTAGTCAACAAAGGCCATGTGAATTAGGACGTTGTACTCTGTAGTTTTTTCAATAAGTGTGCGGATAGCTTGTAGGTGATCGATTGTACTGTGCCCTTTCCGAAACCCCGCTTGCTCTACCGGTTGGTAAAAATCTAGCTTATTTGATATCCGGTTTGTTAAGATTTTTGTAAGTAATTTATACATGTGTGATAACAGGCTAATCGGTCTATAGTTTTCTAGGTTTTTGTTGTACCCTTTTTTGAAGAGTATAATCACCTCTGACTTTTTCCATGAGTCGGGGATCTTTCCTTCGTCAAGGCACTTATTTAGAAGTATTGAAATTGCATCTATCAGAGTATTTCCACCCATTTTCAACATTTCGTTTATAATTTGGTCTTCTCCTGGAGATTTTCTATTTTTCATGTGTTTTAATGCATATATACAAAAAATATACCTATATACTCGTATGTATTACCTAAGAACGGTTGTTAATGATATTTGTACAAAAATTACAAAACAGGATAAAATAATAATATTTTATAAAGTGTCCAATTACTGTATTTAATGTGTTCAATAACTGTGAAAAGTGTCCAATAACTGTATATTTTTGCATAGTATTAATTAAATGTTAATAGTAAATACTAGTGTTGTAATTTTGTGTAATTAGTCTACTAACCAGAAGCACAGCACAATAAGGTTTACATTAGTGTGTTTACATTTTCTTTAAGTTAAAATTTGAAATTTTTTACGGCACGAAACTGTAGTAAAGTGCTTAAGTGTCCAATAACTGTATGAGTTACCCCTATCTGATTGTTATGTGATCAGGGGTTGTATCTACTGCTGAAGCAGCATCTTTACGACACTCGCCATAAATTAATATCATGTCTGTTTTTTCATTACTTGTAAACATTAAACATTTTATGTATGAATTATTTTAATAAACAATTATTTTTACAACTAAAAATTTCTAACTATCCGTTTTAATAAATAAGTAAACAATTAAGCGTTTGCGAACATACATACCTACTAGATCAAGTTTTGTTTTTTAATTGTCAGATATTTGTAGTAGCTTTGGAAATATGTATGTTGGGTTGCATTTAATGATTTTAAGGGGCGTGTCTTAAGTGAATCACCCGGTACATAGATATTTTACTTTTAATTTATTAAATAAATCATTCAGATTTCCTTGAAATAAAGAGGGACAAACAAAATTGTTTTTTATCATTTTAAATTGAAATTTTTTGGCAATCGGTTTAAGTTCCACCTAAAGAAAGTAAGTCTAAATATTTATTAGGTATCAACTTTAATTGAGGCAGATAATTTAAGTAAGTAATGTGTAATATCGCACTTTAAGCTTTAAGTTTAAACAATTCCTGTTAGATATTATGAAATAATTTATATTTCTAATCGTTGTTATGCTTAGAGCTATGTATGAGATCACCCATGCATAAAATGACGCTCACTATTTCATCGTCATAATTAAATTTATATAACAGCACACAATAAAAATTATTAAATTTAAAAATAACAGAAATGCACGTGATTTGGAAAATTTTATATTTGATTCAATAACGTATGAACTCTATATTGCTGGTTAAATAAATATCACCAGATAAGTAAAGATAATTTCTACTGCGCTATAGCATAATTGATAAATTATTTGTGTTGTCAACAATTTCTGGTATTAGTCAATCGAGGAAGAGCAACGACTGTTTATATATTTGTATTTCTAAGTCATTCGAGCCGTTAAAAAGCTATGATAAAGCCATTTGAAGAATTACTTTATAATAGTATAAAAATTGTTTGTGTTACATGTGTTAATTTCTGTGTTATTTATAAATAGTGAGTGCTTATATTATTAAAAATAGGTAATAACTTTAAAATATTGTTAAAAGAAGCCCTTTAAACCATAAACCAAGTTTATATAATAAATACTTATCAGCAAATTACTTGGAATTTGACGTAGTTTGAGTGTACATAAATTGTTTTTAGATAATTATCGATAAGTGTTCTAAATTCATAATTGATTAAACTAAGCAATGCCAATTAAATAACATTAGGACCAATGATAAATAATATCAGAACAAAATATTGATTTTATTACTATTGTAATACATTTTTTTATTTTCAGAATATTGAAAGTGTCCGGAAGCTTCACCATGACGACCGAGAAAAGTCCTCTGTGCAAATCGGCCGACGATTCATCACCAACACTGCAAAGGTCTACTAATTCCTTGAAAACGGTTGCCAAAGAATTAACAGAATCTTGGCTTTCAGAACAGAATTGTTCTTATGGGGCAGGAAAAACTAGCCGAAGTAGATCCCTAACACAATTATCACTCGATTCATATACACCTGGTGAAATTAGACGAATTCAAGAACGTTTACTAAGGTTCACTTACCACTTTTTATTTTATAATAATATATGTTTATATTTTATATACATTTTTTTAGGACAA
Source organism: Melanotus villosus (assembly GCA_963082815.1). Classification (NCBI taxonomy): domain Eukaryota; kingdom Metazoa; phylum Arthropoda; class Insecta; order Coleoptera; family Elateridae; genus Melanotus; species Melanotus villosus. The sequence goes on along the minus strand of OY720420.1, from coordinate 9,391,163 downwards.
ACTCTCAGATCGATAGATCAGCCCTACGATATTTCAGTAAAACTCAAAAAATGACATTACTTTCCTTAGCTTTAGTAGACTTTATGTGTTTCTGTTCGATGTCAATAATGGCCCCATTTTTTCCAAGGGAAGCAGCAGAAAAGGGACTCTCAAATACTCTCTCTGGTTTCGTGTTTAGTTTTTACGCTTTAATTATGTTCATCACCTCCCCTATCTTTGGAAAAGTTGTAAGCTTCTTACATACATTAATTTACATCATGATTAACCCTTCGCTTTCAGTTACCAAAATTTGGAGCGAAGTTTCTATTTCTTTCTGGAATATTCTTAACGGGGGCTTGCAATATTTTATTCGGGTAATCATTTGTAATTTATAAACCAGAAAAAATGTTAAGATTATATTATGTTATAGGTTACTGGAGTATGTGCAAAACTACTACACTTTCACCACCTTTTGTTTTCTGATTCGGGGCTTCGAAGCGTTGGGTGCAAGTGCCTTCTCTACGGCGAGTTATGTTTTCGTTGTTCATTCCTTTCCTGAAAATATCGGATCAGTATTGGTAAGTTTTAATTTAATTAAGTTGGACCTGTGGTTTGAATCCTTGAGTATCAATATCTGCATTTAAGCCTGTCATGAATGTACATAAAGTCTAAAGTCGAAGTAAGTTTTAAATAGCGGTTAAACGGGTTTTTGTTTCCCCGCCCTATGCAGTTGGATATGGACGGTGTCATGTATAAAACCCAACGTTTTTACTCATCCTTTATACAATAGAAATGATTTTTACAAATTTTTTGTATACAGATACAGATAATTATTATTACGGGAAACTGTAGCGCGTGTAATTATTCATACTTTCGAATTACGTTTATTTATTTCTAAATATTAACTACAACCATTAGTTTTCATACATAATACCGTCCACATCTACGGCGGTCCATTGGCACGTTTATATCCGTGTCCCGCTCTGACTGCGTTATATCTTGTTTTAACTAAATCTGAAACTGCATAGGGCGGGGAAACAAAAACCCGTTCAACCGCTATTTAAAACTTACTTAGACTTTATAAATGAATGAATGAATGATTGATGTTGTGACTCATATTAAGTGAATTTGACTGAATAAACCCACACACTTTGTTTTAGGGCATTTTGGAAACGTTCGTAGGACTCGGCATGAGTGTCGGCCCCGCTATAGGTGGATTTTTATACTCAGTACGTTCAAGACAGTATTGTTTAAACTTATAAACAGAATTTAAATAATAACATTTGTGTTTGTTTCAGACAGGTTGGAGGATTTGAAATGCCTTTCTTTGTACTAGGAATAGCAATGGTACTTGTTATACCTTTAAATATTTACCTCTTGCCTTCGGTTGATAGTGAGTAAACTCATTCTTTTATTAGTATTTACTACTTTTAAACTTCATACAGATTTTGAGGTGGGACGTGAAGGTGAATCAATATTTAAACTAATCACCGTCCCTGCAGTGATCGTTACAAGTTTAGTAGTTGTCGTTATATCAAGCACATGGGGCTTTCTTGACCCAACATTAGAACCGCATTTGAGACAGGTAAGAACGTCCAGCATCACAAAATCTACAGTGTATCGAAAGCGTCTTTTAATTTTTCAGTTTAATTTAACCCCCGAACAAGTCGGTTCGATATTTTTACTATTTTCTGCATTGTATGGGATTTCAAGTCCGTTCTGGGGTTGGATTGCTGATAAAGTTAACAATCATTGGTCAATGATCGTTTGGGGACTTATATTTTCAACCGTATCACTTCTTTTGTTAGGACCTTGCCCTTATTTGACGTTCCTTCACAAGTAAGTTTATAAAGTCTAGGTGTTGAGGTAAATTAATTAGTTATTTTGTAGTTCGCTCATACTGAATCTGATTGCTTTGTCTATGCTGGGGATTTCGGTTGCTCTAACTTTGCTGCCCACATTTCAAGGAGTATTGAAAAATGCTATGTAAGTATGCAGGTAAGAGAATGATTTTTCATTTATATAACTTATTATATTTAATTACTTAAATACCCTATAACATGAGTCATGAAAATAATATTTTTTAACTGTAATCATACCATTCAAAAGCCAGCATAACTAAAATAATTCAAAATATATATATTTAAGCTTCCACAGGCCTTTAGGCCTATCGCTTTATGAACTCCTTCCATGTCTTCCTGTTCCTGGTTTTAATTCTCCAATTTGTTATATCTTTTTCCTTCAGGTCTCCTCATACTGCTTGATATCACCTTTTCCTTGATCATCATAATTTTTGTCATTCTACGCTCCTCTTGTCCTTTCATGTACCCCAACCATCCCAATCTTTGGATCTTTATGTATTGTATAATATTTGGGTGCCCATCTGCCCATATAGTCTTCCTAACTTCTCGTTAGTTCTTCTTTCACATCCCTTCTCACTACGTTTTCCTCCATAAAATTCAAAATATAATCCCATATAAATGAAAATTATCTAACAAAATGTAATAATTTCCAATTCTTTCTTAAAAAGCGAAGCAGGCTTTGAAGAGTCCATACCAACCTATAGCCTCGTAGCAGGTCTTTGGTCTTGTGTTTATTCTCTCGGAGAAGTTGTTGGTCCGTCATTGGGAGGTTTTTTGCTGGAACATTATGGTTTTCCCACATGTGCGACTGTAATGGCGGCCATGACATTTTCAGTGGTAGTTTCCTTTAAATTATTAACAACATACAAATCTTGCATTTTACATAATTACAGGCTGTTCTATCTTGTTGCTTTTTTTGCATAAGATCTCAGGGTTCTAAGTCGGGGGATTATTTATCCGATAGTGGCATCAGCGGGTCTTGGCAAACTGATGATTCGGAAAGTACATCGTTGTTTCGATTACGTTCCGATTATGATCATCGTTATTACGTTGAAAATAAAATTCAACACTATGAACAGAGTAGACGGATGGATTATGAAGTATGTATTAATTTGTGATGTGCTGCTATTTTTTTATGAAATATTTGGCTGTTCTTAGATAGGTGAACTGGATCGAAATCAGGTTACGGATGTGCGAGGTACCGTAACGTTAACATCGAAAGGTGCATGCGAGGCTTAACTGAATTGTATTAAAAGTACTTAGTAAGCTATTTATGAAATACCTAATATATAATAAATTTATTAGTAGCTAACTCACAGGATACACGAATGTTAGTATTAAATGTATTTGTACAAATATAAAGAGAAGATAATAACAAAATACAGAAAAGGTACACAAATAAACTTGTTAAATAATTTCCTTGTTTACATCTATACCAGGTGATTCACGTAAGACGCGCCTCTTAAAAGCTTCAAATGCAACCCGCCATACGAGGATTAACATACATCAAGGTTATTTATGAAATTGTAAGTTGGTTTGCCTATTCCAGTTGTTGTGAATCACCCGGTATATAGTTATCGTTCTCCAATTCTGATCTATGCTAAGATTGCTTAGTTCTTCTTCAATCACTGTCATCCAATTTCTTCTAGGTCAACCTCTCTTCGTTTAATACCTCCACCCATCACTGTTTTAGTAGCTTTGACACAACCGAGGCCCTGTTTGTTTACGGGCCCTGTGTAAAATTGGCTAGCTCAGTAATCAAAGACAAGATGCTGCAAATAATTATTTATTACAAAAAAGAACAATGTCTGTACATAATCGTAAATGGGTAAATGGATAACAATGAAAACAAGGCGTCGCGGCGTTGCTGGCGGCGACTGTGGTTGACCTAGATCAACGTGCCAGTGGCAGCGACGCGAAGGCGGCAGGGACGCTGAGGGCGGACGCAACGGCTCAGATGGCGGCAGGGCGTTGACGATGGGAGACGGTGCGGTGAGGGCACACGGCTTCAGAGGGTGGCGACGGTGGGGAACTTGAGCTAAGAAGTTTGCTGAAGGTGACGAGGTGGCGGCGTCAGGCGACGTGGGTGATGGCGAGCGGTTCCAACGGAGAATTAAGGCTGCTTGGAACATGCAGCGTCCGGCGACGTGGGCGACAACAACAACGGGGTGTCGTGGTGGCTGTTGCAATGATATCGATCCAAGACGTTGATGCTGAGATAAATTTTTCGGGCATATTTTTAGCTCGAAAAATCCTATTCTGCTCTCCCATTGGCTGGTGAGTGGCGGTAGAAGTGGTGAAATCTAACAAACTCCCGGTGTTTTCATTTTTCTGAAATAATTGTTCCAAATGTAATTTCTGATGTGTTTATTAGTTATTATCGTCCTGTTGGTGTCACGGCGCGTCTTTTGATACCAAACTCGACGTGGTTTGGATTGAGTGAGAAAGGATTTATCATGTTCGACACATCCTGTGAAATCTTCTACAACGAGGTTTTATAATGCAGCAGTAGACTTGAAGTGGAGTTTGATGCGAAAATGCAGCATATCTTATAACGAAGAACTGTTTTATCATTTAACCTGCATCCATGGCCTAGCCATCTCAATCTTTATATCTTCGCTTTTATAATTGTTATGGTAGGCTGCTTATACAGTTCTATCAATTCCCTGTCACTTCTTCTTTTCCATATTCCATCTTCCATTTTTCCGCCATATAAGTATTGTCCTTAATATTTTACGTTCAAATATTTCCAGCATATTTTCAATATTTTTATTTAAAACCAAATTTTCACATTCGTAGAGAACTGTTGGTTTTGGTTGGATAATCGTACTGTACATACTTATCTTGGCCGACCTTGCAATATTTTTGCTTCTTAACATTTTATTTAATGATCCAGTACTTCGGCTTCCTATTACGAGTCTACATTGAATTCCCCCTTTCTCGTCACATGTGTTTGTTAGTTGTACACCTAAATAGTTGAATGCTGTTACTTTTTCAAATTGATAGGTACGCTTATGATTTTCGCATTGTATCAGTAATAGTACATTTTTCTGATCTTTTTTGTTACTTCCATATACTTTGCCTTGTTTTTATTTATCGTTAGTCAAAATATTTTTGCATTGTTCTCTAATCTTTTGTAAATTTCTTAGTACTTCTTTAGTTGGGGTGAGGATGGCGAGCTCATACGCATAAACACCACATTGATGTCTATGGTGATACAAGGTCCCACGGGTGTGGAGCCTGCTTTCTCTTCAAACTTTTTCTAATACCGAGGACATTGGGTCACCTTGCCTTAAGCCGTGATTCACTTCAAATTCTTTGGATATTTTACCTTCCAAACAAAATTTTACACTTAGTATCTCTTAAAACACGTTCGCTGCCTATCTGCCTGTTTATATGTGTTAGTTCTAAATTTATCTAATTTTTCCGCAAATGCTTGTTTTTTTTGTCACTGGAATCATATTTCGTGGCTGATAGCCGTATACCGCGCGAGCGCATGGCGGAGGAAATTTAACAAGAATACGAAAATTTATTGTTTATTATGTAATAATAATAATGTAGGCTGAACTAACCCAGTTCTTTTCAAACAAAACTAACAATACTATTCAGCAAAAAAAAAGTTCAAAAAATAACACTATACAGCGAATAAATCATTATCGAAGCCACGCGTCAAAAAATTTCGCAAAAAAATCCTTCACGCCACGCCTGTACAACCACAAAGTAACGTTGCTAATGCCGAACAAAATAGTATGGCTTTAAACAGCATTACAACCATCCCGCGCCAGAGCGCGGGATCGGCAGCGAACGTGTTAAAGTCATTTCTGCCAGCCTTATTAATTCATTAGGTATTCCTAAACTTTCCAAGACTTCCGTTAGCTTTCTTCTTTTGATCGAATTGTAAGCTTGCTTAAAATCAATAAAGAGGATGTGTAACGGCAAATTCTGCTCATATAAATGGTTCATTATTTGCTTTAATGTAAAAATTTGATCAGTTACTGACCTATTCTATCGAAAACCACATTTGTAATCTCCTAGAGGACAGGAGAAAACTAAAGTAATGCACAAGGGACTCAAGGGAGAAGGAAATGTTACAGTAAATGGAAAAGAAATAGAGAAAGTAGAGGAATATATATACCTATCTCGGTCAGGTAGTTAGCTTATAAAAAGAAAATCAGTCAATTGAATTGAGAGAAGACTCAAACAAGCCTAGGCAGCATTTGGAAGATTAAGTTTTATATTAAGAAACAAAAGTATGTACCTATATCCATAAAGCATAAAAGAAAATTTTTGACACGTGAATTCTACCAGTGTTAAGCTATGGAGTGGAGAATTGGGTGGTAACACAAAGGAACTTAAATACCATCAGAACTGCACAGTGCGCAATGGAAAGAATCATGGTAGGCATCTTGAGACGCAATGAATGGATAAGAACACAAACTAAAGTTACAGACGCAGTAGAAAAAGCACTCAGCTTAAAATGGAGGTATGCAGGACATGTAGCGCGATTTGTCGACGTATATAAAACAGCACTCCAGGCCTAAAGGCCTATGGCTTGTATTGATTTCTTCCATAATTTCCTATTTTTTGAGGTCTTTTCCCAGTTTGTTAGCCCATATTTCTGCAAATCCTCTTTTACATGTCCCCACCATGTCTTTTTAGGCAGGAGATTAGATGACACCTGATGGAATAAAGCTATAATCCATTAATAAAGTGGCGACCATAGGTACCTTTACAAGTGACCACCTGCAAGACCGACTATGAGATGGAACGATGATTGTAATAATATAAATTTTAAAAACATGTAGTGCTGTCAATTCGATAACAAAAAAATGCACCAGATTATTTCAATTTAGTGCTTTTCTTAGTTGTGAATAGATAGTACTATCACAGTATAAAAACATAATCAGTTTGGACAGCTGCTGTCGGCACCTTTGAAGTTCATAGCACATGATTTCAAGTAATCTCAGGGCCCGCTGAATTAATATTACATATAAAGGTGTATTCAGACTCAGAAATTTTGTCCGGAAAGTTGACGGAGAAATTTAAACGAACCAATCAGGAGGTGTGTAGAATTTGAATCGTAAGAAGCGGTAAATTCTACACACCTCCTGATTGGTTCGTTTAAATTTATCCGTCAACTTTCCGGACAAAATTTCTGAGTCTGAATGCACCTTTAGACCTTACCACTTTATTTAGCCAAGACGCAATTTAGAAACAGCGGTGGCGCCAATTGAGATGAACTATACATTTATCCATTAAAAGCAAGGCCCGCTGAATTAATATTGCATATAAGGCCTGCCCACTTCATTTAGCCAAGACGCAATTAGAAAGGACGATAGCACCATTTGAGGTGAACTATACTTTCTCCCTTAAAAATTTGCGGTAAACTAATGGCGCCATCGTCCTTTCTAATTGCGTCTTGGCTAAATAAAGTGGGCTGGCCTTATATGCAATATTAATTCAGCGGGCCTTGTTAAAAGCAAGGCCCTCTGAATTAATATTGCATATAAGGCCTTACCGCTACATTTAGCCAAGACGCAATTAACAAGGACGCAGGCGCCATTTGACGTGAACTCTACATTTGTCACAAATGGTTAAAAGATGTGTAGTTCACCGTTGTTTCTACTTTCGTCTTGGCTAAATAAAGCGGTAAGGCCTTATATGCAATATTAATTCAGCGCGCCTTGGTAATCTTGGCGGATTTTCACTATATTGCTTAGAGATGTCGCCGCTTACAAGAGCGCGAATTTGAAACAATTTCAAATATGCTGAAAAACTTTTTCTAATACAGACGCATATTTTTGTGGAGTTTTATAGGTAGAAGGTTTTAATAACAATAGGGGGTCATTACACATACACAAAATACATAAACACAGAAAATAAATTAAAATTAAGAAATTGTACTAAATAACCTCAAAACTTCGGAGACTTGAAATATGACACGTGACTAAAATAATTTTAGTAAAACTAAAGTACGATCGTCACGCCAAGCGGAATATTGTGGTACTCCTGCCCACAAAGCGACATGTGCCCATAAAAACAGTATCCCCAATAGTCCCAAGCTGTCCATACTGACTATGTTTTTATACTGTGGTACTATCATACATTACAAAGCAAATTTTCTGTGCCAATAGGTAGGTACCAATTGTTCAGTTCATGCCAACATAAGTCTAGTGTCCGCGAGATCAGTGAACAGAATATAGGTACTTCACATAAGATTTTCCAACACTTATTTTTTTTTCAACAGATGATCTCTCTTTTCTAAAACTTATATCCTTCCTTATTTTTCACTATAAAACTAGAATATTTAGGTTTAATACGTTTTACACCTATATTTTAAAAATATATTTATTTACATGTAACATGATATTAACAAATTTATATAAATAAAAAATGTATTATTATTGTGTTATCGTAAAATGCTTCCGCTTTCAATTAACGTATTTATATCCACCAAACCAAGGGAACAAACACAAACCAGAGCAGCACCCTGTTCAGCAAATCGCTTGTTTTTCTCCCTGTAGAAATGTTAAACTACTAAAAAAATCCTTTGAATTAATTTGTCACCTTACCAAAACGATGAACTATACTTCTTGCCGTTAACCGTTGTAATAGATCTAAATAATTTATCTTCATTAATAGTCTGGTAAATTGGAGGCTTTAATTTATTTTTGTTGCACCAGGCAATAAGTTTACTTTTAGGTAAGTCAGCATCTTGTACATAACTGGCCCGTATAAAAGCACATTGCATTTCAATTAAGTCGTCATCCAAGTCTACTTTTATACGTTTCGGATTTGGGTTGAACATATCGGGAGTTACTTCTCTCCTACCTAAGTTCCCTTTGGTCTGATATTCTAGCTGTTTTTCCCTACAGTAATTCCCCATGCCCCATATTGCACTAAAATAATCGACGTAAATAAAATATGCGTTTTAAATTGCAAAGTCATATTTACCAAATTTGTTCCAACGTCTGGCATTCGAGAAACTTTTTCCCTCTCGGTGTTTCTTGTAATTCTTTCAACATGTTTTGTATACAATATTTGGTGTTACTAGGTGCGTTATCGAAATCTACCGCGTATTTTAAATAATCTACAATTATATCGTCTAAGTCTTTTAGTCCTTGTGGACGGAATATCGAACAATTTCCTTGAGCTACTCTTGCTAGCATAACACTCGTGCAACCACAGTCTTTTTTAAATTTAAGAATGTCAGAGTATTTGTCTATTTCTCGAGATCCACCGCTACAAATTTACCTTAAATAAACTGTACAAATCATTTAAATTATTACTTACTTAGCAATAACAGGTATCGAAATGCTTTCGGCAATTTTCTTAATGGTTTCGTTACGATTCGGATGCTGCGGTCTTTCAGCTTTGGTTCTTCCATGCACTCCAATAGCTGATATACCCGTCGATACCAATTCTGTGACTAAATTTATAGTATCATCAACATTAGGAAGAACTCTAATTTTACAAGTAATAGGAATTTTTACGTTTTGTACCAATGTAGACAATATCAATTTCGCTTTATCTGGTTGCCTAAGAAGCGCAGCTCCCATTCCTCCTTTTAAAGAAAATTCCTTCGGGCAACCCATATTTATATCTATTCCTGCTACGTCGTTTTCACTAAAAATCGTTGCGTTAATTCTAAACGTACTACACACTAAACGCATACTAACATTAATTTGGCTACTTCAAGTGCACGCTGTGCATCACAAGTTCCTAATTGTACAACGACTTTAGCTTTTTCTCGGTTGCATGTTCGAAACACAACCGTACCATCCGATTTGTCTATAAAATCTACAGTACCGAGCACATCTGTAACAATTTCTAAATCAAAAAGAAGTATTAAAAATTCTAAACAGTACCATTTACTCGTCGCACAGAGCGTAAAAATTTCCAGTCGATTAATTCCTCCGAGTAAACTACATCAGCCCCATAATCCAATGCTAATAATCTCATTGGTAGGGTGCCTACCCTTACCATGGGTGCTAAAATGATTTTGTTGTCGTATGTTAATCTTTCGCCACTTTTTGTCATGTTATTAACAAATTATCTTTTTAAACTTAATTAATATTTTAACATGCATCAACATTAAGAATGTTAGGTTATGGTTTGTTCTCTTGATTGCCGAAAATAGCCGAGGCCGAGGTACCCGAAGACGGAAAACGGAATAGACATGATTTCCCAGAATTTTAGAGGGAAATTTAAATTATTCTTTAATTATTTTGTTAAATTTCCGCCTCTGTCGAATTTATAAATTAAAAGCAATTGTCACACAATTGTTAAATTCAATAACACTGTAAAGTATTGTAAAGTCCATTTTGGTATTCTATAATTGTTAGAAATTTCCTGGAATTCACTTTACCTAGGTATAGCCTTTAGGTGTAATTTATCTACTAAGTACTGCTGTTAGTATTCAGATGTAATCCTCAGACTGAATGCGATTAACATATTAAATTTTAAAACAATAAACAATACCACATTGTGGTTTTGAACGGAATGCAAAAAAGGGGAGCCCCTTTTCAATTGCATTACCTATGTATTTTTAAAACTACGAGGAGGGTTCAAATTTAATCCGGAATTTGTAATGGCGAAATAGCTTTTCTTGATAGGTATAGAGAAATAACAGCTAAAACGGTACGGTCACGTAAGGAGAATGGGGAGAGACAGAATACCCAGAAAAATTCTAGAAGCAAGACCAAGAGGTTGAAGAAAGCAAGAAAGGCCTAGAATATAGTGGGAAAAGGAAATTAGTAGAATGGCGGAGAAAAGAGGGACAAACATCCGTGAGCAAGGAAGATAGTGCATAAACCACTTTGAAATAATATTAATACATTATTAGGTACCTACTTGTATTTTAGATTATGTTAAAATTATCGCGTAGTACTGAAACATTGAAAGTTAAGCAAGGGTCTGCTTGGCCAGAACTTGGATGGGTGACCGCTTTGCGGCTTGGTGTGTCCGGCCTCCTCAACACTCAACACTTTAATAAAGGTGTAGGAGGGTAAAAGAGAAAGAAAGAAAGAAATATGGCGTATTAGGAATAGCGACCTATCTAAATATAACAAATGTACTGTATAACTTCGATTCGCATGTATATAAAATATGCAAGAAACGTCGCAGAAATGTCATGCAACGTCCTTAAACAAAAAAACTGCAGATGTTTTACTATCTGCAAATTTTGAACCTTATGTGCAATGACAATAAATTACCTTATTGTTTGCAGTGCTAATTTACCTGTAACTAAAAATCCGTAAAAGGCGAAAGGTAAAACTGTCAAGGAAAAGTTTAAAGTTTTGGTAAAGATTAAATATTAACCTTCAATTAATCAATTTCCAAAAATAGCTGCCCTAATAGTAGTTTAATCCCCTTGTGCTATTTACGGAAGGAAAGTAAGAAGAATGAAGGTTTTTATCAAATTAAAACAAATATAACCATTAATGTGTGGTTTTACCAAGAAGAAAACCGTTGACAATGGCATCAATTTGCAAAAGATCCTGGAAATTGCGTAAGTAACATGTTAAACTATATTTCAGCGGTGATTCTGATATTTTTGATTTGCAGAGGAATTTGTTGCCCACAATGCAAATGTCAATTGCCTTGCGCTGGGCCACAAGTCCGGCCGTGTTATGGTTACAGGAGGAGACGATAAGAAAGTTAACCTATGGGCTATCGGCAAACAAAGTTGCTTTATGAGTCTGAGCGGTCATACGACACCCATCGAATGCGTTCAATTCAATCACGTAGAAGAACTCGTATGTGCTGGTTCACGTGCGGGTGCTCTTAAAGTATGGGATTTGGAAGCAGCGAAACTTGTACGCACACTAACAGGCCATCGTGATAGTATTAAATGTGTAGATTTTCATCCGTACGGAGATTTTTTAGCATCAGGTAGTACAGATAGTGCAATCAAATTATGGGACAGCCGTAAGAAAGGATGTATATGTACGTTTCCCGGTCACCCAACGAAAGTAAACAGCGTTAAATTTAGTCCCGATGGGCAATGGATCGCTTCAGGCGGAGACGATGCTAGAATTAAAATTTGGGATTTACGAGTCGGTCGAGTTTTGAAAGAATTCACGGAACATATGAATTCTATAACGTGTGTTGAATTTCACCCGCATGAATTTCTATTAGCAAGTGGTAGTACCGATAGGTCTGTGCATTTCTTCGATTTAGAAAATTTTAATTTGGTATCGACGGAACGAGACGTCGGTTCAGTACGGTGCTTGTGGTTTAATCCCGATGGAGAATGTCTATTTACTGGAGTTAGGGATTATCTTAAAGTGGTTGGATGGGAACCTAGCAGACTGTATGATTCTGTACCTATCAACTGGGGACGTATTTGTGATATTTCGACTGCTCAGTATCAGTTGGTAAGCACATCAATTTTATACGTTTGATATATCAAGTATTTACATAGAAATTAACTAATTTTAACTTTTAAAAAAATCTTGTTTGAAAGTAGTTGGAAGATGACCAACTTTTTATGTGCGACCTGGATTTTTCCAAGAAATTAGAAATTTTTAAAAACTTACATAATTGCAGTAAGACATTAACGTTGCTAATTTTAATGTTTATAGGTGGGTGCATCATTCCATTTAACAAATGTGATGGTATATGTAGTAGACTTAAAGAAAGTACAACCGTTCGGAGGTCCGACGGTTGAAACGCCAAGTCCTTTTTCACACAATCAAAGCATACGCAAGAGTTTTTCAAAAGCCGAAAAACCAATAGTGAGAACAAGACCAACATTAGATGTTAAAACAATAGAAGAAAGCACATCGGGTACCGACCCGGAAGAGGAATCTTCGGCTGATATTACTAATCTTAAGGATTATAATGATATATTTAGGGCTAGACAAGCACGTAAGTATTTATTGGCTTTTGTATATTTAACCTTTCTTTTAATTGTTCTTAAAAAATGTAAATTTGAAGTTTAACGTGTGAGTTTTGATATTGCCGGAGTGAATCCAAGTTTTGTTTAATAGCAATTTTGAAATGGCGTATTTCAATGTTGGTTTCCCTGTTTGAATTCACATGATAAGTTTAAGTAAAACTATCGTGCTTTAGTTACATGCAAAATTTTAATTTTCAGTGGTCAGAACGCCTCCACTAGACCCAGAGCCTTTTCAAGAACCTGAAAATGAAATTTTAGGTGAGTTTTCTTCTTTTTTAAGAGTGCATTCTCAAGGTTGATCGTAGAGCTTTTAGTTCGTCATTTTTATCATTTGAAATAAATTATTAGGTCGAATAAGTCAACACACCGCCTTCGACGTTGAAAAATCCAAGTGGTTTAGTATATCGAATCAATCCATTTAATCACTTTTAAAATAATATGCTACAATTTTCAGTTCTTTTATATTATACTTAACTCCTTAAGTGTATTTCCGCTGAACAGTAAATCAAGTTTCACGTCTAAAATAAAAGATACGTGAAAGAAGTCGCCAATTCCCTAATTAACTAATTTAAATTATTTACTATGAAACGCTAAACAGGTTGTGGGTTGTATTTAATTTACAGTGCCATTAAAATATTACAGTAAGAACAATACGTTTATTAATGATTGTTTGTTTTAATATAATTAATTTGATAATTATAACTGACTAAAATGTTTAAATGATTTAAATCACACGTCTTTTTTTATACAATAACTTTCAACTTCACACTGTAATAAAATGTATTTTAAATCTTTAGTGTAGTACGTCCGTGAGATTATAAGATAAAAATTTAATGTCGGGAATTCACACGAAAATCTATGTCAATGCTATTAACTCTTGATTTCACAACTTTTGTTAAATTACCGTGGTCGTAAGACTAGTCGCAGCAACCACCGTTCATTTTTTTAAACAAAAGAGCATTACCCTTATGTCTGTGCCACACCTTGTCAAAAGCTTGTGTTACGTCCAGGAATACTGTAGCTTTCCAGATCTTTATGTATTTTGTCTATCATCCTGTGTATTTGTTCCACTCTTCCATGTTGGCTTCAGAAACTAAACTGGTGCTTAGTAATTAATTCTATGGAAAATCAGTTTTTCTTGTGGTATATTCATGTCCTCCGTAGCTTCTCATAGTAGATTCCTCGGTACTGTGTCGTAGGCCTTTTCCAAGTCTACGAAAACCAGGTGTACTTCCTTATTTTTGCTTTTATATTTTTCCATAATTTATTGGAGGCAGAGAATTCAAATTCAAATTCAAATTTAATTTCAAATAAAAATACATTTGATAATAATACAATTTTTTGTTTTTTAGAAATAAACTCTGGATTAGTTTGTTGATAATTACATAAACATTAAACATTAAGTAAATTACTAAAGAATATTGGCCCCACCAGCCTAGTTGTCTTTCTTCTATAAACTCTAAAGTTGACTGTATTTCAAGGTTTTTTCTTATGTCTGTATTTCTCAGTTTATCCCTCTTTGTGACCCCTTAACCCTTCTCAAGTACTTCATTTCCGCCGCTTGTATTTTACTTTTTTGTCTTTCTGTGAGTATCCAAGACTCACAGCCGAAAGTTAGTACTGGTCTATATATTACTTTAAATACTTTCATTTTTGTTTCTTTGGAAATTTCACTCTTATTTATAAATTTGCTGTTCATTGCATAGTATAGGTGTAATGTCTTCTCAATTCTATTATTTATCTCTGCTTCCTGTGTTCCTTTTCCGTCTATTATTACTCCCAAGTATTGGAAAGTTTGCACTTGTTCAATCCTGGTCTCTTCGATTTTTATGTCTAAATGTTCTTGTTCTTCTCCTCTTATCATAACTTTAGTTTTATTTTTATTCATTTTCATTTCATTTGTTTGTAATACTTCGTTCCATATTTCCAAGTTCTTTTGCAATTCTATTCTCTTCTCAGCTAAGATTACAACATCGTCTGCGAAAGCTCCCTGTGATATCTCTACTTTCTTTAGAGTTCTATAACCTACTTGTAGCTTTTTCATTCTTGAATTACATTGTTTAATTATTTCATCCATAAAAGTTATGAAAAGCACTGGGCTCAGACCTCCCCCTTGCCTTAATCCTCCCTGTGTAGTAAATGTTTCTGATCTTCTGTTGTTACCTATGACATTGTTAACATTATTCCTATATATTTTTTGCATTATTCTTATTAATTTGTCTTCGACTCCTCTTTCTTTCAAAATGTGCCACACTTTCACCATTGGTACTCTGTTGAAGGCTTTCTCCATGTCTATAAATGCTAAAAATATCTGTTTCTTCTCTTGTATTGATTTTTGTGTTAACTGTTTTATCGTTAATATATGGTCTTGACAGCTCCTTCCTCTTCTAAACCCGCTTTGCGCTTCGTTAAGGGTTTTCTCTACAATTTCTCTTACTCTCTTTTCTGGAATCTGTTCGAATATCTTCATAGTTGTACTTAATAGTGTTATCCCTCGATAGTTGTTGCAGTCCGTCTTGTCTCCTTTTTTATGTATGGGAACTATTAATGCTGTCCGCCAATCTTCAGGGTATTCTTCTTCTCTCCATATTTTATTTAGTATTTCCACGAGCATTTCTTCTCCTTCCCGCCCCATATTTTTGATCATCTCCGCCGTTATTTTATCTGCTCCCGGTGCCTTCCCATTTTTTAACTTTTTTATTACTTCTTTTATTTCTTCGATACTTATTTCATCTTCGTCTCTTTCCACCATTACTACATCATGTTGGGTATTTGCGTCCATCTCTGTTGTGTCAATCAGCAGTTCTTGAAAATATTCCTTCCATCTATCCATTATCTCGTCTTCTTCTGTTAATATATCTCCTATAAATAATACAAAGTATATTTTGGTTCCACTGTTTATTGCTGGTTCTAATAATTTTCTTATCACCATTTCCCAGTAGGATCCCTGTTCATCCTGCAATTTATTTGATATTTGTTTTCTCAGCTTGCCGCCCACTATTCTCGTGTGTATTTTCTATATTACTGATGAGAAGCAGATTGGTCTATAATTATCGCATTTGTCCTTTCTTGTATATTGGTAGTACTTATACCAGTTGATTTTTTTAACCTGGAATTTTTAAACATCCTACGAAAAAACTGTCCGAAATAAAAAGTTAATATTTTCGCGGGAAAATTCACTAGTACTAAAATTATCCCCCCTCCTTTCCCCTTGTGGGTGCGGTGGGGGGTAACTTTGAAATCTTAAATAGGAACCCCCATTTTTTATTGCAGACTCGGAGAGCACATCAACAAATATAAAACTTTTATTTGTAAAATTGTTTTCGATTCGTGATAGATAGCGCTGTAATCGCCGAAATTTAATTTTTCCGATTTCTTCAATTGAGAACCAATACCTTTAGAAATCCAGGTGGCTCGTAAATATTTCTTTTATTTATTTTTCCAGTCATCGGATATTTCATTTTGATTCCATGCCATTTTACATAATATGTCTCTGGACATATTTGATCTGGGCCTCCAGTTTTTCCTATTCTAGTTTTGGGTTTTGGAGATGGCCTTTTCCACCTCTTCTTTCTTTATTTTGCTCTCATCCAGTTCTTCTGTTTCTTCTACTAGATCTTGTATTTCTTCCTCTCCTAATTTTTCTGCGTAGCATTCTCTCCATGCTTTTATTATATTTTAAATGTTTGTTTGAGCGTCTCCATTCTTGTCATTTATTGTGTTTATTTCCTTGATACTTTTACTTCTTAGTGATTTTATTATTCCCTAGAATCTTCTGTTGTTGTTAAAATATAAATTTTGTAATTCTTCCCCAAAGTTTTCCCAGTTCTTTCTTTTGGCTTCTTTCACTTCCTTTTTGGCTTCATTTGTATTTCGTGTAGTTTTCTTGATTCTTAGTTTTGATATACCTTCTTCCTCCATGCTTCTTTCTTCTTCTTTATTTGTTTCTTTCACCTCTTTGTTCCACCATCTTGTTCTCTGTTTGTTTTGTTTTATTGCAGATATGCCACATATTAGTTTTGTTCTTTAAATTCTTTATTATCGTTTCTAACTCCTCTGTTGTAATTGGCTCGTGATGCCTCTGATTTCGCTTCTCTTCTTCTATCTTTGGTTTCTCTGCTTTGCTGTCATATAATTGTTTATAATAAGTGGTTGCTACCATTATGATTTTGTTCCTTTTTTTTAGTGTTGTCTCTCATTACCGTTACCCAATTTTTTCTGTGCTCAATTCTTTTTTCATTTTCTTCGTTGAATCTGTTTCTTGACTAATTTCTCGAATTTCTCTATTTGTAATCAGTGAAAATAAATACATATTATTATTATTATGTATTATTATTATTAATTTTTTTCTTTCAAATTTTCTTAAGTCTGTTTATTTCTCTCTTTGTCAGCTTGTTCAGTTTGCTATATTCTATTATATTTCTGGCCCCTAACAATGTTTTAGCCTCTTCTCTTTTTTATATTAGATCTATGGTCCTTGTTTCGTTCTCCTTGAAATCTCTTCTATACATTTAGTCTCATCCCATCTTCCTTTTGAATTATCTCTAGTCTTTCTGATTTAATTAAAACTGTTACCATGACCAGTCTATGTTCTGAACTCATTTCAAATTGATTATACACTTTTACATTAGTTATCAATTCATTTTTATTGCTTATTATAAATTAGAATCTATTTCGTTTCTATACTGTCCGTTCGGAGATCTCCACGTCCATCTCTTTCCCGTTTTTGCTTTAACAAATGTGTTTATAATATAAAGTCTATTAGCAATCTTCCCCTTTATGATACCAAGGTCTATTAGATTTGGGATTTTTCTACGGTTTGTAGACCAGTAGGTGGGTTCTCCTGTAGACAGACGAGTTAGATTGTTTTCTTGTACAGTCGCCGTCCTTCAGTTCATGGTTTGCAATGAAATCTCCTGCTTCTGGATATCTGTTGCCCATAGTCTTGAAGAAATGAGTGTAATCTTCTTGGGTGATTATATATTTGAGTGGGCAATAAATTGCGTAGGTTTTAAGAGGGACTGTTTTATCTTTTATTAATACGGTTGTGGTTTCAAGTTAATGATGTTTGATGTTGTTTCGAATAATTTCAGCTGTTCGCCGTACCACAGACTTTAATAGTTTTTTAAGGGATTTTAAATATTGCAGCGCAACAATTAAATAAGATGGCTGATTTATTACACCACATTAATTTACTTTGTGTTGCAAAATGTCTGTTATAAAATACCTGAATACATAATATATTCTCAGAAGCTGGTTAAATCAATTATTAATAAAACATGATTCATAAAACCAAATGTCTGAAGATCGTTGTAAATAACCACCTACGCATAATTCTGTTTTGGAATACATAACATGAGGCTAGTCATTTACATAAAACTTGTCGAAGGCATTGTGCGAGCTGTCATTGACGATTATTTTTATTTTTGAGTCAATAAGTTGCTTGCTGAAACTGCTATAAATATTTACTAGAATAAAGCATTAACGCTTCTTTGTAAGGTAAATTGTTTGTTACTATTATTTGATACATAAAAATTACTTTTCCTGTTTTTTATGGATCAAATTTCTAAATTGTTGTTTGGGTAAATTTATCTAACGATTTCTGGACTGTTTAACCAAAATTGAATCTTTCCGTTTCAGATCCAACAGAACCTCAAATATTAGGAGAACTTCCGACTGAAAGTTTCGAAGCTCTCTCATTAGACAATAACATAAACTATCACCAATCGCCGCCTCCTGAACTAGATACAACTCCGTACTCAAGATCGAAATCCAATTTAGATCAAGTATATGTAAGCCGTTTGTCGAAACAGGACCGTGAAAATGTGTTACCGAATATAAACAAAGTGAAAACTCAACAGCCGTTTCAAAAGTTTAATTTGCAAAGACAGAGTAGTTGTAAGGATGTTCCCGAGAAACTACCTACAAATAATAATATCAAGCATAGTGTATCTGATGCTAGTTTAAGTAAAAGTTCGAATGTGTCTTCTCGAAATGCATCGCGAAAGAATTCGTTCTCTCGGCCTAGTCGTAACTCGAGTGTACCTAATGTTTCTCGAATTCCTACGACTGCTAAACCGCTCGAAAAGCCTGCACTTGTAAAACCGCTTCCTGTTATACCAAACAATCCTGTCGATATCTATGTTAGTCCTGTTAGTACAAAAATTTCACCCGAGGAGAAGCCTGAAAATGAATATGTGCCGTCAGCGGTTGATAAACCCGTCGGATTAGATCTGGATGATTTTTTACCGGTGAGTAATAATTTTAATGTTGTTTTGTTCGTATTTTAATTAAATCATTTTGTAGAAAAATCATCGGCCGTGCAGCTTCGACAAGCAATTACCCGATATGTCCGAAGCTGAAGTTTTAGGGGTGGTGATGAGAGGACACGAACCGATGATGGCTGTTCTTATGTCGAGACAACGTAACTTAAAAATAGTCTTAGCACAGTACAAGACGAAGGATGCTAAGGCTGCCATCGAAACTGCCATCGCTTTGAACGATTTATCAATAATAGTAGACCTCTTAGGCATTTTTAATAATAAATTGTAAGTTAATCGATGGGACTCTGTAGCTCTGGTGTTAAAAGCATTTATTTGTTGTAGTTCTCTTTGGAATTTGGACTTGTGTGTCCTGCTCTTACCAAAAATTCAGGACCTTCTGCAGAGCAAGTTCGAAATGTAAGTGCTTTTTTGTTTCTTTATTTTGTTAATATTTCATGAACTAACTGCAATTTTGTATAATCGAGAAGCAGAGTGATAAAAAAAAAGTAAGTAAGCATTGATATTTTATTGGTTTTTAATTGTTTGTGTATACATGTCATATTTGTTCATCAAATTTGTAAAATTGTAGTTAGTTTTAAAGGCTAGCATAGGTCGATTATTTTTAAGATCAAATCAAATTTTTGAAATTGTGAACGCAAACTTAATCATTTGATCAAATGTAAATACAGAAAATATTCAAAACTTCAAAAATGTTGGTTGGGTTGCGTACACGCCAGGCGTAAATGCCCCGGCTTTTCAGGTTGAATGTTCGATTGATCTCTTACTAAAGCAGGGTTGACATTTTGTGCGAATTATCAAAAGAAATTTTATCATACACTGAAGAAAAATTAAAAAATCGGCCGATTAACAATGCTAAATTAAATGCGTGCGTTGGATTGCATATACGGCAGGCGTAAAAGCCCCACTTAAGATTTAATTTTCAATTTCAGGCTGATTTTGGTTTATATTAGATTGATCTTTTGTTACTAAAGCAAGGTTGATGATTTGAGCGAATTAGCAAAGGCGATTTTAGCATAAATTAAAAGAATAATTATTCTGCCATTTTATTAAAACGCTGAATTAAATGCGTACGTTGCGTTGCATACACGTCAGGCGTGATTAAGGGCTGTACCCCTAGTAAAATGTAGTCGTTTTGGTCAACTTAGAGCTACAATTTTTTATTTATTTCAAAAGATGAAAATAAGGTTAAAGTTTTATATCATTCCTTAAACCTTTCCCTATCCGTTATCGTAGAGTTTTTTACAAAAATCTTAAAAACAAATACGTGAAAAATAACTATAACTACCCTACACTCGAGACAAAGAAAGCTTTTTTTAATAACACTTCTCACTTCCTTTATTTTTTTTAACACAACAATCTATTATTATACCTATAATAATATAATAAATATTATAGTCCATTGCCGCGTTGCCTGCCGAAACTTTCGTCCGGAGACTAGATGAAAATGATACCTATTTGCGCAAGCGCAGTGGAAAATTGCAGCAAAATTTCGCCGCTGATTGACCGGCGTAGGGGCGTGGTAAGGGCACGTTCAATCGCGGCTGTTGGCACGTGACAAATTCAAGTTATTTAGTTTACAAGTAATACAAGTAGAAATCATGCGTGTAAGAGTGAATTGTGTTAAGCGCGCATTTAGTGCGCGTTCTGTTTAATTCCTTGTTTTTATTTTGATTGGGTGGATTGTTCGTTACTGGTTATTGTTATTTACAGTGAAACTTGTTAAAACGGAAACTCGCGGGTTCGGAAAAATTTGTTCGTTTAGGCAAGTTTCCGTATTTAAAGGTTTGTAATTTTTAGACACAATCAAACATTGGTATTTATATACGTATCGGTATTTTGACTTAATTTTATTATAAATAAGTTCAATTTTCAAAACTAGTTACATAATGTATGTCTTGTAAACTTGCGTTTTACCACACTGAAGTTCTTGCTGGTTCAGTTTAACAGGAACATTATTTTCAAACATTTTTATGACTTCAATATTTCTATTTAAACCTAAAGTATTGTTTTAAAACTGCTTATGTAAGTACTTCAAGCGAATGAAATAAAATGCGATCTCGTACTTCGTACTACAAAATTTCGGTAGCTAATTGTCTGCAATCAGATTTATAATTAAATATGTATAAACAAAATATAATCTGTACAAAACATAGTCCAGCATAATTATTCCGAGAATTTGCCCGCGTCCTTCGTCCGTATCCAATTTCGACGCAATTAACATGTATAGGGTTACGTCTGGAGAACTGAAAAGTTTGTTTTAAAAGGTTTTTTTCCTTAAATTTTAATTCAATTAGCCACGATTTTCGTTCCATTTCCGCGTTAAAGAGGTTTCCGTTTTACAATATAAAAATACATATAGATCGGGCGGGACCCTGATTATTGATGTATTCAGCAGTAAGAAGAACAGGGGGATGGACTTTCTGTTTAAATAGGGAAGTAAGTGTTTTTAGATATTGTTTCCAACTCGATTTTGATATGCCCTCCCACTAAAAAAACCGCCACAGCTTAGATTTACAGAATTGCCTGCTGATAATTATTGCTGCTTGAGTGCTTGGTGTTGAAACTTCATAGTTACTAAAGAAAGGGAAAATAACCAAATATTCTCTTAAAAATTCTCGTTGTCCTGGTTAATTTTATCCATATTCGTTTACTTAATTTTCAACATGAACGTATTTAAATATTTTCAAATACAAATTATTATCATTAAACTAGATCCTTCTAGCGTTCTAGCTAACTTAATATTACATTTTTAACATGTTATAATTAATGTACATAATTCAATTTAAATATCCCTAGCTATCTAACTTATTATTTATTTACATTTCTTTTTAATTGAATTTTAAATCTGTATAAAACTCAATTATTTTCTAACTCATAACATTTTAAAACTCCATCCTAGTTAAAAACAAATTTATGAAATATATAACATCAATCAGTTATTGTTTTAAATCCAATATAAACAAAAGAAATTGTTATACTTGTTTTTTGTTTCTGTACGTAATACAGTGATACAAGAATATGTCTTAAAATAAAAAAAGATAAATGATATAAAGCTAAATACTGGTACATAGGTTATATAACTTATTAGGTATATTATAACTTATAACTTTGAAGTATTGATATAAATTTTTCTTAATTCTAATCCTCTAGATTTCCGAGAATCCAGTAACTCGGGCAATAAAGCATTGTGATTAAATGTAAATAATTTTTCAGACATACTACAAAATAACAAGCACTTTTTCCGGTAATGTGTAACTCTCCTTGCACTTGAAAATAATAATTATGGCTCGATTTTAGAGATAATGTTTCGTTACTATTTTGTAAAAGGTTTATAACTGGTTTATCACCAGTAGCTGCTTCTGTTGGCGTGTAATTTCTAGCACTAAATGGGCATTTAATTCCCATTAAGGAATCCTCCGATGGTATTATTCCACCTGGAGATGCTGCTAAATATGAATGGATCTTATCTATAAATAGTCCACATTTTGTTACAGTTGGTCCAGTGTTATATTCGAAAGCTTTGATAGCATTCGTTTCAATTTGGTTACCCCATATTATAGCAGCGTTTCCCTTGAAATGAGAGTAAAGTAGATTATTTACAAACTTATGGGTCGAAATTGTGGCTTTTAGTTTGCATATTTTTCCGAAGTTGGAAGCTGTAATGCGTTTTATTCGCATTTCCCGCCACAAATCGCAGTTATGTTGATTCCTGGTTAGAATTTCAATTTCTTTTGGATTCTCTTTTGCCAAATCATCTAGATAAATCTGTTTTTTCTTGTTAAATTCTTGAACAGGCATATCTTATAGAAAAGGTTGATTGGCATTTGGTCTATGGTTTTCGCCGGGTTGATTATTAATATTTCTTTTTAGTTTTTACACAATTACTATCTACGTCGCCTGTTTCAAAAGCCAATCGCTTATTCCCTACCAGCTGCCGCCATTTCATCCTATGATAACTCGTTAATTGCGTTGTAGACACCTTCTTGATATTTTGCGAAGGTTTTATTTGATATGAATATTAAGTGAAGATGTAATTTCTTCTAAAGAAGAAAAGCCTCCACCCGTTGCAATAACCCCCGATACCGCGGCAGTGGTCACATCAACCTCTTTGTTTTCCAGATTTTCACTGTAGATAACATTTTCAACGTTACACATCCTACACTTTGTAATAAATGCACTTCTAACTCCAATTCTTTGTTCACAAATTACGTCTACCTCAGAAAAGGTGCAACCCAACATTTCATGACGGATGGCCTTCAAAGATTCAAATAAATGACCTATATCAACTATTCTTCGCCCATAAATATTATTTTATATCTCAACATTTTCCTTTTTTTATGTCAGATTCATACCTTTTACTAAATAGTGTTGATGATTTGAGCAAATTAGTAAAGGCGATTTTACCACAAATAAAAAACAGCAATCTGCTGTTTTATTAGACGCTGAATAAAATGCGTACGGTGGGTTGCACACAGGCCAGGCGCTTTTAAGATTTAATTCCACGCTGACTTTTGGTTTATGGTAGATTAATCTCTTGTACTAAAGGTGAATGGATGATTTGAGCGAATTAGCAACAGCAGTTTTAGCACAAATTAAAGAAAAATTAAAAAATCGTCGTGCATTGGGTTGCCTGCACAGCAGGAGTAAACTTACACAATTTTTTATTTCGGCTCACTTTTAGCCAGTGTTAAAATTCATTCCGCTTATTAGCTCAACATTTAGTTATTTGAGCAAATTAAGAAATAAAATTGTTAATAAAAATAAATAAAAGAATTTAGAAATGTTATTTATTTGCCGATGGACACGGTGGGTTGCATACACTAAAATTTATGTCTTTTATTATTATCAACACTTATTTACGCAATAACTAAAATGGAATATCAACATTTAGTTAGGTAATGCTTGGCATGCTGACGTAATCACGTAATTCCCCAGGATTTCTAAAAACGTTGCTGATAAACTCGGCATAAGTCAATATTTTTCTATGAGCTAAATGCAGTGGAAATATTTCTATTTTGGTAATTGAAAAAATAACATTTGTCATGTTGTAACTGAGTTGTGAGCGATTTCATAACGTCAGCTGTTTTGTAAGCAGTGCTGTACACTGCTTTAAAGTTATAAAACTATTGCCATAATTTAAAGCATCATTCCAAATATTTAAAGTTACTTCCAAATGAATTTGTAGAATTAGTTACGACGATCTAATTTAAATTGAAAGGATTTATATTCTTTTAAAACTGGCTGATTCACATAAGGCGCGCGGGAGCGCCCCTTAAAGTCTTCAAATGCAACCCAACATACGGTGTGCCCACCTTAAATCGTGACGTCTTACTGGATCTGAATATGCAACCCATATTACATTGCATGTATAGTCTATACCTGTAATGTAATATGGGTTGCATATTCAGAGCCAGTAAGGGGTCACGATTTAAAATGGGCACACGGTATACAGCAAAATACTACAAATGTCTACAACTTAAAAATAGTTATTTGCGCTCCAAGTTATGGTAAGTGAACTTTTTTATCCGAGGTGGTAATTTGTGGACCGAAGCGCAGCTGAGGTCCATAAAGCCACCGAGGATAAAAAAGAAACTTACCTACGCGTTGCGCATTACGTTTTTCTCACTACCACAAAATAAAATTCATTAATAATTTAACAAAAATTGTGACGTTTATATTTATGACAGTTTAACGGCGCTGTTGCTATGGTACAAACAAACACATAAACGCAATTTCTGTTTTCAGTAACGAAAAGAATGAAATCAAACATTTTGTAAATACACCTTCATTTAACATTCAACGTTGTTCCAATTGTAAAATTAGTTTTAATATTAATAAATAAGCACGTATTCTCCATTATAACTATTTATTTTTTTTATATCCGTTATGGTGTAGCGTTATGGGGTACCATGCGCGGAAAGTGACCTGCCGCGGTAAATCGTCTTTTTTGCCCTTAGATACAGTCTGTTTTTGTTCAATTAAATGTTTTAGTTTCCATTATTGTCGACTTTTTGACAATGAAATGTCAATTTACCAAGGTGGTAGTGAGAAAACAAAATTTTATCTAGTTAGTAAATACGTTCATAAATACTCATTGTTTGCTAATTCATTAAAAGTGACAGAAATTGCCAATTGTGATAATAATTTCTTTCATTAAAGTTATTAGTATACAAAATTTTTATTTTTTGCGTTTTTTCCGTTTCGTAATGTTCCTTTTGTATATTTTGGTTTTGATATAAATTTGTTTTTGTTATTTTTCTTAATTTCATAGTTATAGGTTTTGAATATTTTCAATTTGAATTGTCATTCTGAAGCAAGGCATCTCTGATTATGTAAATTTATTTATGAATTTGTAAGTTGGGTTGCCTATTCCAATAGTTAAGGGGCGCGTCTTACGTGAATCACCCAGTATAAATGTACTCTTGTAAGTAACAAAGTGGATGACTGCTTGCTCTACGATTGAGAGGTTCCTGGTTCGAATCCAGCTGTAGTCAGATTAAATCTGAGGTAATTAGCCTTGGAATTTGTTAAGTTAAGTTTAGAATCGCAATTAGTCACCACCGATAAGCTACAAAAGAAAGAAATTCCGAAGTTACAGTGTGTGTTAGATTGTCTGCTAAAGGTGGGAACGAGATTTCGAAGCTTGAGCGAGATTGGGCCAAAAAAGATTTGTTGAACCGAGCCGAGCCGAGCTTCTTTAAAATTGCTTGTAAAACTCGGCAATCTTGAAACTCGGCGAAGGCTTATTCTTCTTCTTTCTCAAATCCCATTATGCCTTTATGGCGTGGGATAATGTTCTTCAATCCATCTTCTCTATTTCTTTCGATCAACAGCTATTTTCTGAATTTCGTCAAGTGTCTGATCATGTTTCTTAGCTACACCTTCAATTATGTTTTTCATCGTTTTCCTCGGTCGGCCTGGTGTTCTTGTTTCTGTTGATTTCGCTTGTAACTATTGCTTAGTTTTCGTACTGGGGTCCATTCTTGCAACGTGCCCGTACCATGCTAGTTGCTTTCTCCACCTTCGTCTATATTGTTTCTTGCTTTAGTTCTTTGTAGATTGTTTCGTTCTTCTCTCTATCTAATTTTGTTATTCCTAGTATCTTTCTTAAGTATTTCACTTCTGTAGCGGTGTGTGGGTAGAACTTCTGTGGAGTATAGTAAAGTTGGGGTTACTATTGTATTGCATATTTGTTGTTTTGTTTTCTTCTCTATTTATTTTTTTCATAATATTGTTTTATTAATAGTGTAATAGGTATACGTATAGTGGTTGCTTTCTTAATCTTGTTTGATGTCTCTGCATCTATTTATTGAGCCTAAGTATTCAAATGTTGTTGCTGTTTCTAGTTTCTTTTCTTTACACCTAAATTAGTGAGTATATTGTTCCTTGTTTCTTTTAATTTGCATAACTTGTTTTGTTTTCGCCTGTTTCCATTCCCATATTTTCGATTTCTATTGTCCACACATTTATTAGTTTTTGCATTTTCTTTTTTTTGTTTGCTATAAGAACTATGTCATCTGTATATTATAATAGTGCTTCTATTTTTATAGGCTTTATGTTTATCGTATGATTGTTTTAGGTACTTTCTTTTCCATCCAATTCTTCAACACTGCCCATATGTATATGTACCTATATTATGAAGAGAAGGGAGCTTCATGAGTCTCTCTGTTTTAATCCAGTGATTTTGTTCCATCTAACTGAATTATTCCCGTTACATTCTCATGCTCTTTAGAGTCATAGTTAAATTGGTTGTTTTAGGTAATTCCATATTTTTTCTTCTGTTGACGGTATCAAATGGGGCCTTAAGATCTATAAACGTTAGAAACAGTGTCGATTTTAATTCTACTTTGTCTTCTATTGGCTTGAAATTCGATAAATGCTCGACGTTCAATTAAGTTCAAAAAATTGGTCGAATGCACACTCCTGTCTTATGTTTCTTCGTGTTCCTTGGAAAAGGCTTAAAGCTTGGTAAAGGTTCGAAGCTTGATATAAGCTTAAAGCTCGACAAAGGCTCGAAACTCGACGAGATCTCGAAACTCCGGTAAAGCCGAGCCGAGCCGAGTCGAGCTTGTTCCAAATTTTCTTTGAGCCGAGCCGAGCTTAAAAATAAACAAAATCTCCACCTCTGTTGGCTGCATTGCAGGCGTAAAAGCTTCAGTTTGAAAATGTAATGTTTTTGTTGAGCTGATAAGCTCCTTTTTTATTATTTCTTCTGCATTTGAATGTATTATCTTCGTTTAATTAAATAGCAATTAGTACAATGACGCAAGAGCAAGATGTAATTTCCTAGGTATTCTAACTGTAACAGTATATCAGCGAATTGATAAACTTTGGCGCATAGGGTAGAGTTCATTTCTCTGTTGATTACTTTAATTTAAATACATATGGCTTATTTTTAAACTCGTATTATGTGCCTGAGTAATGCCTCTTCATTAACAGTTCTGTAAGCTTTGCTATTATTGCGCTGAGCAGTATTCTAAATTAAAGACTGCAAATCAGTGAATGTTGTTTAAGCCCTTGAAATTGGTTGCTATACTTTACACATTAGATTATCAACAAAATATAAATAATTTTAATGCAATTTTTTACGTGGTGTAAGTTAGGTTGCATACACTGCAGGCGCCGTAATTCATTTTATCGTCGACCAGCATCATAATGCTATCATCATTATAGAGAAAATCGTGCATAATATTATACTTTATGGCACTGTGCCATAAAGTTGTTATAACAACGGAATAAACAAACGTTACTTAACAACCACATCAGTCGTGATAGTAACAAATACTATTTTTTGCATTTTGACAAAAAAAGTGGACTTTTTTTATTAAAAAATCTTAAAGAAAGCAACACTTTTTTTAACTATTTAATTTTTCATTTTGCATTAAGTAAGTATGCTTTAAATAAAATATTGTAAATTGTCAGTTTGACAACTGTCAATTCTCAA
Source organism: Melanotus villosus (assembly GCA_963082815.1). Taxonomy (NCBI): domain Eukaryota; kingdom Metazoa; phylum Arthropoda; class Insecta; order Coleoptera; family Elateridae; genus Melanotus; species Melanotus villosus. The sequence continues at coordinate 9,363,191 of OY720420.1, read as the reverse complement.
ATCCTTTTTATCCTATTTTGAGGGATTTAAGATGTCAAAATGCAAAAAAATATTGTGTACAACTCGTATGAAAGCATCTTTTTTTCACTCGTTTGATTGATGCACTCCGGCTTCGCCGTCGTGCATCAAACTTCAAACTCATGAAAAAAAGTATTGCTTTCATTACTAGTTGTACAAATAACTATTTGTGACAAATGCGCCATAATTTTATATAACCTGAATAATTATTATTTTAGCAAAAAAAAACTAAATTAAATTTCTTAATACATAAATAATAAATTGTAATGCAAGTCGACGATAAAATAGTATATGAAATTCTTTTATAATGCAGTATTATGGCATTCATGAAATTATCGCATTCACTGCGTTCATGCGCTAATTTCATTCATGCCATAATACTGTACACTATAAACTAATTTCATAATGTACTATTTCGAACTTATGGAATGTGTTATTTATGGATTTTGCACGTTAAACACGTCATTAACAATGGTTTGTTTGTTTATTTATTATCTATTTAACAAGTATTGTTTAACTATGCGTTATAAATTGCAGTTTGTTTAAATGAAGGCCACAAACGTTACACAGTTACACTGGCCGAAAAACGTTGTTTTATAATTAAAACAAACAAATAAAAAAATAGTTTTGTTAATTAATTAATTAAAAATTAAATTTAGTACCTCATAATAAATAGTTAAAGCTAAAACAATTTCGTAACGTATTAAATAATATTCGAAGCGTTTATTATTTTTTATAGAGCAATAAATCGACGATTTCCTGCAAGCAAGGTTAAACAAGATCCTATAATTTAGCGTATCAAATAGGCGTGTATAATAATTAAACGGGCAAATATGTCATGTCAACCTATTATTATCCTACACATGTAACATTTACTTTTCTGGGCTTAAACGCAACCGTGCGTGAAAACACGGAAGGGCTTAACTTATCTTTTTTTAATTGGCTTTCAACTCAAACTTTCAACGATTTAAAAATGTAGATTTTTAATATTTGAGATCCTTTTTTTAACTTTTTCTGTTGTTTCTATTTTTAATGAGCGTTGATTGAAATTGTTTGTGAGTGTAAAATGTAAAAAAAACTGTCACAACAAGCATCAGAAAATATTATAACAGTTCTTATCTGCCCTGATTGCCTTTTATAAATAATATTGTGCTGACGTTAGCCGCATGGCGCTGATTACCGCCCATAGTTTGTACAGCCATTGGTTATTAGCAGCTATTTCTTCGTCTAATGATAGTCGGTAAGTGGCGCCATGCGGAAAATATCTGGAACTTGCAAATGACCAGGCCGGATTGTACTTTTTTTTTAAATGTAAACTCAAATTTATGATTGACTGGTCGTTGTCTTTAGTTAATTTAAAAAAATCATTATCAAAGGCTGAATTTCACTTGATAAAAAATATTTTATGTATGTTTTGTTGTGGCTAGTCTGATACATACTTAACTTACTATAATAAATAAGAATTTCTAAAATTCCAAAATTTTTTATCATCCGCCTGCAGAGGAAATACCCTGCGTTTCTGTATTTCACGTCTTCAGTAACGGTTTTTTCCAGTGCACTCGTAATAGTTTTACCGTGACTGTTAATAATTAGCAAAAATTAGCTTCATGCGTTCGTGTTCGGCCAGATATGGGCTAACGTAAAACTGATACATTTTTTTTTTATGTATTGGGAAACGTCAGCTGGTTAACAAGAGGTAAAAATTAGACAGGCGGAAACAAATCATTATCGGCAATTAGGAAGACCGGCTAGTCTTGTCGAAACATTTTAGGTTTCATTTTTACATTAGAAAATGTGTATCGACCCGTTGGGTTTAACACGTTTGAAGTGTTCGAAAGTAAAATCTTATGGGTTTCCTTTTTAAAATAAATGGTTGAATCATCAAAGTTTGAAGTAGCAGAAAGTTCTATAATTGCAGCGATAGTTGTTTTTCTTGTGTTTTGAATCGTTTAAATATATTATGGGCCTGTATTCTCGCACTTACAGTCGACTAACGCCAGTCGTAATTAAATGAAAGCGTTAAACGATACAGTCTTATGTGATTTTAACATGTAGAAGAGAGAGGCAATGTTGCTATGTCATTAAATTTGTTTATGAGTTTAAAGGTGAGGCAAGACTGCGAGCTGTTAATTTCTGCAGCAATTACATCCAAATTTCGATGCTTTTCCATCTCATCCCATCTCATCTCATACCTGAAACCTGACTTAATCCAATCGGAAAATTTCCCATTAACGTAGGTACTTCCATCATTTTTTACTTTGTGTTAATTTATTTAAATGTAAAAAAAGGGGAAGATATACAAACGTCCAAAAGCGTCAACATCAAACGACTCCAAATTTGCAGATAATTAGCGCGCCTTTAAAATATTATTCAAAGCGTTCGAGTGAAGGCAGCTGCGCGTGGTGTCACCGAAATTTTCGTTCTCGTTAGCATACGTTTTTTTTTATTGTCCCATTATAAAGTGACAAACTCATCGACGCACAATGAAAAAGATGTAAGTATCGGGTTGCTCACATCAAAATACCCATAATACAGTTTTGACATGGAGACCTCTTGAAATTTAAATGTGATGCCCAGGCGACGATGAGAATATTATGCAAACAAACCGTACGCATCGAAAATGAATAATTTCGTAAATGTTTACGGATTAGGAACGTTGTAGCAATGTGGACGTTTTCTCACAGTTGCAGTAAAAGGGTTGGCCGTGTTAAATTGCAAATGTTTCGATTTGATACCGGATCCGGAACCAACGCGTGCCCTTTCACACCAATGAATATCTAATGTACTGACCATTTTAATATTAATTCGATTTGATTTCGTAGTTGCCTTTATTACACCTTCATTCCCGAATCGATATTTTCAAAACGAATCTCGTTGTTAAATTTTTCTCGTAAAATTAACAAAAATAGCACTAAGAGCTGCGGCTTCCAACTATCCTAGTTATCCAAGCTAATAAAATTAGCAAAATTTTGACTTGTTATCGTCCGGAGTCTTTGTCTGCAAACAGCCGCCCTTGAAATTAAAAAGAACGTCGGCTCCGTTTTCGCAAAGAGAATGAATCAAACGAAACAAACGAACGTCGGCGGCAATTTGATCGTTTTTAACAATCGGCAATTTGAATATGCAGGACGAGGCGTATGCAAAAGAGATCGAACAATAAATAATAGTCGCGGACGCCCCATAAATTATAATATAACCCGACACGGCCGGCGCAAATTAGCAAAGCGAGCTTAGGAAGCCCTTTAACTACGTCACGGCCGACTCGGGGACTAACGTTCTGGGGTTCCAAAATTAGCCAACTAGAATGTGTAAAATTGCCGATGGAAAAATGAGCTTTGAACGTATACGAAAGCTGAAGTAAAGGGCTTGAAATTTGCTTTGTAATTTTATTCGAAGGTTTTGAAAGGGTTTATGTCGCTTGTAACTATAATTAAAAAAAAAAAAAAAATAGGCGTCCGTAGAAGGTATCGGAAAATCAGCATTTAATATTATCCAAACCAATGCTTCTAATTCGTGTATTCCAGTTCTTCCACTCAGCTTGATTGCTGGTTATTGTTATCATTTGTTCAGTTGTTTTTCCTTTCTTGTAGACAATTTCTGGTGTTTATCCGTGTCCTTCTTGGCCTTTCTCCTTTTTTATCCCTTCCGTTCCCCATTACCCTCTACCAAACTATCCTTGTTAATGTGATATGCGGCAACCATTTTACTTGAACTCTTACATTGTTTCCATGTTTGGTTCTTGTGGCATTTGAAGCTTAAATCTTGCGTTTTGTATCTATTTTTCGCCATCTTTCCATCTTCTATTTTCGTCCTTTGTAAAATACTTTCATGTTTTCGATGTTAGTTGCTTCTCTGTTATTGACTATCAACAATCATCAGCTTACTTTTATTTATGTTGATATCAATTTTTACAGGGTTCCCGCTGTTCTTGAAACCCCGAAAAACCGGGAAGAGTTGGGGAATTTTGTCGTTTACCCTCTGTATATTAGTCTATAATATTTATCTTTGTTTTTTTCCTGTAAGTATGTTTTGTGTTTGGTCGTACTTGTTTTGAAAGTTATTCCATGATACATGTATCAAACACTTTGAATATTGCTTATTATTTCAGACTTTTATATTAAAAAAAATATATGTTCCACATAACATCTCAGATTGCCAAGCAAAAAAAGAACGTGCTAATCCATTATTCGCAACGTTCCATTTTTCTTCAGTGAACAGCGATCTTTTTATTTTAATTTATTTTTCAATAAATAGAGCATTTATTAAAAAAAATTGTAATTTTCGGTATTCAGGGATTTGCAAATATGTTGGTTAGAGAAAAGTCAGGGCAGTAGAAAATCTTCAGTGGGAACCCAGTTTTCCCTGTTTCTTCACCCCGTATATTAGTTACTAGTTGCATTTTCGCCATTGAAATCGCTGTTAAGACAGTATAGAATAAGCCCTTTATCAACTATAAATTTCTGTATCCTATTATCGTTTATGAACAGCTATAATGCCCCGAGGAGATTGATAATTACCAAATAATTTTATGACAGTTACCGAAAGCACGTTGCTTGGTAACCGCCCACGCCGAAGGCGGTGGGGTGTTACCTAAAAGCAACGTGCTTGAGGAAGTTGTGATAAAATTATAAGTTATTTATCAATGATCGAGGCATATTCGGTGAGAAAATTTTATTAATTGGCTCGTTATTTTCACCATACCGTGAAAACGACATTTTCAAATTATAACAATTAATATTTAATTATCTGTTAAAAACTGTTTGTTACTTGGCAACCTACTTTTCTGATCACGTGTGCGAAAGTAACCAATCGGAACAACATTACACTGTTAATTTTTTAACCAAAAAATGTTCACTATAAACAGCAGGGTGCTTAAACTGTTTCCTTGCTTTGATTCCCTTTTTTGTTAGGAATTCGCCGGACTTCTCGTCATTTAATTGAACTTTACCTATTGCTTCCTTGTAAATGCTTCTTACCACTTCAAGCCCTTTCTTATGGATTGCAAAAAGTGAAGGTATCGATTTTGATACTCCGTGAGGGAGTATGGCCCGCAACATGGAGAGTTAAGGTCTCCTATCTCGCTTTCATACCTGGTATAGTTACCGTCAACTAAAATGGTTAAAACCACTTCAGCCTTAAATCTATAATCCCTTGAAAACCTACCGAAAGCGTGAACCGCACTTAAAAATTCTATTTAAAAGAAGGAAAATTGTAAACAGATTATAATTGCTATACTAAAATTTAACAATATTTATATATTATTTTCGGTGATTGGGCAGACTACCTGCCGAGCATCCGACTCTGATTTGGCCCTGAGTCCAATGCTAACCACTTTCTTTACCCATGCCTTTGAAATTATTTGGATACGTTTTCTAAAACCCAGTCTTTCCCCCTTCCCCCAACCATTTTGTCATTTCTAGATTTACAGTCTTCCCAGCCTGCCCTTCCAATTTTTGCATTTTCCGTCTTCTCCGTTTTTCTTTCATCCATGTTGTTAGTTTCTTCTGCATTATTATGTTGATATTCAGTTCGTTATTGTTTTGGCTACGTCTTCTTCTCTTCTTCTTCTTCTTTTTGAACCCATAGTCGTCCACTCCTGAATGTAGGTCTCTCCCAGCACCTTCCACTTCTCTCTATCCTGTTCAGTGTTTATCCACCGTTTACCGGCTATGGTTCTAATATCGTCTATCCATCTTTTCGGAGGGCGTCCCACGTTTCTTCTTGTTTGTCTTGGCCTCCCATCTGTCTTTGGCTTATCTAGCCACAAGTCCAGCCCACCTCTACTTCATCTTTGCTACTCTATTGATTACATCATTGATCTTTGTTCTTCTTCTGATGTCTTCACTTCTGATCTTATTTCGAAGTGAAATGCCAAGCATGCTTCGTTCTATGGCTCTTTGTGATGTTCTGAGCTTTTTGGCGTAGGCTTTAGTGAGGCATATGGTTTCAAGTTCGTATGTATTGACTGGTAGGACACATGTATTATATACTTTAGTTCTTAAATTTATGGGAATTGTGTGGTTCATAAGAATGTGCCCTAATTTGCCGAAAGCTGCCCACGTAAGTCTAATTCGTCTGGTAATTTCCGCATGTTGGTTCTCTTTCCCTAGTTTGATAATGTGGCCTAGATAGACATATTCATCACCGCGCTGAATGTAGTTATTGTCTATGTATACGTTGGCATCTTCAGGGCTTATTATTTTTGTCTTGTTGTAATTCATTTTTAGACCTATACTTGAAGAGACTTGGTTTAGTTGTTGTAACATTTCATTTAGTTCCTTAATGTTGTCGGCTATTACGTTGATGCCTTTGTTATTCCATTCCAATTTCTTAAAGACGTCTTCGAGAGCCAACGTAAACAATTTGGGTGACATGGTATCCCCTTGCCGTACTCCTCTTTGTAATGGTATTTTATTCGTCATGATAGTTTCGTCTATTTTAATGCCTATTTTGGTGCCTCTCTACGTAGTACGTACTGTGCCAAATTTTTCCTGGTATACGTCTTCGTATCTTTAAATCTTATTTAATGTTTTTTTTTATTTGGTTGTCTTGACTATTATTCTTCTTGTGTTTGTCATTGCTTTTATTCTATTTTAGAAACGTGTGTTATCTGTCCTATACCCCTGATTTAATGCATTCCCAAATTCTCTCCAAGATTTCCTTCCGTTTTGGCTCTCGAACTCGAACTGCTCTTTTAACTTATTGCTTCTGATGTCGATATTTGTTTATTGAGGTTTATACATTCTATAGCTTGTTCTTCTTGTGATATCATATACCTCTTTCATGCTTTTTCTTTATTTTACTTCCCATTTTACCTCTGTATTGTTTTTTTTTTTAGTGTTCATATTTATTTCCGCTGTCCAGAAGTTCCTTCTGCTTTCTTTTTTGAACCCTTTTTTAATGACCATTTTTTGTTTATTTCTTTGCGAATTCTTTGCCTGGCATTTTTCTCTTATTTATAATTTTGTTGTAGCTATCGTTTCATATCCTTTAACTTTTACTGTTGCGGTTTTATTGCATTCCATTATTGCCCTCACTAATCTGTGTTATTATCCCAATTCTACCACTCTTCTTATTTATCATATTGAGTTTCGAAGTTCTTGCTTTTTGTACATTCGTTTTTTTTTTTCCTAAAAAGAATTTCGTATAAGTAATTTTCAGAGCAGAATTCTATTACTGTTCTTCCCTTCCTTTTTTATTATTCTTATGGTCCCATACATCCTAGTTCAGTATTCCTAACCTTCCATTCCATTCTCTTAAGGGCCACTTCTTGTTTATTTCTTTCTCTTATCATTAGTTCTTTATCCCTTTTCTCCAACATTTTTTCTTATTTCTAATTTTTGTAAGTGGTAACTATTGTTTCATACCCTTTGGCTTCTTCTGTTGGGGTTTTAGTTCATCCGATTATTGCCCCCAGTAATTTGTGCTTTGTTCCCAATTCCGCGTCTATCCATTACTAATTCAATTATTATTGGTATGTTCCTCCGGCGTCTTTGTTCTTTCTTTCCCCCAGTATTCTTTATCTTGGGTTTCCTTCTCTTTGTCTTGATTTAAATATCCTACAAAACTGATCCTATTTTTCGTGGGTTCCAAATCTGATTCAATTGATAACTCTTCTCCTTGAACAGTGATTTTTCCCTTAGGTATCTGGCTAATCCGTATATTTTACCCCATTGACTGGGTCTTGAGCTCATTTTTTCTTCAGTTTTTCATTTTGTAATTCATTTGTTACAAATATTTCTATGTTATCTGGTTTATTATTAATTTTTTTTAGTGTCCAAAGTTTTTTTTATGCACATTTATTTGTATTTAATTTGAAAATTTAATTACATATTTATAAATTTAATTTCATATTTTTAAGTTACACTTTAACTTACCTTCTTTGTTATCCTAATAAGACATCAGATTTTAATTATTTGATCTTCTTGTCTTAGTTCAAATTACTATTTCGCTGCTATTTTTGTAAATACGTCCGATGCTTGCTCTCTAGGATTCAATTTTTCCCAAGCAGACACTAAAAAATCATTTGGTTTGTATTTTATGGCCTCTAAAAATTGTTACGTAACGAGTTTGAAGTTAATGAATCATGTTTTTGTATTCCTATAACCCATGAATGAAAATATGTAAATATTCGAGCTGTGCCTAAATGTCAGGTTTCAAAGGAAGTCAAATACTTCTAATTAAAGTGTGCTAGAATTATACAACTCGCTGTAGTGTTTTCTACAATTCTGCTTTCATTTGTTTCAGATACATGACAACGGCGTGCAATTCTCTCAAATTAATCTTAAAGCACTTCGGTCCGGTGATCAAGTCGAACGTCCAATCACCAGTGGGAAGCTTCGGCGTCGACATCTCCCGGGAAGAGAGGTATCATAAATCATTAAAGTGTTACGATTATTTAGGTAACGTTAGGTCCTTATTGCTCAAAAAGCAGGCGTTGCCAGGCACAGTAGGAAATAATTTTAGGGAAATTCACACCCTTATGCAACATACTTTTGACTGACGGTACTAGAGATATTTAACGCGGGTTTTGGACTAATCTAAACATTTAAAAAAAATCCAAAACTGACTAAATACTAAAAAATTCGAAGAATAAGCGAAGGTTGTGATCGGAACAGCTCAGACTGCTGTGTTGGAAACTTCGAAAATGGAGCTTGTGGTTGGTTAACTCGTATTAAATTTGTCACTCCCCCTTTTTACTCGTAGAAGAAAAGCGGTGACGAAATTTCAGCACAAATTGATTAATTTGCAGAAATTTGTGAGAAAAGTATCGTTAGTTATTAAATACAAAACGAAAACGTACAAAACAGGACACGCATTCTAAATGTTTTTATATTAACTGCTTTTATACCGTGTGTTTGCTAATCGTATGCTTGTCTGTTGGAACGCGTCCGTTTTTATCTTTGATTTCGGTTTTCAAAAATAACTTTCGGGCCCCCCTTCCTTCCCAGTGCAAATTGGCGAGTGTTTGTTAGGATTTTTCGCAATTTGCGCAAGCTTTTGTGATCTCTAGTATCCAGAAATGTGTGTTTTAGTTTAATTAAATTTTTTATTAAGACTGTAACATTTTATTGGATAAACTTGTAACATTTCTTTACGATTAGAAAAAGTTTAACATTTAAATTTATTAAAAAAATCAGATATGGAAATATTTACTATCAGGGTAAGGGAAAAAACATATTTTCTATTCTAAACATCTAACTGCACAAGTATTATATTTTCATACTCAGTAACAAAAAATAGTTTAAAAGTAATTTAGTAATAACCAAAACGATCCGTCCAGAGATTGTCGAGAATGTTGATTCGCAAAATATAAAATAGTTGGGTACAAAATGCATAAAATGCACAGAAACGCACTCAATAGACCGCTTCATATAAAAACGCAACGAACAAATCCTACAGCAACATATTTTATTAATTGGGAATTAACTTTTCTACAATTGGATTATCTATTAATTAGTTGTAGAGATATGGCTGATACTTAAAATTAAACAAAAACATTAATGATTAAAGACTTGTAGATGTAGTCGATTAGATCGATGATTTGTTAACTAACTAATCCTGATATTTCAGATTAATTATTTATTAAATCAGTTAGCAAAGTTTTTTAAGCAATTTTTTAACTGTAAAGTGAGTATCGAATGTTTTAAAAGAATGTAATTTTTAATGTGTTATATGCATAATGTAATATTGTTTTTTTTGTTTTTGCCTCCGTGTAAAGTGACGAGTAGTGTTTATTCTTGCCTGTAATTTAAAACGTGCCATCTCAGTCGAATAATATGGATATTTCTGCAGTTTATAAGATATTCAACTTGGCCTTCATCAAATTAAATTTGTATAACGATTGCATGATGAACTGTAAAATATTGTAATAATTTTTTATAATAATAAAATAATTGAATAACTATTTTAGTAGAAACCTCAATACTTACTTTCCCCCTTAACGGCGATTTTTGCAAATATTTCCTTATCCTGCTTTGGAAACATAAATTAATATGATTCACAACTGAACTATTAAAGGATTTGCGACCAAAATGGGGCTTAAACAAAACAGAATATTGTACAAAGTAATTTCTATTCTTCGATTTTCCTGTTGTGTATTGTAAATTAGTAAAAAACGAGTCAAGATTTACAGAAGAACTTTAGATAAATAAAAACCTAACGCAGTATAATTATTCTTGCAAATAATGTAATAATTGTAGTTTTTTGTGGGTATGTATTTAAATTAGGCATACTTGATGGCAAACAATTATCGTTAAATTTTAATATAATTCTTGTTCATTACATGATGGAGCGTGCCGACTATGCCAGAGGACGCACGCTTTTACGAAGCTCTCCGGGCTGCTTTAATGTTTTTAAGTTTTCTGTAGAAAGCGCGGTTTTATTTAAAGAAATAAATCGTATAACTAGCAAGCGAGAGCTACCGGGATAATAACAAAGCTCTAGTAATTGTAATAATAATAGAACTGGTGAATAAATAAGCTAAAAGTCGGTTAATGCAAGTGCAAGTGGTAAGCGGGAAGAAGGCGGTGCAAGCAGGGCTCAATCACAGGGACCAAAATCACGCATATGCCGGGCACATACGTGGAATTCCACGACGAAATCACAGGTGTTCACCTGTGCAAAGCTACAGCTTGTCAAACGAGAACTTTCACTTGAGTCCAGGGTGCGCAGTGGCAAATTTCTGTTATCAGTAGCGGCGCGCATTTACTTACTGAACGTCGACTAGTGCAGATCGAGTACACTCACAAAAATTATCCCAACTAAAATAAGCTTTATGCTAGCCCGTATCAGAACTAGCTAAATAACTTGGTTTACTGAGTGTACCTCGACGAAGTGGGGAACCGAGAGTAAGTGCATCTCATTTGCTCCGAATGCTGTCTCGCTTCCCGTTCTGCACATCTGAAGTGAAAGTTCTCGTTTGACAAGCAGTAAGTGTTATCACAATTGTAACATTGAGAATTTTAACAATAGATATGTAGTTTAGCCTAGCATAGACCGAATAATAATAATTGTATATCTTATTAGTGCATTCAAATTAGAGTTACATAATTACAACGCGAATTACAGTAAATGTAATTAAATTGCACGACATCTGACAGGTAGTTTGCCGGCGAGCCATCCTAAAAATTAAGGGAACCGAACTTTCCCTGGGCAGAAAAGAAATAACAGGACAGCAGCTTTAGGGCTATAAACGATATTTACAGGGCCAGCAGTAACAAGAGGGCAAAAGTGACCGATTGATGCAAGAAGCGTGTGTTTACAATATTTAAAAATATATTGATAAGATAATACATAAATAGGGAATAGAAAACAAATAAGAATAGCACCTAGCATTACAAAAATTCTGTAATTCTGTAATAGGCAATAGGCGCATGCGATTAGTACATATACATAGACTAAAAGTAGGGTTCATTGTTAGTCAGTAAGCATAAACACAAGAAATCAACGTAAACTAAAAATGTTAAACTAAAATTAAAATATATAATTTCTAGGGATTGTAGCGCTGTTTGCGTTGGAATGAGAAATTTGACGCTGGACGTGCCCTTCTTAAATTCTTCGTCGGGAAGAAGTGCTAGAATCAGCCAGTGGCGCACATTCTCATTAATTTTTTTAATCGATTGAGGAAGACCAAACTCAGACTTTCAACCCTGTAAAAAACGGCTACCACAATTTAATTTACGGATGATTACAAATCCCCCCAGTAGAAATATTTCTGTCGGGCTGATTATTAACAAAAAGCAAAAGTAAAACGAACTCTATAATGCTTTTGTAACTCTACTGAACTGTCTGAACATTGTGAGTTGGCAGCAATGGTGTACATGGCGGAATAGTATTAAAGTTCGCTACTAGATGGAGGTTTCTGCTGGCTTCGTATACCTGACGAGCAGCAACCTCTGCGAAACCATGGTTGCGTTTTACATTCTGCCTCGTAATACTTGTTCAGTAGGCAGTTTTCAGGCCTTTTTGTTCTTTTTTACCTCTCCATAGTAATTATACGTTCCCGTTACGTGCGTATATGAATATCGCGCTTCAAAAGCCGCAATCTGCAACAAAATTGCACCGGTAACCACAGCCCGAACTCGAACGCAAATCAACAACAGTATTCATAAGTTTTACATTGAGGTTTAACGTCCAGACAGATCGTTTCAATTTCTTCAGGTCTCGCTGCGATGATAAACAGAGCACATAATAAAGCTTGCGGTCTGTACAGAAATAAAATTAACTTTGAAAATAAAAAAGGAAAACGCGGTTTGTACATAAAACACTAGAAACTCCGCCACACCTGATTTACTACGGATAAGATGTGCTCATTCGGGTGGAAAGCGAATTTTAAAAATCATGCCTTTTTTTCGGTTGTTTTAGAGCGTGACTAATCTTATTTTGGACGTAAACAACACCGGTTTTTGAAGTTTTTTTTTAAATCGATTTAATACCGGAAGCTTAACTCTTTCGTAATCTGAAAATCTCTACAAATTTTGGATTTTTTTGGGCGATTTTGTTTACTATGAAACTTCGAAAATTTTGAGCAATTCTTATTACGATTTTAAATAAATATTTTCTAAACGTTTGTTTGTGGAGAATTTCTTGATATATTTTTCTAATTCCGCGTGGCAATTTCGTCCCAATAAAAATCATATTTTAAAAGGAAAAAAATTGTGGTTTTCCAAAAATCAGTACGAATTATGAAGTAATACATTTTTGATTCCCAGGGTAGCTTCGTGGTATGTCCAGTTCGAAATTAATTTCGAGATTTAGCTGATTTTGTGATTGCAGATACATCTTCAAAATTAGCCTAGACAAGCATAAAGGTGAGTCTCCTTTCTTATTTAAGCATGCCCTTCGTCTTCCAACGAAATGTAAGTAAATTTAGTTGTAATTAAAATTAAATCATCCTTCGGAGGAGTTCGAATGTCGCAATCAACTCATCTAATATTCATAAAACTCCCAACCCAAGTAATTCTACGTTAATTTTTCTTACTTATGAAGCACAAAGCCCAAGTTCTAAAAAAAATCAATCACTCTTTTCGTGGTCTTTAATCCGAAATTTATTAAAAAAAAGCAAAATCCTGACTCTCATTCAGCAGCAATGATACATCAATTTTAAACGAAATAAAAATGATCGATTGGCAACGCGCACTTGATTATCAAAGGATTATCACGTGTTTTAATGATTTTCTACCCTTCTATTTTCCCGATATGACCGAGGATTTTTGTTATGTTAAACGGTTGCATGGGACCAGCACACGCCTTCGCAACACATGCGTCGAATTTACTGATAACGTAAAAAATGCTGTTACGTTCGGTGATTAATAGATTTTAGGGAGGAAGTTTTAGGAAAGTTGCAGGTTTTCGTATTAGGACGTCTTTGGAGTGAAAGCTTAAACTGAGATAAATTATTAGTTACAATTTTGACTGGTAGAGCTTTGGTACATAAAGTCGAAAGTCAGTGGTTCAATTCCATTCGTTAAAATACATTAAAAGTACTTCCCCAAAGGGGCGAATGTTTAAAAATTTAATTTATAAAAAAATACAATTTGAATATTTATATCTGCATATTAAAGGATGAACTTTAATATAAATATTACAAGAACATTTCTTGCAATTATTTAAATTATCATCAAAGGTTGATTTAGAATAACTTAAGTATTTCGGCATCACTTTAAATGGATAAGGCATTAGTTGCCCTTAAAGTTTTAAGCTCGCTCTAAAAAGAGAAATTTTCTTGGTTAACGAACGTCCAGAACACTCTGCAGGCTTCCACCGTATTCTAGAATAAACAGCAGCCGCATTATTAGGGTTTAAATCGTGGTTGAATTTTAAGTAAATTGGTTCCAAATGTTTCTTTAAATTATTTTTTTAAATATAACTATCTGCCACTAGAGTGAAATAATAATAATTACTAAAAGTAACAAAAATTGTGAAGTAACATTGAAGCTTCGAAATTTTCGGCTGCAACTCAAATATAAAACAAAAATCACCTTAATTTAATCAACAGTAATTACATAAGTGGTGATAATTTTTTGATAATTTTAACTAGATGCACGAATCTTTATTGCTATGGAAATTTCACGAGTGGACGAAGTCCACGAGTGGAATTTCCTAATAGCAATAAAGATGAGTGCTAATCTAGTTAAAATTATCAAAAAAAATTATTACCACGAATGTAATTCGGCGTGATTATTTTTTAAACTATTACACAATGATGACAGTCTTAACGTTTGTCAAAGCTAACTTTTTATGCATTTATTTAAACAAAGATCCAATCACAGAGCAGGTATTTCTCTGTGATCCAATGAAACAACGTGAAAAAATTATCGCTGTAATCAGCTACTAGCTAATTATCAGTGTAATTATGATGCTATTGGTCGATTTGAATTTTTTTCTCATTATGATTGGCTGACAGGACTGTTTAAAAAATAATCGCTAAAATTCACCAGAAAAGAGAAAATCCCTTAAAATTATCACTATAATAATAAAATGTGTACAAAACCCTAATCTTTGGCAGATAAATCTCAACAATTTATACGTTTAGTAAAACTGAACTTAACGATTAAGAAACCATAGCTAACTCATTGATATTAAATCTTTCCCCATCAGCTTCGACACTCCGACAACCCAAAAAAATATGCAAAACAACCCAGAAATATGCAAAACAACCCAGAAATATGCAAAGCAGTTTCGAAATATGCAAATCACTTTATCGGTGTATAATTAACACGTTACGCCCTTTTTTATTATCTAGTATTAACGACAAGTGTAGTTTTTGAATATCACACCCCCTTTCACTGGCTGTGCAGTAAGCAGCCAGTAACCCCCATGTATGCAAAAGATTTAAAACTAAATTCACTCCAGCGATATTATCACGTGCTATATCTTTGTGCACACGTTTTAACACTTGTGTTGCTAAAGCTTAAATGTAACAGATGGTTTTTTGGGTGCGATTTATGATTTAATTAATGAGAAGTACCAATAATTAAAGGAGTCGCTTTCGTGGCTTGGCCAGATTCGACCTTTGGGGATTTCAAATATTTATTTGAGTTCAATTGGAAATTTGTTTGTTAGGTTAGATTTAAATTTTTTTGTCAATACAGGTTAGTTCGGCGTGTTTTAACCAATTATGAAAACTGGGCTACCCATCTTTTTTAAATTTGTATTTTAAGATATCAAAATGAGATTTGGTGTATGTGATATACGAGTACTTACTCTTAAAACTGCATTATTTAACGTAGAATACAAGTTTCTATCACTTTCACCAGAATTAACTTCAGTTTTGTTGTTTTGAATGGAACACGCTAAGCTTATCCATTTAATTTTAGATATGCTAGTGTCAAGTTTGAAACATAATAAAGTAACTTTTTTCAGAAAAATTAATTTATTAATCTAAAGCTAGAGTGTCATGACCTGCGTAAAATGAAAGTCAGGGTTCCCCAACACTCAAGACAAATTGTTTTAGAATTTCAATTGTTTGTGCTGGTGTATCTTTTTTTAAATGGCACTATGGTGAGACTCTGGGATATTAAAAACCAGTACTTTTCAAGGATTTAATTGATACTAATAAAGTAGGATTAATCTGAAAATCTAATTTGGAATAACAACAATAATAAGTCTTCATTCAGGAATATGATATTTTGGGCATTTATATCTCGCAACTGAGTTTCAAAACAATGAAACAAATAGAATGCAGAAAACAAGGGGCCTACGAAAATAGTTGAAGTTCTAAAATGTCTGGAATGTTGGGACACCCTGACTTTCATTTTACTCAAGTCTTGGCACTGCACTGCATACATTTCTGTTGCCATTAAGAATGTTTCAAACTTGTTACTAACATCTATCTATCTACCCAGCCTCTCCAGTCCATTGTTGAACATAGGCCTCCCCAAGACGTTTTCAATTCTCTCTATTCTGTGCAGCTGCAATTCTTTTAAGGTCATCCGTTCATCTAGTTGGTGGTCTTCCCCGACTACGCTTATCAGTTCTTGGTCGCCACTCAACGATCTTTTTTGTCCATCTACCATCTCTGAATATTGCTAGGTGACCTGCCCAATTCTAGTTTTGCCTTGCAATGCGCACTATAACATCCTCAACGCCCGTTCTTCTTGTGATTTCTTCATTTCTGACTCTGTCTCTCAGAGTTAACCCAATCGTAGATCTTTCCATTCTACGTTGCGTGACTTGTAGTTTCTTCGCTGTTGTTTTGGTGAGAGTTAGCCAGTTAGCGTTTCTGCACCATAAGTTAGAACTGGAAGAACACATTGATTGAAGGCTTTTCTTTTCAGACTAGTTGGAATGTCTGTCTTAGAGATATCTTTTAATTTTTCATATGCGGCCCACCTAGACTTATTCTTCTTGGCAACTCGCACGTTTGGTTATCTCTACAGATTTTTATTTCGTGTCCGAGATAAATATATTTTTTTCTACAACCACCATGGAAAGTGGGATTTTCAGACTTCGTCTCCATAGATACGAGTATTGAAAATGAGTGTTTGCCGAACAAGTGAAAATTAGCGTGCGGAAAGTTTACTTTCCGCACGCAAATCTGGATTAATCTGGATTTGCGTGCGGAAAGTAAACTTTCCACACTCAAATTTTGATTTGCGTGCGGAAAGTAAACTTTCCACACGCTAATTTGTTTACTTTCCGCACGCAAATCAAAATGTCATAAATGACATTTGATGAATGTCAGATTTGATTTTGCAGAAATATTTAAATTTTTTGTGGTTGTAGAAAAAATAGTGTGTAATACATGTGTTGAAAGCTTGTATTTGCCACACTCATGTGACTGCAGCACTCACTAGCGTTCGTGCTGCAAACTTCACATTCGTGTGGCAAACGCAAGCTTTCAACACTTGTATTACAAATTACTATTTCGTGTACTAGATAGAAATTAAGCATATTGTTCAATCAAAAATTGTAAAGAAAAGTGGTAGTTTTCTTTCTAGCAACACTTTTCTTCATAGCAACACTTTTTTTCATTCATTCAATTTATTTGTATAAATATTAGTAAATGTGTGGCGACTACTGCGTTTAACATTAAATAGTGGTAGTCATGGTTTAGTTAGTTTTCAGTTTTTGTTTAGAAAAATAATAGATAAGTCATAAAATATCAAACTGTAAATTAATCATCAGAATTAAATTGAAATAACCGAAAATAAGTTATTATTTACTAAGTGGAACACCCACAAATTGGTGACCCCGACGCGTTGTTAGAAACCGACGTAATTTTCGCAAACCGTAAGTTTTTTTTTACGAACATTTTTGATGATTGTACAGTGCTAAAAACAATTAACCCCGACTAGTGACTATCTTCGCGGTGAGTGCCCCGTTGTAGGTACTTTCTTTTCGTAAATTTAGTGCTCGAATTCCCATTATGTCGCACGATAATATCGAAGTAGAGTATATACCCTCGGTGAATCGCATTGCCGTTAAAATACCACCGTTCATGCCTGCGGATCCAGAGTTGTGGTTCCTTCTGTTGGACAGCAGCTTCGAGGCTGCTGGAATTACGCAAGACAGCACAAAATTAGGCCACACCCTGGGAGCTCTAGAACAACGATACGCCGTGGAGGTTCGTGACGTCCTTCTAAAACCTAAAAGCGAGAGGTTATACGAGCTTCTCAAGTCCGAGCTCATTAAACGGATGGGAGCTTCTCAAGAGCAGAACACTCGACGTCTCTTAGAAAATGAGCCACTTGGTGACCGGAAGCCTAGTCAATTTCTCCGGCATCTCCGTAACCTGGCAGGAGTTGGCTTCCCAGAAGAAGTTATGCAGACACTCTGGTTAGGTCGCTTACCGAAACACATACAAGCAATGCTAGCGGCACACAAAGATCTCACGCTCGATAAAAGAGCAGAGATTGCAGACTCCGTAGCAGAAGTATATGGTCCACTAGGCAATAACGTGGAGGCAGCGTCATCCACTGGTGCACCATCTCACCAATCGTCCCTGAATACGAGAATAGACAGCCTTGAGCACTCCCTGTCAAAAGTGCTCCAGAAATTGGAATTGCTGGAGGTAAACCAAGTTACACAACCGCAACACCGCCCGCGTTCAACCTCGGGTTCGCGTTCTAACTCGCGCCCGCGATCTAAAAGCCGCGGATCCAGGAAAAGCGATATCTGCTGGTACCATTGGAAGCATGGTAACCAAGCTAAAAAGTGTAACGCGCCATGTAAATTCGCCGTTGTCGCCGCGGGAAACGACGAGGGCAGTCGTTGATGGCGGCCAACGACTCCAGCCCGGTAACCTCACGCCGTTTGTTTGTAACCGATGCATACTTAAAGATAAAGTTCCTCGTTGACACAGGTGCCGATCTGTGCGTATACCCGTATCTGCAAGTGCCTAAACCGCGCGTTAAAACAAACTATGAACTTTTTGCGGCGAACGGCAGTGTCATTCCAACGTACGGGACGATCACGTTAACGCTCAACTTGGGGCTACGTCGACAATTCACCTGGAGATTCGTCGTCGCCGACGTCTCCAAGCCTATAATCGGTGCTGACTTCCTGGCGCACTATGGACTCCTTATAGATATAAAACATCATCGGCTTTTGGACCAACTTACTCAGTGCACTTCCCATGGAGAGGTGATCGAGTGTGAAGTACCGAACATTAAAACCATCTCGGGCTCATCTCTGTTTCACGATCTTCTTCAACGGTACCCGGAGGTGACTCGACCAGACGGTGCTCCAAAGTCCACCAGCCATTCTACTAAGCACCACATTGTCACGACACCCGGACCACCCATCGCGCAGAAACCGCGAAGACTAGCGCCGGACAAATTGAAGGCTGCTAAAAAGGAATTCGACGCGATGTTACAATTGGGCATAGCCCGACCATCACAGAGCTCGTGGTCGTCGCCATTACATATGGTACCCAAGAAAGGAGACGAATGGAGACCATGCGGTGATTACCGTGCCCTCAACGCTAGAACCTGCCCTGACAGGTATCCGGTGAGGCACATTCAAGACTTCGCCCAATCACTATGTGGCAAAACAGTCTTCTCCACGGTAGATCTTGTCCGTGCCTTTAATCAAATTCCTGTCGCCGAGGAAGACATTCCGAAGACAGCCATTACGACACCGTTTGGACTCTTCGAATTTACCTTTATGACCTTTGGACTGCGAAACGCAGCGCAAACATTTCAGCGTTTCATCGATGAGGTACTCCAGGGACTTGATTTCTGCTACGCCTACATCGACGATATTCTTATAGCTTCAACGTCGCTCGAGGAGCATTTACAACACCTTGAGATTCTGTTTCAACGCTTAAAAAGATACAGCGTCGTCATTAATATCTCGAAGTGCGTTTTCGGACTGCCCGAAGTTAAATTCCTCGGCTACCTGGTTTTAAGTGCTGGTACTCATCCCCTGCCAGACAAGGTCAACGCCATCCGTGCTTATCCACGCCCAGTCACCATCAAAGGGCTACGTCAGTTTTTGGGTATGATTAACTTCTTCAGGAGGTTCTTACCTAAAGCGGCTAAGGTACAAGCGCCGCTGAACAACCTTCTCCAGGGTAACACAAAAGGGAAAACCCCCGTCAACTGGACTCCGGAGGCCATTCAAGCATTTGAGGCAACCAAGGAGAGCCTTGCCGAAGCGACGCTCCTGGCTCACCCAGAGCATAACGCGCCGCTGGCAGTATTCACAGACGCCTCAGATTTTGCCGTAGGAGGCTCACTTAAGCAATTGGTCGACAACAGCTGGCAACCATTGGACTTCTTTTCAAAAAAATTAAGCCCAGCTGAATCCAAGTACGGAGCCTACGATCGCGTGGTGAATTTCTAGGCACACCGCAGTCTGAGAATGACGATGACAAAGCTGCGGACTTCGTGAAGGAGCTTCGAAACTGCCTGAGAAACCTGAAACCCTCTGGAGGTTCTCGCCATGGGAACAAGAAAACCTTTGTTTTCAGGGACTTATCCACCACGGACTATGTCTTCGTCCGTCGTGATAGCCCAAAGCAGCCGCTGCAGCAGCCATATGATGGTCCCTATAAAGTGATTCGACGATCACAAAAGACATTCGTCATTCACATTAAGGGTCGCGATATTACGATTTCCATCGATCGCCTTAAGCCGGCTTACATTATGAATGAGGACTCAGCAACTATTCCAGATGCCACCCCATCCACTTCACAGAATACCAGCGAGGACCAGAATGTTCCAGGCGCCACGAAAGACTACCCTTCTACAAGCGTTCAAACACCGCACCACCATTTAACGAGGTCAGGCAGACACGTTCGCTTCCCGGACCGACTACAAGCTGGTTAACTTTTACACTAGCAGGGGGGTACTGTGGCGACTACTGCGTTTAACATTAAATAGTGGTAGTCATGGTTTAGTTAGTTTTCAGTTTTTGTTTAGAAAAATAATAGATAAGTCATAAAATATCAAACTGTAAATTAATCATCAGAATTAAATTGAAATAACCGAAAATAAGTTATTATTTACTAAGTGGAACACCCACAAATGTACAATTGTTCAAATTATTAAACGAGGTGCAAATTTTAAACGCGTATCTTAATAATGCATTATCACACGTGTATTATACAATATTTTATCTACAGAGCCCGCGCGAAATCTTAAAAATGTTTAAAAATAATCTGACGTTTTACATAATTTTTTTGACAAGCCGAAAATTAATTCAAATAGTAGCTGTAAAAATCAAGTAAAAATGGACAAATCCATGACGACCACAGTGAAAAATAATGCTATAATGAAATGACATACCTTGACAAATTTTGAATATTTATTTTTAAAATTAACGTGATTTTCGTGCTTACACGAAAAAATAGCATGTTCAACTCGTAAGAAAAGTGATTCTTAGTGATGCCGTGAGACGAGAGTTACGTAACTCTCGTTCTCGTCTCGAAATTCGAGGCGAGAAGTAAACTGCCTCTCGATCTCGGGCACCCAACTCTCGTCTCGTTCTCGCTCTCGCGGCGAGAAGTCTCGCACTCTCGAGTACTACTAACACACACATGATAAAAGAACCTGCGACTCATATACAGGGTGATTCTGAAATACGTGTGTTAATTTTAACCAGTGGAAGAACTCGCCAAGCGAAACAACTTTTCATTGTGAACTTCGCAACACAAAGTGTGCCTATCCGTTCTGAAATTTATAATAAGCATAGCCACCAATTTATTTCTGAATTACTTATACAGTGAAGTTGGGTTATAAGGGACCGTAAAAATTGGTTTGTTATAAATAAAGCTCGGATTTTAGGCAAAATGCCTTTTTTGCCTATTTTGCATATTAACCTATTTTCTGCCTTTTTTGCCTTTTTTTACATGGGATGCCTATTATTGCCTTTTTATTAAATTCCACGCCATATTTTATAAATTTTAGCAAAAATGGCTTATTTTCCGTTTCTGAGACAAGGTTTTTTTAAGAAACACTATCCACATAATTGCAGTGTGAGGTGTAGTAAGCGTAAGTAAGCCTATAATCTCTCAATGGTTTCAGCAATAAATGAACAGGTAGACTGTTTTACGACTCGTCCATCTGTACTTTCCGGAATTTATTAATTGTGGAGAATTTCCTTAATTCTCTTAGTGTCGGAGGATGAATAGGAATTTGTGTATATACGTTGTAATATTTCTACGTATTTCTATTTCATATTTGTGGTAATTGTGCGGGAGGTGTCGAAAAAGTTCTAATTCTCGAATCCTTAAAAACCAAAACCCTTCGAGTCTATCGATTTTTATGTAAAGACCTCCCTTCTTCTTCTTGGTCTCCTTTTTTCCAACTTTTAAATTTTTTAAAATTTAAACCCGTTTTAGGCATCGTTTTAAGTTTCATTTTTTGATATTTATTATTTGATGTAGCTGATGCTTTTATTAATATTTGAGTCTTTGCAAAATAAAGCACTTCGGGAGCTCTGTTTTCCCAAACTTTGAAACCTTCTTGTTCTTTAATATCCTATTTTTAATACAATTTTCATTTAAAACGATTACTATCCTAGATAATCCTCGAATCCCCAAAAATCAAGACACTTTGAATCTATCAATTCTTATTTCGAGACCTCCCTTCTTCTTCCTCTTTTTTTCCAACCTCTAAATTTTGAAATTTTGAAAAATTAAAGTAGATGCTGCTTTTGTTAATCCTTTAACCTTTAAGCACTTCTTGTTCTTCCATTTTCTGATTTTGAATACGATTTTAATTTAAAACGATTGCTGACTTAGGTAATAGTCGAATCCCTAAAGATTAAAACACTTTGAGCCTATCAATTTCAGGACCTGCCTTCTTCTTGTTCCTTTTCCTCCAACATCTGAATTTTTGAAATTTTGAAAAAATTTTGAAGTTGTTTACTGATTGGTTTAAGTTTCAATTTTTGATATTTCTTATCTGAAGTAACTGCCGCTTTTGTTAATCCTTCAACACTTATTAAATTAAAGCACTTCGAGACATCTGTTCTTCTGAGCTTTGAAAGGTACTTGTTATTTAATCTTCGACTTTTAATATGATTTTAATTTACAACGATCACTGCCTAAGTTAATCTTCGAATCCCTAAAAGGAAACACCTTTTGAACGTATCAATTTTTATTTCTTCTTCTTTTTCTTGTAACTTTAAAATTTTGAAGTTTTATTGTTTATTTAATTTTTATTTGGTTTAAAATAATATTGCTTTGAATAATCCTTGACGATTAAAGAAAGGGACACTTTGTGCCCATGAAATGCCATTTAGGGCACCTGTTTCTAGATATTTTTATGTATATTTTTCTTATATGATTCAGTTTCATCGTAGATGACTTCTCTAAAATCCAAAAATTTTTTATTGCTTTGCTTTGTTTGTTATATTTGTTATTGAAGACGACTGCTGCTCAAGATAGGTTATCCTTGAAGGTTTAAGCACGTCGAACTTGAAAATTTTGTTTTTTAGTTAGTTTTAGTCTCATTGCAATTTTGGAAAATTCTGTTATTGTTTTAGTTTTCAATTTTTGATGTTTTTATTTAAAATGGACACTGAGAATTTGGTAATCCTGGTACTTTTGCACTTGAAGTTATTAAGTATTTATACTCAACAGTGTTTTGGCGACTGTTTCGACATTTTTAATTTTGTATAAGTATTTCATCAGCATTTGATGTTAATAAAGAGTTAAAAATTCCCAGCCTTTCTAAAGATTTCTTGAATTTTTTAAGGAAACTTAAAGTTCGTAATTTTCTGCAAATACTCCTAAATTGCTTAAGACTTTTTCAAAAATAATGTTGTAGTAATACAAATTTTTTGAAGTCCGTTGTTTTTTACGAACTTTCCAAAGAATCTAAAGGTTTTATGAATGCTGCAAAAATTCCCATTTTTTTTGACATTGATAGAATGGATTTTTCTTGATTCTCCCAATATTTTCAGAAGAATTTTTGGATTTCTGAAGAATGTTATTTAAGCTTTTTGAAAATTGCTCTCCTTAAGGCGCTTAATAAATTCCTGGGGTTTTCGGATTTCTAATCTTTAAAAAAATTTTGCAATTAAACTAATTTCCTCTCCAAGTTCAAATTTTTCAAGAAAGGTTTACATTCCCTACTGGAAGTTTTTGATTTTTTAAAACATGTTATACAAAAATTATGAATTTTTCTAGAATGTTTGGAAATATTTTTGATTCTTTTTTTCCTAGTTTTTTTAATATCTTTAAAAACTTTGAATTCCTCAATAATTGTTTATTCAAATTTGTTTTGTAATTTTCAGGCTTCCTAAGGGTTTTTTGAATTTCTTCGGAAACTTTCAGGTATTTTCAAAATATTTCTCAGAAAGTTATAAAGAATCTATGAAATATCTTTAAAAAAATTGAATCTTCCGGGTTTTCGAAAGAGCATTTGTTAATATTGTTTGTCTGAAATTTGCCCACAATTTCCAGACTTCCTAACAGTTTCTTCAATTCTTTGAGGAAAGATATCAAAATATCTTTTAGGGAAGTTCAAAGAATCTTCGGGATATTACTCCAAAATTGTTCTGTTCTCCTTTCATATTCTGTTTCACTGAATTTAACTTTCGCAAAAAGTTACAATGTTTCGGTCCAAACAAATGAAAAAATCACCATCTTCAGGTTGCAAATAAAATAGTTAAAAACGAACTTTAATAACTAATTATCGATTAATTTATTAATTTCAATATTTTCCTTGCGAGTTTCTCAATATTGTTTACAGACAAAATTAGTTTATACAGTTATATGTATATTTGCTTCTTTTAGATGAGCTTAATTCAACATATCTCATTGCTTCTTTGCCTTGGAGAAGCTCTATTCAATTAGAATTTTGATTTCTCTAACATGTTTATAAGTTTTATGCATATATCCTACCCTGTTAAAATGTTTAACGAAGCACATATAACACACATTCGTAACCCTTGAATTAATTTTAATATAATTCATCTGCATAAAACCGCCCTCATAAGTCGGCTTTATTTAAAAATCTGACTAAAGGATTATGATTAACTGCTTTATTACTATTAGCTGATGATTTAATTTTATGCGTCGATACTGCACCTGCTTCTTTCTGTATTCACTTTGTTTATCGTTTGCTATTGTTACCATTGTTGGCCATTGTTGATCATTATATTTTCTTCTGGAGGATTTAAACATTTTGGCAAAGGTTTTCTGTTTTTTTCTATACTTTAAAAGTTAAATTTCTTCTTTCGTAATTTTAGTGTAGGTTTTTATGAAATTATACAAAAATTGTTCAAATTTTAATGTAATTTTTGACATAGATTTAAACATATCGTTGGCAACCGCAAGCCTAGATCTCTTTCAATAATGATATTAAATAAAAACATCCCTAAAAGATTTCATTTCAAAAAAAACAATGTCACAGTGTTATTTGTATTTCAAGAAATAATTTGTTTAAATATCATGTTGTAACAGAGGTTTTGTAAATAATTTTGAAGGAAACTCAAATTTCTTTTCCGAAAATATGTTTCGAAATTGTAACATTTTAGCAAAGGAAATTAATTAAACGTGATTTTTGTTGAACAAAAAAGTTATACCGGGGAAAGTCTTGTTTACACGGTCTTCCTGAGTGTGGGCTACCTTGATCCAAAAAACTCTTAAATTCGTTGTAACAAACAAGACGGAAGGCCATCTTCTAGCATGGCCCACTAATACGCTCCAAAAAAATCCATTCTACGCTTATATCTATTTCGGCCAAAATTTTAATATTCTCCCTACGAACTTCAAAACGATACATAACAAACACTAACCAACAATAAGTTTTGAATAAATTAAACTAGGTTTAGCAATTTTCATACCCGGCACACAACGCCGTGATATTCAAATCCGCGGCTGCACGGATTAACATTTGTTTGCCTTTCGTATTAAAGCAATTATTATATACGTAACCCCGACGACAGGGGCTAAAGGGTTCCGTGATATTTTACACCCGGGAAACCTTAGGCAAATACTTAAATGGGATAGATTAACACAAACTGACGTTATCTTAACTTCTAACACTATACCGACGCATATTTCACTTTGGCATTTTAATTTTTATCTACGTTTTTTATTGTGCGTATTTTGTATTTTGATTTAGTGTTTGCTATAAATCTGGATTAGAAAATAATGTAAATTTGTCGATATGTGTAGGTATTTGTTTGTACTTTGTAGGCTGCTGAAAACCGGGTAGGGTTTGCTTTCCTTTGGTGTTTTGAATATTTACAGTTGGCTGGTTAAAATTTTCGACGCAGTCTTTATTAATTATTCGCCTCTTTTTCTTCATTGTCTAGGTTTTCCTCTTTCTCACTTTATTTCTTCCTTGTTTTTCCTCCTCTTTTTTCATCTTCGTCGCCTTCGCTGCGCCTTTTACTTCGTCTTCCTTTTTTCGTTTACTTTGGCTTCCTCTTGTTGTTTCTGTTCTTCGTCTTTTTCTCCTTTTCCTCTTCGTCGCCATCATCGTCTTCACCTTCGTACTCCTTTTTCGTTTTCATCATCTTCCTCGTCGTTTTCTTTTTCGCCTAATTTTCCTTGTTTCCATTTTTTTACTTTCCCTCTTCTTCGTAATCGACTATTTTTAATCCAGAATTAAATATCGACTACCCATGGAGTTTTGGCAATTGCCTTATATACGATAGTTTAGGGCTTTTTGGGAATCTTACTTTTTTTAAACAGTTTTTTATATTTCTGTTGCTCTACAGTCTACAGGCTTCGTATAAACATTTATGGGATATTTAAGCTTTCAAAGAATTTAAATCCATAATTTCGAATTTCTATCATTTTAACCGCACTAGTTTTCAAAACTTTAAATATAGTTTGAAATTTTTTAAAAATCCACCTTTTCGTTTTTTTTTATTTCGAGCTTAAGAGCGTTTAAAAAACCTCAGAATTTACCCAGAAATGTTGGCACTTCCATGATTTAGTGAGGGAGATAGTATTAAAATTCTTGGAATTTTATTTATTTATTTTTTATTCGAGTGTGTAACCAACTGATAAGATTGCACGGTCATCCCTTTTTGTTTTTTTAATGCATACTACCGTACCCCCCGGTACCGCTTTTCGCATTACTTCAGGGGGTACGCGCGTCCCTTACATACTACATACATGCAACTTATACAACAAGGTTTTTCAACGAAAAGTAGCCACCCTCAGTATCTTTCAAAACTATTTTTTGCTTAAAAATCGCCAAGACACGTCAACAAAGACAGCAAGGGGGACATCTTTTTACGTAAAATTCGGACGTCTGTCATCAACCCCTTAGCCGCTAAAGCCACCCCCTCTAAAATTTCAAATTGCACCATACCATGTGTGGCACATCGTTGGAAAGGTAATTTCATAAGGAATTCATTCTACTTTTTTTTTTATTGGCTTCAAATTGAGACATGCGGTTTATTCGTTGATGAAGCACACCCATTTTTGGCAGCGTCCCCAGACGGCCTGGTAGGTGACAATGCACTTTTGGAAGTCAAATGTCCGTATAGTGCAAGAATGTGTACACCCTTGGAAGCCGTTATTAACAAAACTATTAAATTTTGTCGGGTAGAAGAAGGAGAATTAAAATTGAAAGAAAACGACGACTATATGTACCAAATCCAAGGGCAATTAAATATCACAAAAAAAACAATTTGCTATTTTGTTATTTGGACCCCCAGTAGTATTTCAGTGGAGGTGATAAAAAATGATGCCTCGTTTTGGGAACACAAAA
Source organism: Melanotus villosus (assembly GCA_963082815.1). NCBI lineage: Eukaryota > Metazoa > Arthropoda > Insecta > Coleoptera > Elateridae > Melanotus > Melanotus villosus. The sequence continues at coordinate 9,336,042 of OY720420.1, read as the reverse complement.
TGGTTCCGAAACTGGAACAATTTTTTAATTCCGCATTGTTGCCCGAAATTTTAGATTCAAGGCAATCCAGGAAGCTACCTATTCGAGATAGTTTTTTAACTTGACGTGCGCATTAGAGTCTATAGTAGTATAAGTAATGTAAATATGGATGTAATTAAACAGGTTTTTATCTTATGTAATTTAACTTTCTTTACGTGGATTAGGCCTGCTGGGGAAACCACTTTAAAAAAAACGCGCCGGGTACTCTACCGCTAGGTGGTGAGGAAACGAGTACAGAAAACGGTCCTTAGAAGTACCCCACGTATTATTCAAACGCAATTAAGTAGTTTTTTTACGATAACACATCATTCTAGTATTCAGGTTTTTGATTCAGAATTGTACAATGAAAATCGCTACCTGGAGCTTTTGCGCCAATTTGTATACACCCTGTATTAACTAACTGTTGCCGTTTTCCAGATATCGGCCGTTTTAGATATTTTGCAAAATAAGTAGGTGACTATTTAAAATAAAATTAATTTGTGGGCACGTAAATGCTTCTAGGACTTTAATTTTTTTTCCTAATTAATCTCATTTTTAAAATAATCCAGATGTAATCAGACTATTGTTATCATGTTTTTTTTAGAAAGATTTGACATTATAAATTAATAAACAAAAGCCTAGAAGCATTTACAAATTAATTTTACTTTAAATAGTCACCTATTTCTCAAAAATATCCAATAGGTATATAGGGTTACATAGATTCAAAATTACGTATTATATATCATCTACCCTTAAAAACTTTCTATCGATGTACCGAACACCCTGTATATACCTACGTAAATATGATTTTTAGTACTGCTTTTAATTAATGCTCCCTTCTAATTAAAAATGTAGTACCATATTAAAAAGATACGGGAATAAAGAATTTATTATTATTAATTAATATGAACTCATCACGCTTTCAGTCAGGGAAAAGCCCTTACCAACCACAAAAATTGCAATTTAGAAATTATTTTACACAGCTTAATGACCTTAAAAAAAGTGATAACATTCTTACACTTACCTACACCAAATTTAATGTATCTAAATTGAATCGCCTAACTTCGCCGATGTATGTATACCTACAGGTTGAAGATATCTTTCTACCTGCATTTTGTGTTGGTTAAGGTGTTGCCTATTTTCACGGCAAACTTTGCCAAAGTTCGCGAAAATAAGGTAAAATTTTTTAAACTGGAGTGTGAATAATTCGTCACCGCGAAACATCTACAACTAGATCGATTCATATATGTCGGTGAAATACTTATAGCTAGCGCGGTAAATGAAGAAAATATGTAAATTGGAATTATGTTACCTACAATAATTAATTTACAGTTTTTTATGTGCAACGTGCTCACATCCATATCTTTCAAAAAAAAACAAAATTTTTGTCTTATAGCGCGCTCGAGAAAAGAATACTGAAAATGCTCCTGTAATTAGTTTCTTGATCATGCTCCTGTGAAGCGAAATATTTAAGTTCCAGTTTCGCTATTTTACGGTAGAAGACTGCCTTACTGAATACAAGCCTTAAATACTATTGTAAAAGATTGTTCAGACGAAAATGAATATTAAGTTCTCAGAATAATTAGAATGTAAGTTATCACTGTTTTATTTATTTATTTGATTTTAAATGAAGATCACTTCATTTTTTTAAACATACATTTTTAGTTTTTTAGTTTGATAAATAAAATTTTAAAAATGTATTCGCATTGTATATATTTATGTATTATGTTTCTATTACTAGTCGGTTTAATAATTGAACTTGAACTTGAACTTGAGACCAACATGTATTTTGAGTTTGACTACTAATTTTAACCAGGACGATTAAAACCTGCGGTTAAAGACCACCATGGTTAAAATATCTACAGTCCTGTTAATAAAGCTATCTTCCAATTGTTTAGTCCACAAAAAGAAATCTCTCCATAACGTTTGCCCATATAGCACACTAAAATTGTAAGAAAATTGAGTAAATAATAAAAAAACAATTATTAACAAATAATTTTTAAGAAACTTAGTTGAAGCTGGAAGGTGCAATTCTTAATTAAAACACAAAATTTTGTTCGGGTAGTGCACTATGAAAAGTCGACCCATGTTGGAATCCCTGGCAAAGCCTAGATATCGCCCTATAAACAAACAAACAAACGCATACGTAAAAATGCTTATTAAGTTTTATTATTTTAGGCGGAGTGGATATTAAGTGATTTCTAAACTACCTTTTGTCAAGTACCTAATCCATTTAAAGTAATTTGCGTTACATGCGCATATCATGCAATCAGTAAAATTTAATCTTTGGTATTTAACCCCTTCCAAAACTTTAGGTCGTTGTAAATCTGTCCGTATTGCTGAATGCAATCATCCAACTACTGCCAGTTTGAAGATATGATATCCAGTTCTCGCAGATGATCTTTTACGTTTCAGGTTTCACATCGAAGCTTGGCGATTAAAACAATTAAAAATTCCCCACTTTTAGATGGAAACGAACTGTTTTAACCACTTAAATGTTTGGTGTTGCGTAAAAATATAGAAAAATCTGTGAAAACTCTATAACATAACCTCAAAATGTCATCATGATGGTTGCGTTCAGCGATGTGGGTGGATTTACAATGACATACGACATAGCCTACCTGAAAGTCCTGAAATTAAGTTTTATTGATCACATGGTAGTCATCTTCTACGAGTATAAATACCTATTGGTAATTTATGAAATAATTTCCTTATATTAGGAAAAAGTTTTCATTGTACAGAGAGTTTAAAAAAAGTGTAAAAATATTGAAAAAGAAAACATATTCGTCATGCAATAAGCCTTTTAGCATGATAACATTCTTAAAATCCTCTGGAATTTCTGTAAAATATCGAATTTTCAAACAAAAGAAACGATGTCACAGGTTTCTGCTGCTTGTATTTTTGTGTGATCATACCTTCGTATAACTTTCTGATTTCTGAACAAGCCTTTTCCCATCTTTTTCAATTTAAAAGTGTAACAATAATCGTAATAGAAGTCGAGTGAGTTTCTTGCATGTGCACCTGTGCGTGAAACGTTGATCGCCTCGTCATATTGAATCGCTGATGATCAACGACGCGAGGCGTAATGTAATCCGTGATCAGATCGAGACCACACCTGATACGGAAGGCTCTCATAAATCACCAGTCAACTGTCATTATGTTCTAAAAGGGTCTCTCCTTCTCATCATCACTTACTTACACCTATCGTGACCTGTTAATATCAAACTTGATTATGTTGTTCAGTTGGTCAGGTATCGTTTTTTATGCTGGTTCTAAAGTGTGAGTTTGCTTTCTAATTTATTATTTAGTCTCTAAGGTTGATGGGTAGACCGTTTTGTTAATTTTCCGTATGGTATCTAACCTTTGAATATCAACAAAATTCATTAAAATTGTTATTAGTTTATTTACAGGGTGAGATCTAGGCTTGCGGATTCCAGGGATCAATAAAACAAAATTTCTACATGGGATTTAAAATTTTTAGCATCTTTAATCGCCCTCGATTTTGTAAGAATAAAAAAATATTGGAAGCCTTCATTACGTATTCATATCGAAAACGTCAATTGTTATCTAACACGTGACCACCCATGAAGACACGTGTTCGGCTCGTACTAATCCTAGGTTAATTGGGACTTATAAGGGGCAACTAGCAGGCCTGAACTGAAATTTATTTTTGCTCAACCGTGAAAGGACCGATTGCAAAAATTGTATTTTTTTTGTTATTAACTAAACTGCGGAACATTTTTTTTTGCTATCGTCGGAATAAAAATATGCCTTCAAATGTTGAACTTTTAAATATTAAGTATTAAACTACAAACATTATCGTGAGAGTTACTAACTTTTACACTAACAAAGAATTTTTAAAAACTGAAACAGTTTTCCTGAAAAATAGTAGCATGCTGAAAGTACAGCGATTTCCTGAAATATGCAACAAATGTACATCTGATTTCTCAGATATTTTCCTTAGGAGTAATAAATTAATAAAGAACTGCTCACTATTGAAATAGTTACCTACTAGAAATCAATCTCGCATACATAAATTATAGCCCTGAAAGGCCAAATCTAGGATATTTACAATAACCGAACTAAATCTGCAAAGCTGAAAAATAGTCGATTATATGCAGACTTTGCTCCATTATTTGAGAACCAATTTTAATGTAGGGGTGGCGGGCGATTTTTGTTCCTAGTCATTTATCTTTTGTCTGTCTATAGACACCCCGGTTTTGTTAAATTAAAAAAAATAACGTTTTAGCAATAAAAAACGTACAACTCTATTTTACATTAAAAAATTCAATTAGTATTTGTAAAAATTGAGATATCGAAAAAATCAATAGAAAAATAAAAACATCCCCTTTTCAAAGGCCACACGAACATTTTTCCAAAAGGCAAATTAATTCGGAAATAATGGAAAAAAGGTTTTAGAAATAGCGTTATAATTCACTATTCATAATGTAGTGTGTAGGCAACTCAACTAACAGAGTGCGATAGATCACAACTTTATTTTTTTTATAGGAAAAAGAATTCGAAAGCAAACTATTTCATATTATTCCAAGAAACAATTTAATTAACTCAACTTGTCAGTTATTACCCGACTCTACAATTTTGAGCCTATGACTGTGGTCATACACAAATCCGTGCACAAACCATTTTACTTATTTAAGTAGTTATGCAACTTTAGATACGTCAAATAGAAAGTCACTGTATGTAAATGCTAGACTTAAAAAGAAAAATCCTGAGCTGAACAATTAAACTAACGAATGTTTTTACGAAAGTCCAAATTTCTAGAAGAAAATAAAAGCTCTGAAAATTGAAAGATTATATTCTAGAAAGATTATAATTTCCAGAAATTATAACTCGAAAATTTTAAAATAAAAATATATTTTCAAAACTTGAACTTCTAAATATCGCGTTGATAAATCTGAATTACTGAAATCTGAAACAGTTTTTTCAATGAAAAATCTAGTATCCGAAAATTCAGCTATAAAGCTTGTAGCTTGTACATAAAAATTTGTCACTGAAAAATTAATTTTTAAAAAATACCCTGAAAGCCTTAATGTCTGTTTTTTGAACGATTGCCAATAGTGCCAATTACTGAAAGCTGAAACTGTGACTATTTTCCTGAAAAATTCTGATTTTCAGAAATTAAAACTTGGAAAACTTAAAGATAGAAAATGGCCGCAAACGCAAACTTCGGGTTACTGTCTTAATTTTATAGTGACTGGGAATTATCAAACAATGGGTGATATGCATAAAGTTGAGTGCCTACTATAGCCTCACATTTTTGACGTAGCCACTCCATTTGAAATGCATAAAAATGCGAGTAGAAACTCAAACATGTGAGTGTCTACTCTTTTCGCGAGGATTTTTAATTGAAAACTTTATGCATATCAAAATGGAGTTCCCAGTTCCCACTCATTAGTAGCAACAGCTACTCACCACAATTTGGAGTACCTACTTCTAAGTGCGCACTCAACTTTATGCATATCACCCATTGTCCTAAAAAGCATAAATCTGATTTTTAGATTAAAGGAGAATTACTGAAAACTAAAACAATTATTTTCCTGCAAGCATAAACATATAAATCTGGGCTGAAAAATTTGAGTGTTTCATTATTATTTTTATTTCGGTGATGACTGATGACAATGAGATTATTTACTATTTTTGGCTACAAAGGGAAATGTACGAAGAGCCATCAATTTGAATTTTGCCTAATAAACTCTTTAGCATTAGCATTATAACCGCTAAAAATAAAATTTGTTAACTAGAGTGGGGAAACCGATTTAGAAGAAAATTAAGTTATTCAAATAATCATTTAAAAACTGGCAGAATTTTGAGAACAAGATATGGAATTTTCAAAATTTTTGGGTTTTAAAGGTGCCTAACATTAGAATAATGACCATATCAGGCTGTTCCTGAAAAACTCAAGCTTTGTTCAAGTTACAAGGTTAGAATGTGAAGAAGGTTCATTTGGAAAATCGTGATTTTCGGGAAGCAATTCTCTTGCTTTAGAAAGGCTTCTTCGCAGGGAACCAGCTGTACTTTTACATATTTCTCATGTAATATTTTTTTTTCAACTACCATTTCCTAAAGGAGGCTATTATTTGACACTTTCCATACGTCAAAAGCACGTTGTTATTGCTATGCAAAAAAAAAAAATTTTTTTTTATACTCCCACCATTGAAAGGGGCTTTTCAGACTTCCTCTCCATAGATACGAGTATTGAAAATAAACGTTTGCCGAACAAGTGGAATTTGCATGCGGAAAGTAATTTTTCCACACGCAAATAAAAATGTCAGATTTTGCAGAAATATTTAATTTTTTTTATGGAAATTGGTTGTAGAAAAAATAGAGTGTAATACATGTGTTGAAAGCTCTTTGCCACACTAATGTGACTTCAGCACTCACTATCGTTCGTGCTGCAAACTTCACATTCGTGTGGCAAACATAAGCTTTCAACACTTGTATTACAATATACTATTGCACACATCTGTCACTTTTTTACACGCTTCTGTCAAAAGTGTTCAATTTAAAACAATGAAAGCGTATTGTACCTAACATGATTTTTAGTGAGATTTCAATTTGAAATGACGTTGACGTTTTTGTAATCTTTTTAGCATAAACATGTGGTAGTCGAAAAAATTATGTATAAAAGTCGTATCTAGAGCTTCTTTTTTGGACTTGTGAGATTTAAAGAATTCGCCTTCGGCATGCAAAAAAGTGGCACTTTAGCTACTCGTTGTATAAATAACTATTATCTGCCCTGACAAATATGTTTTTAGATTAAAAATTCCGAAAAAATCTGAAAATATTCGTTTTTGGGGAACAATTCTGTTGCTTCATAAAGGCTTCTTCGCATAAAAATAGCCGAATCTTTACAAATTTCGGACGTAATATTTTTTAACTGCCTTTAAAAAATTCTGTTTTAAACGCAGAGAAATAGCTGCATTTTTACATATTCTTTTATCTGCCCTGAAAGTATTTTTTAGACTGAAAATTCTAAAAATTAAAAAACAACTGGAAAAATCTTGGTTTTTAGGAAGCAATTCTCCAGAAAGACTTCTTCGCAGAAAACAGCGGAATATTTCTGGGCAACACGTAATAATTTTTATCCTTCCAGAAAATTACTGTTTAGCCTTTATTATAGAATTTAAAATAGTTGGAAAAATCCAGGTTTTCTAGAAGCAACAGAGCTTCGGGAAAGCTTCAACGCAGGGAAATAGCTGAACTTTACGTATTTACGTATTTTTTGGCGTAATGGTTTTTATCTGCCTTGAAAATTCCTTTTGAATCTGAAAAATGGTGGAAATTAAAAGAACTGAATTGAGGAAGCACTTCTTACTTTAGGAAACCTTCGACAGAAAGAAATAACTGAATCTTTATATATTTTTTAGCGTAATAATTTCTATCGTGTAAATTATTTTTGAAAACAAAAAATTATGAAAATGAAAAAAACTGAAAACCCTGTTTCTCATAGAACAATTCTATTGCTTCATTTCTGATGTAATACTTTTTATAAGCCCTGAAAATAAGTTTTTAGGCTGAAAATTATAAAAAAGCTGGAACGTCCTGGTTTCCAAGGAGTAATTCTGTCGCTTCAGAAAAGTGTTTTCGCATAGAAACAGATAAATCTTTTCATATTTTTGACTTATTATTATTTTTTCTGCCCTGAAAATTATTTTTATGACTGAAAATTTTGAAAATTAAGAAAACTGGAAAATCTTTGTGTTTTGGGAGCAATTCTGTTGTCCCAGAAAAGCTTCTTCTTAGAGGAACAGTGGCATCCTTCCTGAAAATTACTTTTTAAACTGAAAATTCTGATAATTTAAAATAATTGGATAAATCTTGGTTTTTCTGGAAGCTTCGAGTCAAGGAAGCAACTGTACTTTACGCATTTTTTGTACCTAAAAATTATTTTTGAAACCTAAAAATTATGGAAATTTGAAAAAACTGAAAAGCAATTCTTGCTTTAGGAAAGCTTCGACATAGAGAAGCAACTGAATTTTTATATATTTTTTAGCATAATAATTTTTATCTATCCTCAAAATATCTCTATATATTTTTGATGTAATACCAAAGAATATCTTTTTATCCATCCTGAAGGTTGTAGACTGAAAATTATATAAAAGAAACCGGAAAATCCTGGTTTTCAGAGAACAATCCTGTTACTTCAGAAAGGTATTTTCGCAGAGAAATATCTTTTTACGCATTCTTTGCTTTTTATCTACCCCGAAAATCGCATTTTGGACTGAAAAGTTTGAAACTTAACAAAACTATAAAATCCTGGTTGTCAGGGAGCAAATCTGTCCCTTCAAGAAAGCTTCGACACAAACAAACTACTGAATCTTCGTATATTTTTTGCGTATTGATTTCTATCTATCCTGAAAATTATTTTTGCGACTTAAAAATTGTGAAAATTAAACAAAAAAAGAAAAAACTAAAAAAACCTGGTGTTGAGGAAGCAATTCTATTGCTTTAGAAAGGCTTCTTTGCAGAGAATATCTAAAAATTTCCCTGAAAAATCCGCTATCAACTTTCAAATGTCCTGAAAATCTAAATCTTTGATAAAGAGTCAGTGCAAATTGAAAAAAAAAATAATAATTAGAACTTAAAATTGGAAAGCACTAAACTTATGAGGAAGTTAAAAATCATTTAAAAAATCTTAAAATGTTTGATTTATAGACTGAAACATTTTCCTGAAATTTCTAAGAAAACTTGAAAATCTGAATTTTTATTCATTAAAAAATTAACCTCACTTATATGAAAATTAATGAATGACAAAGGTTATCATGCTAAAATTTTATTCTTTCTTTTCGCTACTGAAACCTGGAACATATACTCGTATGTTTGTAATCATAAAAGCCCAATCTTTCGTTACTTTTTTATCTAACTAGTTACGATTATTGCCAAAATTATTTAATTGCGAGGTTTTAATGCTCCTAACAACTAACAAACCCATTTGAAGATCTGAGGCCTGAAACGTATGTATTTACATGTGTAAAACCCAATTTTGTGTATTTTTAAATTAAACTCCTTTTATAAAAATTACTGACTCTCAAACAAGTTTCAGAATTTGAGGTTTTCATGCTGAGAAATTTTCATGAATGTTCTGCCCTTTTGCCGGTTTGAAACTCAGGTTTAGGAATGACACTAATTCAACTTTTAGTTTTTTCATAATGTAATTTGCAACGTGCAGCAAAACTACTTACTTAAAGATTGAGGATCATAAACTAACTAACTCAAGTAAAAATAATTTTAATTTTGAATAACCAAAACATGAATGAGTTTTATTTTTACTAAAGGTCCAAGATTTATGCTTTGACCTCATTCATAAACTCTTATTTAATTAAAAACTAACAGTATAGTGTGTCTCTTTTTAACACATTAGAATCACAATAAATGCCGTTTATTAGGTTTACTTTAATGGCGATTTTAGTTAATAATTTCAACACATGTGGCGAGGATACTGCTCTGTTCGTGCCCCAAACTTTTTCAAAGAAAGGTTTATTCTGAAATTATGTTTTGTATGCAAATTTAAACATTAACATGTGGCTAGCTTGCTTTATCAGTAAATTCGATACATCGAGAATCCCCCGAAACCCCACGCAAGGAAATACAAAGCGCCTACGTGTGACATCTACTGTTATAAACTTCAAAATTCAAGCCATGGCCTATATTTTGTGGTTTCTTCAAAACATAGATCTTTCTGTGTACGTTTGGCTTAAGGCTTAAGAAACAAATACCTATATCGTTTTAAAAAACTGCATACACATTAAGAAGTTTCTAGATGTTGAGATGAAAGGTTGTCAGAAAGCTTTTATAGTGGATGATGCTCACATGTTTATTAACCCCGCGGTTAAGAACCCCAGATATTTCTTAAACACGCGACGCCCCTGATAGGTTTACGTTTTTTTCCGGCGTATAATTTTACAAATATCCTTTTGTAGGGTTTACAAAGAAATCGAGCTTATTTTTTATTCGACTCAATAGCTGTTTGAAAACACGGCTATAATCACATAATAACGCCTTTTTTGTATTTCGATACATCCGGTTTTAAAGCATCATGAGCCCAATAACAGTCTTCAAACCTTCGGCGTGAATTTTTATATTTTTGTTGCTGAAGATTATAAATGATCTGATTTGTTAATAAAAAAGCATTTATGACGTCAATCAAACGCTCTGTTGAACTTCATTTCAGTTTAAATCAATACAAATCAAAGCTAAATCACAGAGTGCTCCTACGCACCGTGATTTTAATTGTTATGGACGAGGCAAGTCTACGCTACTGGTTTTAGGGATTAATCAATAGTCAATCGTAAACTGGCAGGTGATTGATTAATGAATGGAAGTGGGCTTGTAGTTTGCAGACATAGAGGAAGCTACCACCACGTTTTGAGCAAATTTTTATTTTTTTTTGTTCCAAACAAAGACCATTTTTAGTATTAGTTATACTTGTTCAATTAAACTTGTTTAATTAAACTGTCAAAACCAGATGGTTGCTTAATTTAAAATCGACTGTCTAATGTTATTTCAGATTTCGGAATTTGGAACTCTTTTGGTTGAAGTTTTAATTTTTTTCATTTTTATTGGACCCTTCTTTTATTTTCTGTTAATATTGTTGCGTTTTTTGAAAGCAGTCAAATTACTGACTTTCATAAAATTTTGAAAATTAAAGAAAAATTTTGAAAATTAAAGATTTCCGTCTGCTTTTTTGTTTTTGTAAACCAAAATTGATATTTTATAACAACCAAGGGTTTTCAGTTAATTTAAATCAAGTTTAAATTAAGTTAAATTTCTTTATTTCTATAAATTGATCAACATTGAAACAGATTGGGATAAATTTAGGAGCTTCAATTTTTATTTTAAAAAATAATTTATTCTATTTAATGTTTAATGTTATTTTTTTAGTAATCGGCCACTTTTGGAGAATCAAAACCATGAATCGGCGTTTCTGATTTTTAAACGTCGGAATTATACAGGGTGTCAACGATACCTGGGGAACCCCTATATATTTTTTATTTTTTAAGATATCAAAATGAAATTTGGCAAGTGTAATATACTCTTTAAATGGGATTTTTTAACACGGAACACAAGTTTATACTACTTCTACTGCTGAACTGTGGAATTTTTTAGAATTCTAAAGGGCGTAAGTTACTAGCTAGTGATATTTTAAATTTTCATTTTGAAAAATTATTTAAATTTCGGACTTTCTGAAAAGTCAAAATTATTAATTTTTTAAACAACATTTGTGGTTTTCTCGATTCGTTCTTTTTTTGTATTTTTTTATTTTTAGAAATTTTTCCATTCTGCCTTTTATTTTGAAAGTTAAAATTTAGGGATTTTTTAACAAACCTGAAGGATCTTTCAATTATTTTAAGAATGGATACTTTATTTTGTGTTATTTGATTTTTTTATGTAAATAAAGTTGTTTATGCACGACTGCACGATAAAGTTTGATTTATGTATAACATAGTTTTGCGGCCATATAGTACTAGTAAAATATAGTAATTTTAGTAAAATAAAGTAATTTTGCCGCTATAAAGTACCTCTTTATAGTACTAGTAAAATAAAGTTCGTATCCAAACAACAGAAACGCACACTTGACTCATTTTACTAAAATCATGAACATTTTTTTTTTCTAAAAGAAACCGATTTTCGCAGTCGTACATAAAGCTTTGTATGCAATTCATACATAATTAGGCTTTATTGACTCGCCCTATTTATTGGCCTCGCTCGCTACGCTCACTCTGCCATAAACTATAGGACTCTTCAATAAAGACCTACATTATGTACTTATTACATAAATGGCTATTCCCTTTGTTTTATGTTTAATATTAATTGTCTCTGAAGGCAGGCGACTATGTGCTTTTATAAATTTTTGAAAAGTAAAGCCTCAAATCTGCTTTTGCTGATCTCGAAAGTCAAAATTTAGGGATTTTGTTAACAACCCATAAGAATTTATTGATTATTTTGTTTTTTTATTGTTTATGTCAATAAATTTATAATCAGCCAAATAGCACTTTGACAATTTTTGAAGAAGGTAAGTTTGAATTTTTATTTAAAAAATTATTTAAATTGAATTTTGGGATTTTGAAACTTTGGTTAAATGGTTTGAGTATTTTTTTAATTCTGAGAACAAAACCTTGTCCGCCTTTTTAGTATTGAAAGTCAAAGTTAACGACTTGACATTTTTTGATAACTCTTAATTTAATTATTTCAAGTTTAGATTGTGTTTACATAGGTTTGTGATTATATTAGTTCCCTAAATTAATAAATTTTACTTCCAGTTTTTATTTCCCAAAATCCATTTACTAAAATTTTGGATTTGAATTTGAATTTTTGAAACAATAATTGTGGTCTTTTAATTATTTGTTTTATTTTGTTTAAATTAGATTTTTCTTAGTCCGCTATTGATTTTGAATGTCGAAGTTAAAAGTTTTTCGATTTTTTAAGATTGGATAGTTTTTACTGGTTTTTGTTTGTTTCTTTCTATAAATCTTTAGAAGTCAAACAATGTAACAAATTGTGGGCAAATGTTTTGAAAACCAAAAATTCCTGTAAACTGTTAGTAGTTTCCCATTAGCTAAAGATTAATTTTTGCAGGGTTTCTTTACCACTTATTCTATATTTAAAATTGTTCAAAAACCAATCAGATGAATATTCTTTGATAATTGTTTAAATATTTTAAAAACCAGTGCATCAGTTTATCTTTTGTTGTAAGTTTAAATCTGCTTTAACTATAAAAATCAAAACTATAAAGGCAAAATTTATTTTGTAGTTCTTTAACTATTTTGCAATAACTTTGGTTATTACTATTTAACTGATTAATATATTTATAAAAATTCGGTTGTACTTATGTCGAACGTGGGAACAGAAAAGGTGATAATTAATCAAAAGCCTGAATCGATTGCTTTTAGAAAATTTTGGGTTTTAAATTGCTTGCTTTTGAAACTTAAAATTGTAAGCTTGTGCATTATCCCCCAATGAGTTTCTTAATGACTATAATTATTAATTTTTGCCAGATTTGCATATATGTATAATTTTTAATACCATTTGAAAATTTTCAAAAGTTAATCCGAATAAATTTTGAAAAACCACTTTTTGATGCTTGAGTCAAAATTTTAGGTTTTTCTTATTAGTAATAAACAGTTCATTCCTTCCAAGATTAGTTAATTCGCTGTTTAAATTTACATAATATTTTCTAAAATTTGCAAGTATTTAAATTAAGAAATTTTGGCCTCATTTTTGAAAGTTCCTACAACAAACTATGATAATTGTACCTAATCTAACTGTGCGATCATTTCCACTCAGCGAACTGTAAATTTATTTATTGTTTAAGATTAATTAAAATGTTTCAAAATGATGGGCATGATTTAGTAAATTTTTCAAAAATACGAATTTTTAATTAGCTTTGTTATGGTCCGACCCGAACACTGGAAATGACATGCGTATTCCGGTAAGCAAGCTGTAGCCATTCTCCAAAATTATATTTCGTCTTTAAATCTTTTTGGTGATTTTTAGGATTCATCGGCGTTTTCTTCAGCTTTGTGTGATTCTGAGGGCTGAGGGTTAAAAAAAGAATTACAAAATTAAAATTGTTTAATATGCGTTAGTTAATAATTCTCGTCCTTTAATATACATATAAAGTATATACATTTTCTGGTTCATAAAAAAACTGAAAAGATTAAATTGGTGATTCGAAAAACTTTAGTTTTGGTACCTAAAAAAATTCTCAGTTCGCAAAATTCGTCAAGCATGAGAAACATAAGTTGGTAACACAAAAGGCTGTAAACCCACCTTTATGATGTAATAACGTTACGTTACAACATAATAAACACGGGGTGATTTTTTCGAAACATTAACCACAGATAATACAACAAAAAGGGTTGCTGCCCTTTTTGTTAAATGTTAAAATTTAAAATCGCTCAGTTAGAATGATGCCCAGTGAGGTGTAAAAAATGCACTTTTAAAAGCGTTTTACCCGTCCAAAACCATTCCTCTTCTTGTGAGATCTGGAAATTTTATACTTGTATGGGCTCAAATTTTGCTTCAGCCTTATTTTCGTTGCGAGGCAAGTTTCAATTTCAGTTGGCATAGCAACGGGACTTTCAAAATGGCGGATATGCAGTTATCGATTAAAGGGCCCCGCGGAGTTTGGATGAACCATCCCCTTTTCCTTAATTTAATATTCCGTTGTTAAACTCAATTGCTCTTCTTAAGTAGCGTACAGCAGGCAGAAGAAGTTGAATTAACTCAGGCTCAAAAGGCGCACAATACAACCCGAGCTGAGGGCTTTGTAAACCGAGACTAATCGGTAAAATTATCTATTTTTAGTTAATGGTCGCTGAGAATAAGATGTTTTGACACTTTTCTCTTGGGACAAATGTCAAATATAAATCTCACACTAATGGTTTCTTCCTAGCGGATGTTGATAATTCATTAACAAAGCTTATCTTCTTCCTATTACGATAAACGTCGTCGTTCGTTTAGGTAAGAAAATCTGTGAGAACACTTTTGTTCCGCACTGATAATATTTTGCAAGTAAATTCCAGTTTTATCCTTGCTCCTTGTTGTCTTTTGGCCTTCAGATTTAGTTGTCTAAAATCGAAGATCTCTAAAGGACGAATGAATTCAGAACTCCACAAATAAAACTAAAACATCGATAAATCCTTTGAAAAAACACGAACCCACGAGCTTTATCTACAAAGTCATAAATTCACAATACAATAACGTAACACACGTTGGTAATTTCACAGATTTAGGAAAGGGTGAAGTAATCGCATTGTATTCCACAGAGACATAGTTTTTATTTCATATGGGTTGATTATACAACAACACCGTGTATAATATAGACACAACTGTAGAAACGACGTGGAACGGATTTTTTTATTTTTAATGTATAGTAAGATATGTAACATGAAAAATACCAACTACACTGATTGAAACAAACGGATTTGTTTTACTTACGTACAAATTACACACTCGAAATATGATTACAGTTAGTGATTACAGGGTTTACTTTAGTTAAAATTATAACAGGTTAATCTACTTTACAAAGTAACAAACTACTTTTAGTTGGGTTTTCACATTTATCACTGGGAATTGTTCCATAAGTTACTTGTAAATTTTATTTTCTAATTTGTTAGAACGTTAGAACTTTTATATCGCACGATCAATAAAACTTCAGCTCAAATTGGGAGGTTTCATTTGGTGACATAACCTCAAACGCCTATTTTTGGTTGCATTCAGGGCTGTTGGATTATGATTTATTCGGTGACATAACCTCAAACCTCATTTTAGGCTGCATTCAGCAACACGAGAGGGTTTACAATGCGGAATTTTATGGATCGCACGATATTCACATAATATATAACATAATACCCAGCTGTATTTACGTTAACGTATGATAAATGTAAATTCCACATAAACTCCTAAGTTTCGCTGCGGGTTTTCCATTAGATAAACAAATTTCCAAGAAGGATTACTTGCAATGTTTAAAATTAAACGCGAGAAATTTGCAGTTTTATTCAGTTTAAAACCAAAGTTCTTTCGGGAATAGATGCGTAAGTTTGATACGTTGTTTACATAGAAATTACGTTGGGCATTGAATTATTTACGACTTCACGTTTTGTAAATTGTTTATTAGCGACCATGTTAGTTGGTTCAACCGCACGTGGAAAACCCGCATTTTATTTTTGGCAGAGTTCCGTCAATAAATTTCCTAATACTTTTTTAATCTAATGCGAAGGTCGTTGATTGTGTTTGGGTTTTTGAGAATTGGGGATTAGAAAGTCATGAATTTAGATGTATTTTGGATAAGCAAACCTTGCTAGGATCGAAGCACTTTTCTGTTTATTATTATAGGTTTTTTAAATGTTGACTTTAGTCGTGTTTAGTAAATTAATTAAAGAAATTTTAAGACTTACTAAATAAAAACACAAAATGATATACCTTTTAGTGGCTAAGTGGTTTTAGAAAATTTCCAAGTTCGTCTTTATTCTTTTTCGAAATTGTTGAAATTCTGTTTTTTCAATAATTCAGCTTTAAATCAAACAATGGAGACTGCTTTTTTGTGGATTTTCGACAATCTTAACTGATAACAAAATGTAAACCACACAAATAATATCAGTAAGTGCTCGCTTTCGGTAATTTGCTTAAATTTAATTCGTTTTAAAGTAATTTGAGAATGAAGCAGCAGGTTAGTCAAACACATTTTTGAAAAATTCAACGTTTATCTGCTATTTCGTCAAAATTGCAAATTTGAGGACTTTTTGGTTATTCTTTGCTTTTTCATTCTGAGATTAGCCACTGAATAATGTTATTATAGGTTTTCATAAAACAAAAGAATTAAATTTTGGTGATTTTTTTAAATTTTTGATTTTATTTTGAGTATCAGATTTTTCTGAACGCAGCAGACGACTTGGTTTTACAAATTTTGGAAAGTAAGGAGGTTTTTTGTTTTAAAATTTGAAAAATAGGGACTTTTAAGGATTTTTCGATTATAAGGCCAGGTAATTTTTTGTTGTTATTGTTTACTATAAATTAATCAACAGTCAAACAAATGTTTGGCAAATTTTAAAGATTTAACAAATTCTTAATTAAATTCTGGAATTTTTTGTACAATAATTCAAAATGGTTTAACTTTTTCAAACATTGTTTTCGGTTCTTTCTTTTATTTTATGTATAAACTAGGCTTTTCTGAACAGCTTATTGCATAAATTTTGGAAAATCAAAGTTTTAGTGAGTTGTTTTAGTTTTCAAGGTCAAAATTAATGATTTGTGATACAAAAATTCCTGGTGGTTTTTCGCGTATTTCGAAACGAGTTACAAACCAACTTCTATTATTAAATTTTTTATTTGTATGAATTATATGTATATAATCAAGCAAATTTTAACAAATCTATTATCAAATCAATCATTTTTTTAACCATGTAAATTTAAACATTTTGGGAGTCTAACTTAATTAGTCTTTTAAACAGCGATTAAGACTTCTTGATTTCGTTTATTTTATGTTTAACTTAGATTATTATGAAAACAAGTGGCATCTTATTTTTTGGAAAAAACGTATTTCAAAATTAGGTAATTTATTTACTGTTGTCTAATTTTTATTTCCATACATTAGCCAAAAAACAAATCTATTGTCAAATATTATTTCAAATTTAAATCAAAAACAAGCCATATATTTTTCGAAATTTTGAAATTTATCTTTATTTTATGTTTAAATAATATTTGTATGAAGACAGTTGGCAGCTTATTTTCACAAATATTGGAAAATCAAGGCTTGTTTGTCTTTACAGATCGAAATTATTGATTTGTGATTTTTATAACAAATCCTGATCATTTTTCAATTATTTTAAAATGAGTCAATTTGTTTACTGTTGCAAATAGCAAGCAAGTCTGAAAAATCTATTCTCAAATATTATTTCAAATTTTTATCAAAAAAAAAATAAACATGAAAATGTCAAAATTTTGAAACCTTCTGGCTGACAGAGTCAAAATTAATTAGTTTTCTAATCAACGTTTATGATCGCTTCACTTTTTCTTTTGTTTTATGTTTAAATTAGATTGTTCTGAAAACAGACATCTTTTCCTGAAAGCAGTCGACTGATTTTCAAAAAGTGAAATGAAGCCTTTAGTTAGTTGATTCAGTTTTACTTACTTACTTATCCGGTCCTCTTCTACCTTTCAGTGTAGAGGACAGTAGATCTAGTTTTAATGATCGAAATTAATAATTTGTGACTTCGTAACAATTCCTGGTGATTTTTCGATTTTCTCAAAACGAGTTCGTTTGTTTAATTTTTTATTTCTGCAATAATCAGATATCAAGCAAGTCTTGTCTCGACTCAAATATTATTTCAAATTTCTATTTTAAAAATCATGTTGTACAGTGTGTCCTAAATTCGACGTAGATGTATGGATAACATTGTTATTTGTAAAATTGTAAAGCTACGGTAAAACCAATTGCACGTTATTGTGCCAACTTTTTGGTACTAATTCAATGGTGGAAACAGAAATGGGCGATTTTCTTTTGTTTTCAAGTTATGGCTTTAAATTGAAAATTACTCCAATTCTACTAAGTCTTATAACTTCTTTATTTATAGAAATATCTAAATATGGCATAGAGGTTATTTATAAATATTTTTACGTAGATTCCAGTGACGTACAGAGATTTTTTTTCTATTGATACAATAACATGCAAATGGTTTTGACGTAGTTTTACACATAGCAAAGTTACTCATACATACGTAGAATTTAGGACACACTGTACATTTTAAAATTTTGAGAATCAACATTAATTAGTTTTTTAAATAACGTTTATGACTTGTTAACTCTTTCTTCGATTTTACGTTGAAATTATATTTTAGTGAAGGCAGTAGGCAGTAGAAAATCAAGGCTTCAATCAATCTATGATTCAGATAACAATTTCTAATGATTTTTCCATTATTTCAAAATGAATTAGTTTACTGTGTTTTAATTTATTACTGTGCAAATTAACCAAATATGAAGCAAATTTTTAAAAAATTTACTCTCAAATATTATTTCAAATTTTTATTAGAAAAGTTATGTACCTACATTTCGAAACTCTGAAACATTTGTTATTTTTTTGATTGATTCATTTATTTTAGGTTTATAATAGATTTTTCTAAAAACAACCGGCAACTTATTTATTTATTAGAGAATCAATGCTTCGGCCTGCTTTTGACTTTGAAGATAAAATGAAGATTTGTGGTTCTTATAACAATTCGATAATTTAAAAAGGAGTTAATTTGTTACTGTTTTCAGTTATTTATTTTTAAAAATTAACCAAACTCTCAAATATTGTTTTGAATTTTTATTAGAAAAACAAACCTTCTGGTTTAGAGAGTCAAAATTTAATAGCTTTTTAAACAACAGTTTATGACCTCAAAATTGTTTAATTTTGTAAGCAACATTTGGGATTTCCTTGATTTGTTGTTTTGTTTAAATTCGATTTTTCTAAAAACAGTCGACAACTTATTTATTTGGAAAATCAGGGCTTTGACTTGATTTTTGACTTCGACTGATCTAAATTAATAATTTGTGCTTCTTACAACAATTCGATAATTTCAAAATGAGTTAATTTGTTTCATATTTTTCAATTTTTTATTTTTCTTAATTAATCAAATATTAAGGATATTTTTGAAAAATCTACTTTAAAATAAAAGTCGAAATTAATTAGTTTTTTGGACATCTTAGTGTTTTTTAATTCAGTTTAAATTTGATTATTGTGAAGGCAGTCGACTTATTTATATAAATTTCGAAAAAGTAAAGCCTTAAATTTGCTTTTTTAACTTTGAATGACTAAATTATTTTTATTTAAAAAATCGTATATTAAGCCAATTATTTTTGAATTATTTCAAGATGTTTTTTTCCAAATGACAACTTTTGTAATTTTTAGTGATTATCAGAATTCTTTTTCTAACAACAAGAATTTCTGTTTGATAAGAATATTTTTTAACAGAGAAATGAACGTTGCTAAAAGCAAAGAACTAAGTTGCGTATTTATTTGAAAACATTTAAAACTTCGACCTAAATTTAGCACAAAAACAATCGAAGGAGTAGTAAATTGAGGTTAAACTGATTCGTTTTAGGTTTGGTTTAAATATTTCCTGAACGTTTGTTGTGGTAATTTCATTGACATTTTCCTTTACTGTAGGTATTTTCACATCAGTTTCCAAAAATTAAAAATAAGACAAGTCAGTTTTAGCAAATGAATTGCGATTTGCACACTCAAAAAGAAAAATTAGCTTAGATTCCTAATAATGTTGATTTTATGAGGCAAATGTTTCTTCTTTTCTTGATATTTTCTTAACAGAAGGCTTGCCTGATTAGTACAACATAATCTTTTTAGCTGTAGAAAATAAAAGCGTATCGAAATGAAGGAGATCGCCTTCGTTTATTGTGCCTTGGTTCAAAATTGACAGATTGTCAATGTCAGTGCCAAAATTACAGATGTTAATTAAGTGATAATTTGTCATTTTTGGGACCAGGCATTGATAAAAAAGGTGTCTGATTAATTTCAATGAGCTTGTATTTTCTATACCTCTAAAAATATCATGATAACCAGCTCATAATTGGTGGACAATACATAGGTTGCCTTGGAAAAAAGCCACACATCGACTGTGCCTAATGTCGGGTTATTTTCAGATTGTACCCGGTATTACTCGCAATTTTTTTACTTTGCTTAGGCAACATTTTTTGTTAATTTTTTTTGATTTAATTTTTCTTCTTTTGTTTCCTCTTTATGTAACAATAGAACTGGGTATTAATTCGTTCGGTTACTAAATAACACAAACAAAAGTATGAGGTTTTGCGTACGGAACTCGTCCAAATTTCAGGAGTGTTTCCACTAATAAATAACCTTATCCTAACACACATTAAAACCATTAAAATAACAGAAATACATATCACATTGATTCTTGTATAAATTTGCAGAATGTATCCGATGCTAATTGTGATGACCGTGGTTTAAGTCATTCTTCTTTCTGCCCTGAAAAGGAAACAAACTTTTATAAGCGAACGCCAAGGTTTTTCAAAATTCAAAAGCGTCAACACAAAAAATATATAAAATTCAAGGAAAAAGAATCCCAAGTGTCAATTTCTGTTTGTATTTTTGTTTATTTTTAGTAGCTCCTAAGATTCTTTTTGTCGGCGAAGGTATCCGATTCAAAATGCGTCTCATTCAAGAATTTAGACAACTTTAAACATATCAATTTCAACGTCACACCATACCAGATTGGAACTGTTCCTAAGTTTGTTAAAAAGCAAAGGGCGAGGATGTCTTCGGTATGTTTGTGCGACTGTAGGGCCTTTTAAAAAAGTGCTATTCTGTTTTGTGAGCGTGTCAGTACTTAGTGACATGTACAGTAGCATAGGAAGGGAGTCGTTTTCAAAGGGACAGTAGTGATTTTACCTGGGCTTTTGTTAACAAGGGCCAAACATATCCCTGAATGTATAACAATCGTCTGAAGGTATATATCACATTGCACTTTCGACAACAATAGATAAGGCGATCGCTATCGTACACATTAACTGAAATATCTCATTCAGTTTAATCATTAAATTGGCTGTGAGAAGCTTTTGGATTTTTTCTGATTTTGGACTAATAAATTGTAAATGGAAAGAAGTATGTTTAACCTTTCGAGGACAAAATTGTTTATCTAGAGAAACTGTTTTTAGCTTGCTTGCTGTATATGTAAAAAAATACTTTACTTTCTTGGAATTTCTAATAATTGTAGCTTTCCAAGAGATTTAATAAGAATTTTCGAGTAACCCTGGGTCATAATACTTTTGCTACGATCGGTATAGGATTGTTTATTGTATTTAAAACCTCTTGTTTTGCATAAAGCATCAGCGATATTTTACACTATAATCAGCCGTGATTTCAGTTTATGATATTTGTCTTGTTTGTTTGTAGTTTTTTATTGGGTGAGATCTAGGCTTGCGGGTACCAAAGTATCGCAACGCGAGTCAACCGGAATTTTTCCGAATTTAGTGGGTTTACCCCTCTGGAACTTCGGAGATATTTTAATCGTGCCAAACATTTCAACATGTTGGCATTGAATTTAGTGCCCAATTTTTGGTTTTTCCAGAACAATATTGTGTTATGTAGAGAGTTAATAAATACAGCCTAAGTTACCCTGAATTGAACATTGCCCCTGAAAACGCTGCCTCTTCACGAACCATAACCTTAAAGTTAACCCAATATTTTTTTTTTATTAACATGGTTATTCACAGTGGACGGTAAAAAATTACAGAAAAATTCGTCGAACAGGGACATGAAATATTCGCCAATAACTCATGCTTTTATGTTTTAGCGCAGAATTTTGTATTATAGTCGATCTCAATTTTAAAAAGAATTGTAAGGCCTATAAAGAACAGCATTGCCATGTTGCAATCCACATAATAAAACTGAATGCTGTTAACTTGTTAAAAAGGCATGAGGCAGAAAACTCAAATTGATCGAAGATAGACATACTTTATACGAAGTTGTACTTCTTAATAAAGTTGAGATAAATTATAGTATTATTTTTTTGCTTGAAAAGTGCCTTATTTCGGTCGATAAAAACAGTTGGACCTTCAAGTGGTTTATTATTTACTTATTTCAAAATATCAATGATTAATGAATGTATGGCTCTATAAAAATCTTTTTTGGTCCGCTATGTATACTAGAAAAAAACGGGTTTACATCCATGATAATGCCTTACTAACATGGCCCACTGTAGCCCAGAAAGATATGAACGTATTACACATTCAGCGACCGGCAAAAAGTTCGCAACATATGGAAAAAGATTTTATTATTAGAGGACCGAAAAAACTTTTCTGGGGGATCGGTTCTGCATGTCTGATAACCTAAAAATCGAATTTGATGTATGTCACGTGACCATTGGTGTGGCGGCAAATTAAAAGAAATCGCCGTAAAGTCGCAAAAAGTGGGATTAGATGACAAGATATCGAAGAAGATTATTTGAAAAAGTTGCTCTTTTTGTTTTGAAAATCAAAATTTTAAGATTTGGGTTTTTTGTGATCTTTAAGGGTTTTTCGTTAAGATTAAGGCAAAATAATTGTTACTGTCAATTATCCTTTTTTTTGCTATAAATCAATAAATAATAGTCAAACAAATTTTGGGCAAATTCTTTTAAAAATTCCTCATGATTTTTCGATTACATACATACTTCAAAATGTGTTTATTTACTGCTGTTTAATTTGTTATTTCTGTAGATCAACCACCATCAACGCAATTTTTTTACGAATCTACCTATTGCTAAAATTGTAATTTAAAAAAATTCGTATATTTCGTTTGAAACCTCCTGGAGACAGACAAATTACGGTATTTCTTTGGGTTCTCACTTTTATTTTTCGTATCAGTTTTTTTCCGAAAGCATAAATTTTGGAACTTAAACAGTCCCAAGCATGCCTTTTCGATTACGAATTTAAACGGGCCTTAAAGGGGTATGCAACAATGTCAGATAATTTTTAATATTATTTCTTCTTTTTTTTCTCACGTAAATCGATCAATAGTCAAACAAAATTTGACATATCTTAAAGAACTTGCGGTTAATTTTGGGATTTTAAAGCTTTTTGTTTAGAAACTCAAAATTATTTAATTTTTTCAACGATTTGTTCTATTCTTTCTTTCTGAAATTTTTCTGAAAATGATCAGCAGTTTATTTCCGTAGATTTTGCAAAATTAAGGCGTTTTAGTCCGTTTTTTTGCTTTGAAGGTCAAAATGACTGATTTTATCAAAATTCTTCGCGATTTTTCGATTATTTAAAAATTAGTTTGTTTATTACTATTTAATTTTTATTGCTATAAACCACTACCAAGCAAATGTTTAGTAAATCTACTGTCAAATATTATTTCATAGAAGAACCAACATGCAGAGGGTGTGGAGGGAGGAAGAAACTGTTCTCCACCTACTGCGTCACTGCTATGGTTTTGTCGGTAGTAAGCGTAGCATTCTTAGGGCTGAAAAACTGACTGAAGAAGAGGTAAGACCAGTATATTTAAAGAAAATTCAGGACTTCATTAAAGACACAGATATCCTCTAAGCAATAATAAATAATATCGAAGAGAATAGAGGCCCCAAAGTCTTTAGAAAGAGAGTATCCCAGGGAAGGAAAGAAATTGTCACACTTGTAGACGAAAATTGAAACCGATTAAGTACCCGCGGAAAAATAATAGAATATGAAGTGATTTACACAGAATTCGATAGCTTAAAATATAGTGAACCTCCTCCCGAAACAACAGATAAAAGAGCAATATTAACGAAACGCCGTATTGATCTTCCACCGATAAGCAAATATAATATAAAACTAGCCTTAAAATGAAAAACCACAAAACAGAAGGATTAGGCGGAATAGTCATAGAATATATAAAATTCGGGGGTCGAAAAATACTTAGAAAAATTATTTAACGGTTGCCTCAATAATGGCAAAATACCAAAAATATGAAAAACTGCTAAAACAATCCGCATACATAAGAAAGCAAGAGAAGACCTAATAAATTATCGACCTATATCACTATTGCCCCACTCAATTCGATTCTTTTCAATCCAACGAACTGGCTGGTTTTAGACAATAACACCATGGTTTTGGTTAAGTCCAGATCAGAAGACATGTAATCAAATTGACCATGTAATGATAGAACACATACGTGCAAAACAGATTCACGGCATAAGAAGTCAAAGAGGAGCAGATAGTGATAGTGACCATTTTATGGTTAGACTTAAGTTAGCGCTGGGAGTTGAGAGAACACACTATAAAAGAAAAAATCAGAAAATAAAATGGTTAAATGTAAAAGAAATAATATTGTAGCTTGTAGCAAGCAAAGACCATAGTAGGTAACACGAACCTTAAAAGAAAAAAAAGTTGGTTTGACGAAGAGTGTAAGCAAATGTTAGTAGACAGAAGAAAGGTAAGAAACCATTACTTACAGAACAGTAGTAAAGAAAATGAACAAAAATACAAAGAAATAAGAAAGAGAGTTAAGTATAATTTCAGAAAAAAGAAAAGAAAAGAACAGAATAGGATATTATATATTAGAAGAACTGTAGGAGATGCATAGCAGAAATGACATAAGGAAATTTTATAAAGCAGCGAATGAAGTGAAAAACTACCAATCAAGAATAGAAACGCTACAGAATAAGAAAGGAGAAAGAATAGGGAATGAAAGAGAAATAGGAGATATTTGGGAAGTACTAAGTGAAGAAAAAGAAGAAGAAGAAGAGGAAGGAAAAGCCGTGACAGAAAATCAACAAAACTCGGAAGAACCCCATGGAAAAGAAATAGTCAAAAGAATGTATAATATAATAGTTAAAGTTTGAAGAAACGAATTAATGCCAGGAGAACGGAGAGACTCAATAATAATCGACCCAACATACAGGGTGAATCCTAAATGGCGTGATTCTGCATCAAAAACAAAGCAATAAAGTCTTATACCAATTTAATGTTAACTTCTTAGATGAGGAGTTATTAGCAGCCTTAAGTTGTATTCTGGTTTGCTTGTCGTGTCATATTTTTATGAAATAATGATTTTTAGCTGTAGTTTAATCAACAAAAGAAATAACTAATCTGTAATTGTACTCAACATACCCTTCGTTTAATTAGAATTTTCATCCGAAGTTTGAAATTTTTGCAGTGCTTGTGCTTTTCATAAATGTTGCAACGATGTACAATACAATTATATTAAATCAAGTGGGTTACTATTGGTGATATCGCAGGTGACGTATGTAATAGGACTGACGACACAGTGTTGCTGAGTTTACAAAACTTTAATTAAAAATTCTTTAAAAACTACACGTATTAGCCTAAAACAGTTATACAATAATTTTTTATCCAGTTTTTAACGCAGAATCGCGTGGTACAAATATTATCCGCCATTTAGGATTCAACCTGTATAAAAAAGGGGATCAATCATGCAAAAATTATAGACCCATTTCATTGCTGAATATAAGCTACAAAATATTTGGAAAACTTCTAGACAACAGAATTAAGAAACAAACAGAAAGGAGGTAGGAGAGTATCAGGCAAGGTTTCGAAACAATAGAACAGCAGTGGATCATATATTCAGCACTTAAAACTTTACATGGTATTTATAGATTTTATTCAGACGTATGATAAAATCAAACGCAAGTTTAATTAAAAACAAAAAAACATGTAAATTTTGAAGGCAAATATTTAACAAAATATTTCAGTCAAAAGTCAAGTTATTTCAAACTTGAATTTAAGAAAAAGTAAATTTTGGAAGCAAATTTTTAACAAAATATTTCAAACTTTGATTAAAAACTTGTAAATTTCGAAAGCAAAGTTTTGACAATATATTTCAAATTTTAATTAAAAGGCATGTGAATTTCGAAATGAAACCTTCTGGAGTGGTTCATGGTTCATTAAGTATTTATTTGAAAATAGCAATGATTTATTAATAATTATATGATTCTACAAAATATATACCGTTTTTTGGTTCCATTCTTCACTAGAAAAAGCCGTGTTTACACCCACGACACCCCCTTGCCAACATGGCTGCGGTCTAGAAAGATATTAATGTATTATTATATGTACATCTTTTTATTTATTTTTTTATTTTTTCTAAAATACACCTAGCTAGATTATTAAAGGAGCGGCTGTGTTACCCCCAAAAAATTATTATTTAAGTTTTGTCGGTCTTAACCCCAAATTAATTTTTTGAAGATAATGCAGCCTCTTCTTTTTTAATAGATAATAAATCACCCTAATTATAGATGGATAATATTCAATCAATAAACTTAGATTTTAGCTGAATACAAAATGTTCCTTCTTGAAAAAGAAAATAGATTACACACGTAAAAATATTTCAAACACAGATCTTCGGGTAATTCTTCTCTTGAGAGTTGCCAAACGTCTCAGTTTTGTGCAGGCAGAACAGATTTTTAAAGTTTTTATTTTGCGCCCAGATTTGAATAAATCCTGATTTTTAAAATTGATTTTGTTTGCAAGTTTTCAAGAAGAAGTCTATAATTTAGCAGAATTTTTCAAAATTATAACAATAAACACTATGAAGATCAAAATAATACAGAATATTTGGCTTGAACTAAGTAAAGCATTTTTTCCAGAAATATTTAGTACTGGATTTGTAATTTGCTCCAAATTCTTCAATTTAGGATTAAACCGTATTCAGAATACTTTAACAAATTTTTAGCCACTGCAGTTTTCTTCACTGTGCTCTGAAGTTACTGCAATATATTCCGATTTTCGGAAAACTAAAATCTGACAACTCTCTCTCTCTCTGCTTTAAATAAAGCCAAATCTCGCCCTTGTTGATCTTCAGAGCAAGTTGCTTGCCTCGAAGTGATGCTAATTCAAGCAACTCAAAATCATTTTACTAATATTACCCCTTTAAGTATCTGACTTGAA
Organism: Melanotus villosus; assembly: GCA_963082815.1. Taxonomy (NCBI): domain Eukaryota; kingdom Metazoa; phylum Arthropoda; class Insecta; order Coleoptera; family Elateridae; genus Melanotus; species Melanotus villosus. The sequence continues at coordinate 9,309,120 of OY720420.1, read as the reverse complement.
ACTTTCCCTCCAATATTTTTCTCTCTGGGTACCTTAGTTAGTTGGTTTTCTTAGGTTTGGGCCTTCTTCGAAGTTCTTATTTAGAACGCTCTCGTTACTGTATAGCCTGCGCTTGTTTAAGATAAATATATTCTTTAAGTTAGCATGAAACTATGGCAAATTGGCTTAACCAAATTCATTAAATGGACTATAAAATCATCGAAGAAGTCCCAAACAATAAATAAATAATAAAAAAACACAAATACCGGAACTAAAAACATAAAAATAAAAATTGTACCTAATGAATTATGAAAATTCTGTATATGGAAAAACATCACATTCACTGCAAAGTATTTCCCCTTGCAAATTTAATTTGTAAAACAAAAATAGCAAGATTTATACGAGTAGATCTTAAACTGCAAGGTTGTGATTATGGGATTACCACTTTCTTTGCTGGGTAAACTGAAATATCGCTTATTTCTATAACACCAAGTACAAATAAGTAGACGGATCATTAAATAATTAATTTCCTTGCTCATGTAACTAAAGTAAAGTGTTTTCAATGTTTTCTTTTTCTTTGCTTGGAATAAAGACTTTAAGAAGTCTGAATTGTGCTTTCAAGCAAGTTTGATGCAAGTACATGCTGGGCATATAAAAAACGAGGTTTTAGAAGAACTACATTGAGAAGAGTGAACACAAAAACTTAAAAACTTCTTGAACGTGCGAGGAACTCAGCAATCAGAAATGCCAGAGGTGAAGGCGTACAATATAAAATATTGGTAGAAATGTTTAATTTTGAATTCAGATATTGAATAGCCTTTCCGCAGATAGCCTTAAGCGATTTTTTATAATATGTTAACAGGTTTGACTTCACTGTAATTATTAGGAGCCTTCTTTATAACATAATTTTTGTTATGAATTTGAATTAATTTTGAAAAATTTGTGAATGGGCGGAGGTGGTATTTTTCTATATACAAATTTTTCAAGATTTATGTAAATTCATTCCAAATATTTCTTAAAACAATAGAATTTGCGGACTCAAGATTTAATGAGAGATAAAACTCGACAGGTAGAAAACTTAATAGAGAACAACAAAGGCCTTAGAATATTTAAGACACAAAACACTAAGAAGAAGGAAATAATAAAATTAAGAGATAAAAGGGATAATATAATAGAAGACAGAGCGGAGTTATTAGAAGTGATAGAGTCCTTTTAGATAGATCTTTACGAGACCAAGACATACAATAAAAGAGTCAACGCTGAAGACACAAATACGAACAACAAAATAATTAATGTCAATTCAGAGGAAATACCAGATATAACAAGGGAGGAATTAGACAAAGCACTAAGATAAATTACAAATGGTAGCGCGACCGGAGACGACAACATTCTACCAGAGATGCCCAAAGAAAGTGATGTCAAAACCAAAGATGAATTAGCACAACTGCTTAATACAGGAAGGGTGATCCTACTGACCTCGAAAACTATCGTTTGATTTGTCTTTTTCTCTAAGATTTATGAGCTATTCATCAGAATTATAGCGAACAGATTAGACCACAAGTTCGACATATACCAGTCAAAAGAACAGACCGGATTCCGTAGCCACTTTAGTACTACCGAGCATCTCCATACAATGTTGCTATTAGAAAGAACGTCGGAATACAACATACCGATATGGATGGCGTTTGAAGACTTTAGAAAGGCTTTTGATACATAGAAAGTTGGGCAATAATTAGAGCAATGAGAAACGCCAGAATAGACCAAAGATATATAAATCTCATAGATAACATCTTCAAAACATCGTCAATGACAGTAAAAGTACATGAGACCGCAAATAAAATCAAAACTAAAAGAGGTGTTCGACAAGGTGACATTCTCGCACCATAACTGTTTACCTTGGTTCTCGAGGATGTTTTCAAGGAACTAAATTGCCAAGGAAAAGGTATAAACATCCAAGGCGAACACCTACAAAACTTGAGATTTGCCGATGATATTGTGATGTTTGCAAAGAACTACATAAAGAATCGGAAAAAATAGGACTTGAAACACATAGACAAAATTCATGACAAATATACCAACAGAAGAAATAACAATCACAATTTATGGACAAACAATTGAAAAAGTGTAGTCTTACATGTATGTAGGTCAAACAATTCCTTCGATAAACGACACCGGGATCTCGAAATTGAAAAAAAGGGATAAGGCTAGGCTGGGTGGCATACCGAAAATTAAAACATATTTTAAATATGAAAATGCCAATGCAACTGAAAACTAAAATATACGACTGCATAATCCCGTATGGTTCCTGACCAAAAAGGCGATACACAAACTAAGAGTAGACCAGTGGCGGCTCGTAACTTTAGGAATGGGCGAAGCAGATTATTAGGTCCCCTCTCACCCCTTTAGGGGTCGAGCTGCTGGGACAGCCTACCGGTTCGGTTGTGCGCGAAATCTTGTTCAAAGTTCAATTCCATTCACTATTTTACAACTTGAAAGTTTGATGGAACCCGGGTTCGGTTAATGTAAAGCTAAAAATATATATTTTGGAAAAAAGGAAAAATTGGTGCAATCGATGCCAACTCCATGGAGTCATAGACTGATAACAAAAGCAATCAACCAAATATTAGGATAAACGTATTAAATTGTTTTCTTATAGTATAGCAAGCTGTCGATTTTATTAAACTGTACGAATACCAGTTTGTCAGCAATTTTCACTGTCTTTTCAATATTTTATTGTTTAGAGTAGAAGTAATCTTTGTACTACTACTGATAATTGTTAAATAAATGATTTATAAAAAGTAATGACAAAAAATTGTTGAAATTCGTTTACCTACGTATGTATTTGAATTTGTATTTGGACCAAACGCTCGGCGCTGTACGAATACGAATGGGAGCCACTGTATGTAACACCGAAACCAGAAGACAGGTTGCGACTGACGCAGGTCTTGGATCTGTTTCACTTCTCCGTACAAATTAATTTGCAAGCTCGGCTCGTATGCCAACATACGAAAATTGAGGCAGTATTCCTGCTTCAGTTGATCGCTTGTGGTCTGCAGTATGTGCTGCGGCATAACCTGCAGGGGCTTGCTGTACGATGTACTGTGCACCGGGCATAAAATACATAAATTAGAATTCTTTTCGGATTTTGAATTTAAAAACATTTAACCGAAAAATACACCAGAGAGCCATATAACGTAAATTACTGGGTATATCATTAAGATACCATAAGACCAACGAATGGGTAAGGCAGAAGACACATGTGACAAATATAATAGCAAGAATCAATAGCAAGGGTTAGGACATGTAGAGAGACATACGAAGAACTGGAGTGGGCACATTACCAGATGGAGACTTTGGGGAAAGAGGAGACCTCAACAAAGATGGTACGACGACCTCAAAAAATTCGCTGGACTTAATTGGTACCAGGTTGCTAAGAACAGAGAAAAATGGTCCAACATGAGAGAGGCCTATATTACGACTGAAAGAAGAAGAATTTCTTAAAATGGGCTAAAATCCTTCAAAATAATTTTTCAAAATTGATAATAATTATTGTGTTGTTTATTATAGAGATTTACTTCAAACGAGCTTTTCAAATTATCTTAATGTAGACTTGAACTCAAATTGCTCTAATTCAAGCTGCTTTAAATTATTTAACTTGGCTCATAAGGACGGCTTGTGAAGAAGCGATTTTATTTTAAAAAATTTGTTTTGCTTTGTTGGAAAAAATTCCTAAGTTTGTTTCTGGGGAAGTATTATAAATTTTCTCAAAATTCCTTCAGAATATTTTAAATTTTGGCGATTGACATAATTGATTAAGAGTTTACTTGAAGAATAACCAGTGATTTTACTGTCCAAATTCAGAAAATTCACTTCATGTGTTTTAGAAACTACTCTTATTCAAAAGCGGGATTAAACCAATTTTAAAAATTCTAAGTTTATAGTAGAGATGTCCCAACATCTTTCATCAAAATCGGGGCAATATTTTTGACGTAATTTACAAAATTATCTCCCAACATTTCTTTGAACCAAAGCCAAGTGTTATATAGAGTAGGCCATAATCTCAGATTATTACGTTGGTTTACTGGGCGAGATCCCGGCTTGTGGATGCCAAGTATCTCAACGTACTAAATTTTAAGTCTTCAAAACTATTTACTTACTTTGTGGCTTCTTAATTCTCATATACACTGACGAACAAAAAATACGAGAAAACTAAACAAAAAGGACAGACAAATAAAACAAAAAATAATATACAAACATAATTTAATAATACATACAGTTTACATACACGTGTCATAAAACACCTCTTTAATACAAAAAGAAAAACATTTAACATAAAATTTTAAAACCTAAGATTAAGTCAGAATAAGTCAGAATCGACAGAAATTCGTACGTAATATTTAATAATAATAATAATAAACAGAAGGGCCCAGATAATTTATAAAGGTCCATTAGTAACAGCCGTGTAGCGTCCCTTTAATGAACGAAGGGTTGATATGATTTGCATAGGCTACAAGCGCGTTTAGTTGCGCTTTTTAACAGAACAAAAAAATAATCGGGGCATTAACGGGGTAGTTAGGAACTTAGTTTATACATATATTAACTTGTAAAACAGATGTCCTGAATTATGCACGTAACTAATAAGGCGATCGTCGATTTATTTAAACGCATTTAATATACGTTCGAACGTAAATCAGTTTGATTTTACGGGCGAGCAGTTGCGATAAATTAATTTAAATGCAATAAAATACGTCGAGGTAATATAAATTTTTAAATAGAAGAATTTTCTCGGAATGTTTCTACTCACAATTAATGTTAATTTGTTTCTTGAAATGCTTACGCCTACGTGGATTTAATTTTTTTCTTGAATAAGTGGTAGATGTGACGTTTAATTTAATCAATACAGAGCCGGACTGGCCCTTTTCGAATCTAAATTAAATTCGACAATTCACTTAAGCTTGATTATGTCTTTTTATTAATTAATTAAATTAATTTGACTTGTTCATAGCAAGCTTTAAAAAACGCAATTTGTCCGTTTTGTTTTGCAAAAACGACTAATTTCTTTTAAAAAATCGCCCTTTGAAGCTTGGAAATTTTCAGTGCTGAATTCGTATATTTTTTGAGATTCCCACCTGTGATTTTTACTTATAAACGAAATTTGGAATTTTGTCAGAATTATTTCCGCTCATAGCTAATTCTAACAAAATTATTTACCAACATCTCCAGAAGTGATATAAAAAGACCGCAACTTCCTGCTCACAACTTATTTTTCCACATTTCGTATTTTTTTCCAGATAAGTTATTCGAGTTCCGATAATTAAAATAAACCTCGCACACCGCAAGATTTCCTCTTTCATTCATAAAACTTTTAATTCACGTCCGTACTGATGAAAATAGCAGACGTGCAGTGACATAATCCCGTGTAAAATGGCACATAATTACTTTGCGATCTGTTTGCAAATATTGACAGAGCGCTTATTCAACACTAAATACGGGAACTTTGACAGTTGCTAGCGAAAATCTAGGAGCGTGCTCGGCTTATTCCTTTAGGGATTTGTTCTGCTTAGCCCTTGTTATAATTTCGAATTGTGTTTGCGTTATTTAGGAGAAATTTTTGATTTTAGTTAGTTGGGTTAAGTTCGTAGTCTAGATCTGAAAGGCCTTTGTTTGAAGTTTAGATCGAAGGTCTTAGTCTGTCTCAACCTTAGAAAGAAGTACAGATTTTTATTTTAATTCAAAGTTTCCTCAATCATGCCATCACTTTTTAACAAAACGTTGTTAGTTTTACATGCCAAGTCTTTCTGAGGTTGAGGTTGACCGTATTTTAAATGGAAGGTTTTCGTGTCGATTAAAGGTAACGTTAAGGGTTTTTAGTTAAGAAAGGAGAAAAATTGGCACATTGCACTAATGAATCTGTAATTAATGATGAGATTACGGTTAATGGGTAGGTGCTAAGGTGGGGTGAGAGGGAGTCCTACTTGCAGGGGAAGTCCGTGCCTTGGGGGTCCGTGACAACGTGAAGATACTGGACCTCCATGGTGTCCGTGATGGGCTGAAGCGTGCAAGCTGTTGGCCATCCTTAACTGAAAACAAAGAGAAATTTTCTGTTAGTTTTTTTTTTAGAATTTAACTAGCCTAGGCATTAACTTCTATGGTCATTTGTCTTAGCCGGAATCGCTTCTTGGTAATTTTGCACTTGTAAATTCAGCTATGACTGAGATTCAAACCTGTGTTCTCTTGGCTGCAAGGTGGCAGTTTAACCACCAGGCCCACCAAAAGGTCATTGAAGCTTCTTGTTAGTAAAGAAATCAAGAAACTGTGATAACATTTAAAAATCCAAAAAATGACAATTTCATTTCACAATTTTTGGAGGATCTTGTTATTTTTTACCTATTTTATAGAAGCAATTCTACTGAGTTCAAATCTTCACCTTAACATCATTTGAGAGTCGTAAAAGGCGACTTCAATTGTTAATTAGATAAATTTATTATTTTACATTAAGTATGGGTGCCTTCGGGGTATTTTTATTGCTTTATTATTATCGTAAAACAGAAATCGAACAGTCAGATTACCTTTTTGATAGCCTTACACATACGAGTACTTAAAAATTTTAAAATCGGAGTGGAAAGGACACTTGAAATATGTATGTATCTTTTTATTGTCATCAAAACGTCAATTTTTCAGATTTATCTATTTATATAGGTTCTCTCTCTCTCCCTCTCTCTATCTGACATCTCTCCCAAGCTAATATTTTTTAGGTGACGAATTATTAAATCTGACGTGAAACATTGCCTCATCAAAATTTACAAAGCAGAAATATAAAGAGAATCACGTTACTTCCGGGTTTTCCGGAATATCGGAAGTTTTAAATTTTTGGTAAATATTTATTCTTTTATCGTAGAGCATGTAAAGTTCATCTGTTTACGTTCAAAACCTATTTATAGAAATTACCACAAATAAAATATAAAAAAGCCCTATTTCAAGCATCAACTTAAAAATTTATAACAATGTTAACATCATGATTTCTGTTACCTTTTTACTTATCTTAATTTAAATCTATGAGCTTTGTGTCTGATTTAATATTTTCGGCAGTAAATTAACTTCTTCTGGATCTTAATTATTAAATCTGTAGTTAATCAATATCTCATCAAACTCGATAAAGTAGATCAACAAAGAAGATCACGCAGCTTCCGGGTTATCAACTATTTTCAGCAGTAAATTAACTTTTTCTGAGTGATAGATTGTTAAATCTGGTGCTAATAAATGTCTATGTTTTATCAAAGTCTACGAAGTAGAACTACAAAGAGGATTACGTCACTTTCGTGTGTTCTGGAAGCAATACTTCTTTCGGTATATTTTTGATAAATACTTATTCTTTTGTCACGTTAAGTTGTCCTGTTTACTTTCAGCCCATATTATAAAAATTTCATAAATAACTAAATATGAAGGCAAATAACAACTAAGTTAATATCATGCTTTTTGTTAATTTCATAGGGCTTAGTTTAATTTATATCTAAAAGCTTTGTAGTTGATTCGTTATTTTCAGATGTAAATTAACCTTTTCTGGCAATATTCAACATTTATCAAGATCCACAAAGTAAAGCTACGAAAAGGAACACCTTACTTCTGGGGTTTGCGGAAATTAGGCTTATTTCTTCATAATATTTGGATTTCTTTACTTATTTAGTAAATATTTGTTCGTTTATCACAGATTTCACGTTGTCTTGTTTATTTTAACGAAATATTTATAAAAATTATGTAAAGTTGATATAAAAAAAATTCCTTTCTGCATCCTATTTGCTTATAAAAATGACAAAGTTAAAAATAGATAATTTGTTTGAAACTTAACTATTAGTTTAATATCCAGATTTAGTACTTTAATTTAGTGTAAATCTAACAACCCTGTGTTCGATTGAGCATTTTTAACTATTCAACAGACATGTCTGTGCTTCATTCTTGATGGTATTCATTTTTTACTTTCTTCTATTTTTGTCTTATTGCTTGATATTAATGTTGACGAAAATCAATAACGCAATATTTACCTATTTGAAAAAATAAAAAATATCCTGCAAATTTGTAAAAAATTACGCAAATTTTACTTCCGGTAAATTGCACATTCAGATAGGCAAGATAAACTTACACATATTTAAGACTTACTAATTTTGGGGTTGCTGGCCCAAAATTTTTGATGTCTAGCAATATATTAGAATCTTCTTGGCGTTTTAGAATCTAAAAAAATTAAGGTATGGGTCGGAAGATTAAACAATATATCGAATTTCCACCAATTAAATT